>CM070437.1:3666195-3716195 GCA_036324595.1 Champsocephalus gunnari | reverse complement strand
TCCTTAGACCTTCTGCCTTGTCCTTAGACCCTCTGTCCTCAGATCCTCTGTCCTCAGACACTCTGTCCTTAGACCCTCTGTCCTTAGACCCTCTGTCCTTAGACCCTGTGTCCTTAGACCCTCTGTCCTTAGACCCTCTGTCCTTAGACCCTCACATCGTACAAGTAAACACTTCCAGAGAGAACCCACAGTTTAAGGGAACATGGAGAAACCTCAAGGAGAGCAGCAGAGGAGGGATCCCTCTCCCAGGACGGACAGACGTGCAATAGATGCCGTGTGGAAATTCAAGAGATAATACATGTCACAGCATATAGACCGAATGTGTCTGAAATGCATGTGTCTGTAATGAGAAGATGAATCCACGAGGATGTCAGCTACAGTCCTGAGGGAGCCATCAGGGCGGCAGCATGACGAGACCCAGGCAGACAGGTTCAGCCACGACCCGAAGTCCACGACTTAATCCAGAGCTCAGGATAGAAGATCTACAGCAAGAAAATCAGCCTCGACTCCGGACCCCGGAGATACGGATTCAGAATCCTCAATAACCCCCGAAAGCCATTGTTTAAGTCGATCTGCTGTAATGCAACGTGATGATATTTACAATGTAAGACATGTACAGAAGGCATCTCGATTTAACCTTTCCTTTGAATATTTTAAGATTTGTCCTTGGGTGCTTTTAAAGACGCCTCTAAATAGAATGAATTATTGTTGCTTCAGGCTTCACGATGCTGGCAACTCGACTAAAGCAACAGACAGTGGTAAGGAAAAAACGTTGGGTCATTTCATGAGTCATAAATGGGACCAAAAATATGCAATAAAATCAAAATGACAATGTAGGTAGGTGTAACGGTTATACTCAATTCATCCTGGTCGTCGAGGCTAAATTGCCCATAGAATTGAAGTTAACTAAAACCCTGCTCCACTCATTGTCCATATATACACGTTGCATTGTTGGAGGAGCTCAGGTCAGAAGAATTGCACTGCTATGTCTACACGTTGTGCCTGTGCCAATAAAACCTTTGAATCTTGAATCGTATGGGAAGGTGGACGTGTTGAATTAAACATAAAAAACAACGTTATATATATACAGTATGCAGAAACCAGGATCCACACGCCTGAATAAAACATGACGTATTTGTGTCTCTCCGCATGTTGAACATCTTGTAAGCATGCATACGAAATCTACCGTCTCTCTCGTACCACATGTGATGATGTCATGACCCTGTGACGTAGAAACAGCTCCGAGGCCGTGCGGGAAACATGCGTGAGAACGTGAATCATCCCGAGACGTCGCATGCTTTGATGGCCTGCATTGTCCCACACTGTGTGCTTTGATTTGAAGTATCACTCAGCGGAGTAATGAGCACATGATGCTCTTATGTGATGCAAACCGATATCCAAAGAGGGTTGTCAAGACAAACAAACAAACCCTGCAATGTTCACCGTGGAAAGAGGAACGGTGGAGCTTTACAGCCCGTTTCAGTTCATTTAAATATCTGAGTGAAAATGATACTCCTGTTCGGCTACAGCCTTCGAAAGCTATATATTTCAAGTATTCATTCATCATGGCATTGTTATATCAGTATGTAGTGTCTCTACTTTAAAGAGTCCTCTCCTGCTGATGTTCAGGTGTATATCAGTATGTAGTGTCTCTACTTTAAAGAGTCCTCTCCTGCTGATGTTCAGGTGTATATCAGTATGTAGTGTCTCTACTTTAAAGAGTCCTATCCTGCTGATGTTCAGGTGTATATCAGTATGTAGTGTCTCTACTTTAAAGAGTCCTCTCCTGCTGATGTTCAGGTGTATATCAGTATGTAGTGTCTCTACTTTAAAGAGTCCTCTCCTGCTGATGTTCAGGTGTATATCAGTATGTAGTGTCTCTACTTTAAAGAGTCCTCTCCTGCTGATGTTCAGGTGTATATCAGTATGTAGTGTCTCTACTTTAAAGAGTCCTCTCCTGCTGATGTTCAGGTGTATATCAGTATGTAGTGTCTCTACTTTAAAGAGTCCTCTCCTGCTGATGTTCAGGTGTATATCAGTATGTAGTGTCTCTACTTTAAAGAGTCCTCTCCTGCTGATGTTCAGGTGTATATCAGTATGTAGTGTCTCTACTTTAAAGAGTCCTCTCCTGCTGATGTTCAGGTGTATATCAGTATGTAGTGTCTCTACTTTAAAGAGTCCTCTCCTGCTGATGTTCAGGTGTATATCAGTATGTAGTGTCTCTACTTTAAAGAGTCCTCTCCTGCTGATGTTCAGGTGTATATCAGTATGTAGTGTATCTACTTTAAAGAGTCCTCTCCTGCTGATGTTCAGGTGTATATCAGTATGTAGTGTCTCTACTTTAAAGAGTCTTCTCCTGCCCTCATCGGTTAGCTGGCCGGCTCTGTTGTGATTGGTCAACCGCTTAGAGATGTCCCGCCCCTTAGCCTATCACGAACAGCGAATAGAAGTGCTACATAGTGAGATACACACACCACATCTAAATATCTAAATATGGGAGTATTGGCTATTTTTCTTTCTCCACTTCAAACTCTGATTGTAACCACACGATGTAATGGAAGATGGTATCGCGCTGATTGGCCGAATCAACCGGATTATGTTGCGTTTGATTAAATAATAAGAGAAGATTAGACATTAACTACAGTCATTCACAGTACAAGAAATCAGAAGAAAGAAAAGATTATATTACAAATCCTGTTCAATCACCCGAAGCTTTATATTGCCTTCGTGTTGGATGAGATGTTAAGGAGATTAAACCAGTCTTTTGTCTCTCTCTGTTTCTATTCTACATTCTTACATCTATCTGTTTTTAGGTTACAAAGCGAAGAGTTTACTTTCGCTTTTACAAAGCTTGCATTTCTCGCTATTTCCATCCGTCTATAGTTCGTAACTCGTACCAAAGAAAATACATCCTTCCATCGAGAGCTCTCGTATTAAAGGGGCCCTTTGATGCTTTTTGATAACTTTTGCAAACCGTTTACATGCACACAAACCTATAAAGCACACTCCATGTTCCGCTACAATAACGGCAATACTTTCATTCGCAACATGTCCACTTATCAAAGCTCAGATGTGAGTATTCAAAGGAAATAAACGCCTCCAGTCCACTGGCATCTTTTCACTTCAAAGCCTTGATTTGACAGAAACAAGAAACATATGTAACACTTTATATTAAGGTACACATGTTCACCATCAACTAGTTGTTAATTAACGTATATTGGCTCTTTATTAGTCAGTTTAAAACACTTATTAATGCCTTATTCTACATGACCATATTCTACAAGTACTACATTAAGAGTTTGTCCTCAATAACCCTCTAATTAGTGCTTATTTATTGTAAGTAAGGACGTTGTTGTACTTTAGTTAGGGTCTTAATATGCTCAATATGGGCGTAATATTCTCTCATAATAACACCTAACACATATAGTCTATTCTTATGACATGAAACTACAAGTGTTAATTGTGTCAAAATAACTCAAAATGACGTATTTCTAACTCAGAATATGTATTTTAAAGGCAAGTCTTGTTCATAACCAATAAACTATAGTTTGACTCTAATATGTTAATGAACATCTACTTGATGGTGAATATGTAATCCCAAGTGTTACCGAAACATGAAATCCTAGCTAAAGGCATGGACAGAAAGTAAATCAAATATACTTTTTAACGACATATTGGAAAGAAACGTTGGTCAAAATTAAAGGCGAATGGGTCCAAGTACGGGAAATAAGGTTCAACAACTGATTATCTTTGAGGAACGAAACCATTATGTCTACAACTGACTGGAAAACTGAGCAATCATTGATGAGTATTGATCCAGAAGAGAGGTCAGGATGTGTTCACTGTGTAAAGCACTACCTTTGACTTCAATACAAAGACATACACTCTAAAAAAAATGGCTTAAATAAACTGAGGTGACAATTTGCATTGATCTTTTTAAGTAGTTCCAATTTATCTATGATTAAGTTGATCCGAGTACCCATTTATAATCTGATTAACTCAATTTGTTCAGTATTAAAACATTTGCTTTCAGCTTTAGGGATAAGTGCTTTCACAAAATGATTATCCCGGCCTTCAAAGGAGCCTTTAGAGCAACGGTTCCCAACCTTTTTCAACTCAGGGCCCACTTAAGAATCAACATTTTTTCGTGGCCAACATTCAACCATAAACAATACAGAGGCTAAATAAAGTTCTGATTGGTCGATTCAGAACATGTGACATGTTGTAAATCCAGTAGAACAGACCGCTGTCAAGGACTGTAATGACCGTTGCTAAGGACTGTAATGACCGTTGCTAAGGACCTAAGGACTGTAATGGCCGTTGCTAAGGACTGTAATGACCGCTGTCAAGGACTGTAATGACCGTTGCTAAGGACTGTAATGACCGTTGCTAAGGACTGTAATGACCGTTGCTAAGGACTGTAATGACCGCTGTCAAGGACTGTAATGACCCCTGTCAAGGACTGTAATGACCGTGGCTAAGGACTGTAATGACCGTTGCTAAGGACTGTAATGACCGTTGCTAAGGACTGTAATGACCGCTGTCAAGGACTGTAATGACCCCTGTCAAGGACTGTAATGACCGTGGCTAAGGACTGTAATGACCGTTGCTAAGGACTGTAATGACCGTTGCTAAGGACTGTAATGACCGTTGCTAAGGACTGTAATGACCGCTGT
Organism: Champsocephalus gunnari; assembly: GCA_036324595.1. Classification (NCBI taxonomy): domain Eukaryota; kingdom Metazoa; phylum Chordata; class Actinopteri; order Perciformes; family Channichthyidae; genus Champsocephalus; species Champsocephalus gunnari. Next base: position 3,711,519 of record CM070437.1, on the reverse strand, counting down.
CAAGGACTGCAATGACCCCTGTCAAGGACTGTAATGACCGTGGCTAAGGACTGTAATGACCGTTGCTAAGGACTGTAATGACCGCTATCAAGGACTGTAATGACCCCTGTCAAGGACTGTAATGACCGTGGCTAAGGACTGTAATGACCGTTGCTAAGGACTGTAATGACCGTTGCTAAGGACTGTAATGACCGTTGCTAAGGACTGTAATGACCGCTGTCAAGGACTGTAATGACCCCTGTCAAGGACTGTAATGACCGTGGCTAAGGACTGTAATGACCGTGGCTAAGGACTGTAATGGCCGCGGCTAAGGACTGTAATGACCGCGGCTAAGGACTGTAATGACCGTGGCTAAGGACTGTAATGACCGTTGCTAAAGAGGATTGAGAAAGAGAAAGGAAAGGAAGTACAAATTAAAAAAAATCTTAATAATGAAAATATTTCCACACAAATCATAATGTTTTGCAAATTATTTGACGGCAAATGTTGAAAGTACATTTACACCCTTTCATATTGTATTTGGGCTTTTAGATGAAGACCGCACACAGTTAATAAATACAACTATTCTTCTGGCTAAAATACATATTTTCAATCAAGTCAATCAAGGAGTAATCTTAATTTAAGATGTTTGAAGAGTAGATAAAAAATGCAATTTATTTTGAAAAAATAATTGCCACAAAAAATCAAAGGGTGGCTCAACACGCCATGAAGTGGGAAATAATTAGCTCTAACGAAGAGTGGGATTAGAGCACATGTGTCAAACTCAAGGCCCGGGGGCCAAATCAGGCCCGTGGTGGATTTAATTTCGACCCGGAGGATAATTTATAATTACTATTAGATCTGGCCCGCCGGTAAATTGCACGCACACCTTCCCTCCATCCTGAGGGTCTCCTCCGCTCAGAGCCGGACCCCAAACATTGATGACCTTGCACCCAAGATGAGACGCCAAGTGTCTGAACTAGCATCCCAGAGCAGCCTGAACCTGAGTTCAATGGATGTTTCCTTCTGCACTTTCTCTCTCACGACAACAGGGCATGTTTGGTTTCTCTCTGAGGGGAATAGTTTTGTTGAAGCTGTTGTTGGCCTGTGGAGAAATGACTCTAAGCTGCAGATAGAGCCGTGAGAAATGAATGCACCTGATTATATAATGTTGTTTTTATAGGCAATAATTTAAGCTTTGTTAGTTCCAGGTTTAATATGTGCAATAAGTTCATTTCAATACGTTCTGCAATAAACATTGAACCAGTCCGGCCCTCGACTAGAACCCATCTTTTTATTTTGGCCCACTGTGTGTTTGAGTTTGACCCCCCTGCATTAAAGGGACTCTAAATATGCCATGTTGTGTTTTTGGTGTTTTTTGGATGTCAACCTATTTTTGTTTGTGAAACGTTGAAGTGATCCGACTGACTGTATCTTTATTTCATCTGTTTTCTGTTTTGTTGTTGTCTAAGATAGGAATGTCATCTCCTATATGTTATTGTTATGTCCATGTTTGTGTCTTTAGCTCGTACAAAATGTATAACAATTGTAAGAAACACTCGACACTCGCCCACTTGCAATGCCTTCGGCCCACAGGTTGTGCTTTAGAGAATAACATAAGCCGTCGTCTTTTCCTCCAAATACCAAATCCGTCTTGGTTTAAGTGTTATCTTTCTGAATATAAATGTATTTGTCACGCTGCCATTACGTGGCTGAACTCTAAAGTTGGACCGAGATGACAGAAGGGAGTTTGGTTTGACTTCAAATGCAAACCAAACATGTCGGTGTCTGGTTTTCGGCCCTACTTTTTAACCGTTTAGTCCAGGGGTGGGGATCCTCATACGGCCCTCCAGGGCAAAAGAGAAAACAAATTAAGAAATCTAGACCGCAAAATAATTAAACAAGCGAGTGACTGTTTTTCCTGGCCAAGGTCAGGGTCCTTGAACACAACACGAGCCTAACGTGTCATCACGTGGTATATGTCTCGTCCGACACGGGTTTAGAGCTGCCGGAGAGCACCAGAACGCCGCTCCGGGCCGGGACTTCACAAATGTCAGTACCCATAAGGAGCCGTACACATGCCGCAGTTTTTGCGTGGCTGTGTCTTCAGCTGAAAGCCCAGTGGCATCTGCTCATCTGTCACACTGATCATACAGTCCATAACTTTGTTGTTATTAGCATCTGGTTAGCTAGCTATGCTAACGAATATAAGAAGCTTTTTCTCCAACCAGTGAGGTAAAGGCACATCTTTCATATGATCATTATAGTTATAAAACAACAAGAGAATAAAGTAAACGGGTATAAAATACTATATGACAGTTATTAATAAAGAAGAATACAGTTTGAAAGGGGAGTGATTTGTCAAATAAAGAAAAAGAAAATCTGCTCCAGTTCTGTTTCATCTGGGTGTTGAGAGATGTATCCATAGCTCTCCTAATGTTGCTCTCAAAGTGCACCAGATATATGCTTTTAACTTCAATATTTAAAAAAAATCTTTCCGGGGGAGCATGCCCCCGGACTCCCCCTAGAGGAGGTTAGGTTCCCCCCCCACTTAAATCATGGATAGGAAATAAATTGCACACATCTTGTGTCCATATCTTTCTGTTTTGGTGGTCATGCCACATCTGTGCACGTGCATACAGTACATGCGTGAGTCATGGCAATATATCTGGATTCAGAGGTTGCTTTGTCTTTGCACAGCATGAAAGAAAGGCCAAATTAATGGGCTGTGATTTTAGGATTTTTAAGCAGATGTCAATAATTTGTACGGCCCTCGGAGGATGTTGAAAAAATTGAAATGGCCCTTGAGAGGAAAAAGGTTCTCCACCCCTAGTTTAGTCGATAGCGGAGATCTTTCCCATGCCCTCTCAAAGCAAATATTTAGATGTTGAAATAACGACCCGACCCAAAGTGCAGCACACGTGGAGATACCGTGCCACAATCGATTATTGACGTCATGGTCTGTATCTCTTTGTATGTTTCCCTTTCAAATCGTCCACATGTTGTCTTAGTTTGAACTTGATATTGGACATTGAACCCCTTCATTTCTGCAGAGAGGCAATGAGAGAATATTTGTACAGGCTCATAAAGTATTTCGCTTCATTGAGAAATCTCCCAAAAATGGGCAGACACCAAGCAACGTTATTGACTTTGTACGTAGTTGTTTAGTCGATGTTGTGTATTTGGAAAGAGCTCACGAAGCTCAATGGAAGACTCGTTCTGTCAGAAGTTATCGGGAGATTCGACATGTCACCATTTACAACTGTAAACCGCATTGCAGGACAGGTGCAACAAACATTAACAGAGATAGATAATTGGACCGTTGTACTGTTGCTTAATTTATTGTAATATGGATAAACGTTGGCCACGATGGTTGTGCAACTGGTCGCCATTGTGAGTAGGTGTCTCTACTTAAAGGTCCCCTATTATCCTGTTTCTCATCAATATATTACAGGTCTCAGATATATACAGAACATGTCTCTGATTGGCTGAAACACCAAACAGATCATTGCAGCATTACCCATAATCCCCTCTGTTTCAGCCCTATTTCCAAAGTGCTGATTCTCTGTCTGTTACTTTAGATGAAAACAAGGAGCCCCTCCCCACGCCCCTCTGAGAGACATCTGGTTACAAAGAACTCAATGGAGCTCTAGAGGAGATTCAAGTGATAAGGGGGGGGGGTACCTTGGTTGCTGATTGGCTAATGGTTACCAAGCCAACACATCGTTATGACATCATAAAGTGGCCAAAATCTGATCAGCTCATTTTCAGACAGGTTTTTATAGAAATGGATCAAAAAGAGAGAGAATCTTTATTCCTGAGTCTCTTTCCACAGAGGGGACACATGTTGATGTAGAAGAGACATGAAGAAGAGGGGACACATGTTGATGTAGAAGAGACATGGAGAAGATGGGACACATGTGGATGTAGAAGAGACATGAAGAAGAGGGGACACATGTTAATGTAGAAGAGACATGGAGAAGAGGGGACACATGTTGATGTAGAAGAGACATGAAGAAGAGGGGACACATGTTGATGTAGAAGAGACATGAGGAAGAGGGGACACATGTTGATGTAGAAGAGACATGGAGAAGAGGGGACACATGTTGATGTAGAAGAGACATGAAGAAGAGGGGACACATGTTGATGTAGAAGAGACATGGAGAAGAGGGGACACATGTTGATGCAGGCGTAGGCGACGTAGCCGACGTAGCGGACGTAAAAGTCGGGACGCCTTCGGTACGCGTTCTTTGGTCACAGGTTGGTGTGTAGCAGCCTTTTAACAATCCGCTGGTCACGAGGACGAAGAAAGAGAAAGAAGTCCAGCGGTCAATTTAACATCAGCTATGGACAACAAACATTAGTTTACATACGTTAGAAAACCCTTCATACATTTTGGATAATCCTGCTTGCTTCACATCAAAGTAAAAAGTCAACTGTGTACAGACAGAGAGATCGAAATACCGTTTCCCACAATCCCGAATACAAAAGATCCCGAACTGGAACAACAGGATGTTTTCCACATTGTATCGACAGCAAAAAGCAAATCTCTCCCTATTGGCAGCAATTGGATGTGTTTCAAGAGTTCTTCGGCTAAACAACAACAACTAACAACTCTATCAGAGAGAACTCACAGTGCAGATTAAACTTAGAACCGACCTCTGGGAAGTAAAGTACAAAAACCACAACATTTAAAGACGAAATAGGAGGATCTCACCACTATATTTACCGTTTTCCCTGGACAGTCTAACTTGTGACAGCTGAAACAAGAGGTGCAGGTCATGTGCTTCAAAATACATTTGTTTATCAGTATCGAGCACAGATTGAAGAGCCTAAGCAATATGGGGTAAAGTTAAATGACTTTATCTCTGTGAGAGTCGGACATCGTCCACTTCAACCTCGAAACAGCGCATTGAGAACGCTCATTATGGTGCGTATGTGCCCTTTAATCTTGGATGGTTTCCAATGGGACATTACGTTGCCTGAGAATCACATGAATTGAGATGGATGGGTTAGGATCCAGTGAAGTGGGAAGATATGGTTTTTCGATTATGCTAAGAGGAAAAAACAAAGTGTCCCTGCGAGAAACTGAACGTGTGAGTAAAGGGAAATCAGCCGTTTCTTTACATGGTTATAATGTTTCGTATAACAGAAGAGTACAAAGTAATAGTGTACTTATTTCATTATGTGAAAGTATGACTTTGACCAACACCAGCAACATGTTAGGGTTTAAAACATATTATAAACCAGCATATTAAACATTAACACCCCTTAACTAATTAAGCTTTATGGAACTGTACCTACATTATTATTAATTAAATCCTTTTGCAAATGTGTTGTGCTTTTGGGCTGACTGCTCTAACGTAACGTCCACACGGCAGCGTCGCGTTGAAGCTGCCGGTGGGCGTGTCGTGCGACCAACGCGGTTTGATTGGCTAGAGCAGGGGTGTCAAACTCAATTTCATCGCGGGCCACATCAGTATTATGGTTGCACTCAAAGGGCCGGTTGTAACTATATAAAATATATATAGATATATAATATATATAAAATAATGTGTTATATTACATTATTGCCCCTGAATTGGATTATTATCGGATAGGATAATGACTTAGTAATGATCTACGTCTGAAAGCAAAATTGCAAGTCTCTTCAGTGCCATGTCACAAAGCGAGATGCATTGTGGGACATGTAGTTTATGGGCAACCTGATTCTGTAAAGCGGCATTTAATCGTATAATAAACGTATTACATTATTTGCAAGCTCTTGCGGGGCCGCATAAAATGAAGTTGCGGGCCGAATATGGCCCCCGGGCCTTGAGTTTGACACCCCTGGGCTAGAGCTTGTACTGGCATATGGTTTGATTGGCTGGAGCTTGTACTGGCATATGGTTTGATTGGCTGGCGCTTGTACTGGCATATGGTTTGATTGGCTGGCGCTTGTACTGGCATATGGTTTGATTGGCTGGCGCTTGTACTGGCATATGGTTTGATTGGCTGGCGCTTGTACTGGCATATGGTTTGATTGGCTGGCGCTTCCGTCGACGCTTGAAAAGTTCAACTTTTCTCAACGTTCGAAGCGAGCAACGGAACCACGATGCAGTTCGGCAAAGCGTGACGTCACCCCGTGCAAAGTGAACGGGAAGCGTCTCCGTTGAAGCATGTGCCGTGAGGACGTACCGTTGAGTGTCTGACACTTTCGTCTCTGCCGTTGGCATGTGAGCGTGTGGAAAAGTTTCAGGGAGATGTCGCAGGGTTTATTAGATCTTTAAAAAACAAACCGGAAGACACTCGTCTCAGCAGAAAGGACTAACATCTTTCCATTTCACACAACTGAAAAGTAATAAAGCTCTCACTCGTACAGAAGAAGATCCTGCAGGTTTTGGGGAAGATTCACCAAAGATTCTCTGTATTTCATTTTATAAATCTGCTAGTTTTGACTTCCATTGTGTCTTGCTTTTTAGATTATGCCAACAGGAAACAAAAAACACAAGAAACTGAACGCAACCAAAGGAAATCGAAAATCCCATCAGAACTGGATTATCTCGTTGAATTGATTTCATTTTTGTGTCACGATTATTTCTATGCAGGATCATTATCTGGTTGCATTAAATAAAAGCTGAAGGAAGTGGACACGGTATGTGCTCTGCTACCCAGTCAGAAAATAAAATAAACACTCCGGATCAGTCTTTGTGAACGGCTCCTATTATATATTTTCCTACAATGTGTTTGACGTATTAAGAACTTCAGACACAACTAATTCTTTAAAGAAAACTATGCCTCTGACAAGTGGTCTTAAAGTCGGTTTTATTTGAATACAAGACATTTTTTTTACAACGTATACGATGCCATTGAAACTGAAAATCAAGGTCAGCTTTCAATATAATCCTTAACGGAAAGGGGCATTCATCATATTCAGGTAAGATGTATTTAAAAATGGATATGTGTAATTCAATATTCCTTTTATCCACTCTCTTTCATGCTCACCTTTATCTAAATACTAAACCCAAGGTTAGTTGCATAAGACAATGTAGCAACACAACTCTTATCTCATTATTATATTCCTATTATAAGAATTATTAAATGTACATGCATGACCCTGATATCCACAGAATATACTATCTGCAATAGAAGATTAGAGAAAGGATTTAAAACGAAAAAAGGAACTAATTTGTCACCCATTTTTGCAAACCTGACCAACTCAATGAATCTGCAATAAGAGATTTATTTAGCCGCTTCATGACGGCGGAAATAAGTTATATCCTTTTAAATCGTAATATTGACTCTCTTACCTTTTAAACATTGTGTTTCTGTCCACGTGAAGAATTCATTTCGCCCAGCGGTTCTCAAACAGTCGGCACCCTGACGCAATAAATCTGAGGTACATGAGATGATATATGGATTCTGTAGGAAGGAAGAGAAAGAAAACGAGATGTATAGAAACTAAACTGTAGTATGTTTTTGGGACTTTTCTCACGTTTATACACTGTCATCTTGACAAACGGTTACATGTTTAAACATTGTGTTTTGTGAGAGGTAGGTAGGTAGGTAGGGAGAGCGGTAGGTAGGTAGGTAGGTAGGTAGGTAGGTAGGTAGGCACGCAGGTAGGTAGGTAGGCAGGTAGGTAGGTAGGCAGGTAGGTAGGTAGGTAGGTAGGTACACAGGTAGGTAGGTAGGTAGGTAGGTAGGCACACAGGTAGGTAGGCACACAGGTAGGTAGGTAGGTAGGTAGGTAGGTAGGTAGGTAGGTAGGTAGGTAGGTAGGTAGGTAGGTAGGTAGGTAGGCACACAGGTAGGTAGGTAGGTAGGTAGGTAGGTAGGTAGGTAGGTAGGTAGGGAGAGAGGTAGGTAGGTAGGTAGGGAGAGAGGTAGGTAGGTAGGTAGGTAGGTAGGTAGGTAGGTAGGTAGGTAGGTAGGGAGAGAGAGGTAGGTAGGTAGGTAGGAGGTAGGTAGGTAGGTAGGTAGGTAGGTAGGTAGGTAGGTAGGTAGGGAGGGAGGTAGGTAGGTAGGTAGGTAGGTAGGTAGGGAGAGAGAGGTAGGTAGGTAGGTAGGTACACAGGTAGGTAGGTAGGTAGGTAGGCAGGCACGCAGGTAGGTAGGTAGGTAGGCAGGTAGGTAGGTAGGTAGGTAGGTAGGTAGGTAGGTAGGCACACAGGTAGGTAGGTAGGTAGGTAGGTAGGTAGGTAGGCACACAGGTAGGTAGGCACACAGGCAGGCAGGCAGGCAATAAAGACAGAAGGCACGCCGGGTACTGAGACAGACTTTACAAAGAGTCCTTTTTATTGATTTTATTAATTCGAGGTTTTGTGGCATAAAACATTCAAATAGTTGCGCTTTCAAAACACACTGTAAGGAGATAATAATTTCTGTCCGTCCTGAGATATAACCTTGGCTCGGTGATGTCATATTTTTTAATAAATCATCAACCCTGTGGTACAGAAGTATGAAACGGGAAGCAGGGAATTCAATTGATTAATCCATTGTTGGGTAATGAAGTGAGGAGGAGGAGGAGGAGGAGGAGAGGAGGAGGAGGAGGAGGAGGAGGAGGAGGAGAGGAGGAGGAGGAAGAGGGGGGGAGGAGGAGGAGGAGGAGGAGGAGGAGGAGGAGGAGGAGGAGATGTAGAAATGCCCGGAAGCGAGTGTACTATGTCAATTGCTTAATTGACCTTTATTGATCTTTTCCTCTAATTAAGTCACACACACACACACACACACACACACACACACACACACACACACACACACACACACACACACACACACACACACACACACACACACACACACACACACACACACACATGCACGAACGCACACACACACACACGCATACACTTTCTCTCTCTCTCTCTCTCTCTCTCTCTCTCTCTCTCTCTCTCTCTCTCTCTCTCTCTCTCTCTCTCTCTCTCTCTCTCTCCCAGGGGTCCCATCAATACTGTTGCTGAGAAACCTCTCAGGCAGTTTGCATCTGGTCTTAATCACAGCGTAGGATCAGTCACAGTAAAGAAGACCAATGAAAATAACTGCTGTCTGCGCCACTGCATTAATTAAGACCAACACACACACACACACACACACACACACACACACACACACACACACACACACACACACACACACACACACACACACACACACACACACACACACACACACACACACACACACACACACACACACACACACACACACACACACACACACACACACACACACACACACAACACTGACACGACACACAACACACACCATTGGACAAATTGGATTTAATGTGGTTGATTGATCAATCCACCACATGTTGGTGAGTAGTTGGACAGTATGTATTGCTTTAGTCCCCCACAGAGGCTGGATTTTGTTTAATTAAAAGGCTGGATTTTGTTTCGTGTCATGCAATGAGTTAGAAACTAATGTAGCGAAGAAAAACTGCTAACGGTGGCTAATGTGGGCTATAAAGGAACTACAGCACGGTCACATGACTTCACGTCACCACCGCTAAGCTAAAGGCGGCTAATGTTGAGCTATAAAGGAACTACAGCACGGTCACATGACTTCACGTCACCACCGCTAAGCTAAAGGTGGCTAATGTTGGGCTATAAAGGAACTACAGCACGGTCACATGACTTCACGTCACCACCGCTAAGCTAAAGGAGGCTAATGTTGGGCTATAAAGGAACTACAGCACGGTCACATGACTTCACGTCACCACCGCTAAGCTAAAGGTGGCTAATGTTGGGCTATAAAGGAACTACAGCACGGTCACATGACTTCACGTCACCACCGCTAAGCTAAAGGCGGCTAATGTTGGGCTATAAAGGAACTAGAGCACGGCCACATGACTTCACGTCACCACCGCTAAGCTAAAGGTGGCTAATGTTGGGCTATAAAGGAACTACAGCACGGTCACATGACTTCACGTCACCACCGCTAAGCTAAAGGTGGCTAATGTTGGGCTATAAAGGAACTACAGCACGGTCACATGACTTCACGTCACCACCGCTAAGCTAAAGGCGGCTAATGTTGGGCTATAAAGGAACTAAAGCACGGTCACATGACTTCACGTCACCACCGCTAAGCTAAAGGTGGCTAATGTTGGGCTATAAAGGAACTACAGCACGGTCACATGACTTCACGTCACCACCGCTAAGCTAAAGGAGCTAATGTTGGGCGTGATGACGTTTAGTCTAATTTAGACACTTGTTACAATCCAGTCTCACGGCATTTCGTGTTATAGTCACGAAATTAATTTAATCTATTGATTAACACAATTTCCCCTTTTTTTTCGTGTCACACAGAATGATTTTAAAAGCAATGTATTTCTATTGGTAGTATGTTTCGTGCCAGCACCACGTCTCTTTGTCCGGTCAGGTCTTAGAAGACCAGAAGCTGTGGGTTTCATAACACATTTTTTTTACTCAATATCTTACCCTAAGCCTTTTATTTTAAATTCTATAATATTATATATATATATTATATAATGTCAGAGTTGTTTTGCCGTCCGCGAGGAAAAGAAATGGAGCTCAGAGCCTCAGAATACTGAAATCTGTATTTTTCTTTCAAATTTGTTATTATTTACATTGCTTTTAAAATTGTTCTGTGTGACACGAAGTAAAAGGCGAAATCGTGTTGGTTAATTTCGTGACTATAACATGAAATACCGTGAGACTGTGCTGCATGTTAGCAACCGCCGTTCAGGGTATTTACTGAACTATTTTATGTTCAGGTTCAGGTTATTTATTTGTACCCGTAGGTAGGTATTTAAGTTCAACCAAATCTCAAAATATTTAAATAACATTTTAAGAAGGAGGACACTGGTACAAACACGGACATGTTGCAGAATGAATATGTGTTCAGCTTGTGTTAGCCACAGACCTTAATTCAGGCTATCAACCAAAAACACATCGACTTCCAGGCGAGGAACAGGAAGTGCTAAAATGCTAATTCACGGCTTTTAGGACTCATCCATGCCCCACTTTATAGAAACCACCGTTTATAACACTTAGCTTTACCCTCCCTGCACTCCAGCACCTGGCCTCCATGTTCACAGGCAGACTACATTTCCATGACCTCAGTGACGCCTTCAGGTAAACCTAAAAACCCTATTGTTTATTTAAGCTCGGTAGTATCCCTGTAAGAAGTGGGATATGCGGGTTTGAAAACAAAGAGGTGATTGAGTTCAGGGCCGTTTATTGGATACTTAACAATGAAGACACAAATAAAGACAGATTTCTTCGGGAAATCAGACTTTTTTTTACATGGTTATAATATTTTAGACGTGTATTTTGCAAAACAGAAGAGTACAACGTAATAGTATACTTATTTTAGTATGTGAAAGTATGACTTTGACCAACACCAGTAACATTGTAGGCGTTAAAACATATTGTAAACCAGCATATTAGACGACCTCTTAACTAATTAAGCTTTATGGAACTGGTCCTACATTATTATTAATTAAATAATTGTACAAATGTGTTGTGCTTTTGGGCTGACACCTCTCGCTTTCTTCTCTGCCGTTGGCATGCGAGCGTGCGTAAACGTTTCAGGGAGATGTCGCAGGGTTTATTAGATCAAGCCGGAAGACACTCGTCTCAGCAGACAGGACTAACGTCTTTCCATTTCACACAACGCCCACCAGGGAAGGTAGTAAAGCTCTCGTACAGAAGAAGATCCTGCAGGTTTTGGGGAAGATTCACAAAAGATTCTCTGTATTTCATTTTATAAATCTGCTCGTTTTGACTTCCATTGTGTCTTGCTTTTGAAGATGCGCTTTTGAGAGTGAAAGTACCAATAATACGCTGTGTGAAGTCCTTATAGTTGTATTGTTATTGTGTAAGTCCACACTCCTTTACTTTACTTATACCAAGTGTCAAAAATACGTTTAGCTTTGATGCCTTTTGGGAGATTAATCCACATCAATGCATAATAAGATTATCATTATTGCTTTCTATGTAAGAAGTTCTTTCGTAAAGTGCAATACATCTCCCTGAAATGTTTACACACACCTCAACGTTGAAATGAAGTACGATAGATAAGTAAACGTACTTAATTACATTCTACGATTAGTTTTTTTTAATGTAACATCTTGTCCGGCTGATATGTGGAGTTTTCCCGAAGTAACTTCCCACTACGCCGATGGAACAAATCATTGATAACATTTCCTCGCATCCATACAAGAAAAACAGAGTGTTTGGCAGAAGTTTTATTCCACATGAAGCACAAGCACCTTCTGTTTGTTCACCGTCACAAAGCAACAGAGTGTAACTTGCTGATATACACAGTAAAGTGACTGTATGTTTACTATCATGCGCCTCTCACATTGAGTATGAAATCATCACGATACAGATTGTCACGCACACATTATCTTCTCATTTATACATATTTACATCACAGATAATTGACAGCATCTAAATCTACCTGACCCTTTGCTCTCCCACACATCCATTTCCTTTTTTTTAATGATATACATGTTATGATTGAGTTAATTTTGGCAGTGAGTATATATCATTTCGTTATTGAAATCGTCCAGGACGCATGCTCATTTCAAGACGACAGAAGCCTGAAACTAATACAATTTGAAAAGCATGTAAAGTCTGTCATAGTGCATGAAAAGCACAACTCAAATTAATCAAAATAATGTAATATTTATGCTAATGCAAAATGTATTTACAGACGAATGTCAACATTGGATAAAGCCAGGTTCAAAATGCTTGAATATTGTTGGCTTATCTCTTAAGGTTTTTACAAAGGGCCATTTGTAATTAGAAAGTTCTGTCGACAGCCATGCAAATATATCTTTGCCATCGTTTTAGGATTAAATTGTTCTACGCTCTGTAGCTGGACAGGTGTGTGTGTGTGTGTGTGTGTGTGTGTGTGTGTGTGTGTGTGTGTGTGGTGTGTGTGTGTGTGTGTGTGTGTGTGTGTGTGTGTGTGTGTGTGTGTGTGTGTGTGTGTGTGTGTGTGTGTGTGTGTGTGTGTGTGTGTGTGTGTGTGTGTGTGTGTGTGTGTGTGTGTGTGTGTGTGTGTGTGTGTGTGTGTGTGCTACTGAAGAGGAGACATCTGCTGAAGAAAGGAGGAGAAAAACCTATTTTTGAAAACAAATATGGATTGTGAAACTCAGAAACGATCGATAGGGTAAAAAATGTAACTAATAGATATCGCCAGGAAAGAAGCTGGACAGGTGTGTGTGTGTGTGTGTGTGTGTGTGTGCTACTGAAGAGGAAAAACCTATTTTTAACCTACTAATAGATATCACCAGGACATTCCTCCCGTTCATTGCTGACATCAAGACAATGGATTTCTGCATTACGAGTTTTCTGACATGATCTGTTTGAATGAGCACAGGAGGCATAATGTGAAGTCTTCAGACAGATGTACTAAACATCCGTCTGCACGTAAAGCCAGCAGCGCATAACCCAGCTCTGGGAGTCGAGGGGCTTTGTGTGTGTGTGTGTGTGCTGGTGTTTGCCCGCGGACATGTGACTCGTGTTTTTCTGTTTACACTCCACCTGTCCACACTTCATCCCTCTCGAGCCTCATTTCATTAGTTCTGATGAAAGGCAGGCAATGCAGTGGAGCGTCTCGGCTCAGCAGGCGCAGTTATTAGAAGCAAAATGGTTCAAAAGGTCTGAGTCAGATGAGGTGCTCTGTCGAGGAAACGGGGATTTGTGGAATAGCATATCCAATTGAAGTGTGCGGGTTGATGAGTGTTTTGCTGCCTTTGTGGCAAGATACACTGTGAAATTGAAAAGTAAAAGGGTGTCTTTTTCCATTCGCACAGGGATATTACGGTGATTTCTTTCAGCCGTGCGGCCAGTCGGTACTTGAACACTGAACCGACACCTTTCCGATACAAAAACATCTCAATCTCTACATACACTTGATGAATCGCCTATATTTTAGACAATATCACCTCAAAATTCAGATCACATAGGTCAAGAGAGCTCAAAAGATATGTACAACCTCAACATATTCCAAGTCGAGGTTAAAAAACTAAATACATGTATCCACAAACCATCAAATAAATCTGAAGAAGTATCTGCAGTGCATCACGAGAGGAAATTCATGAACAAAATTCGACAAAATGTTGAAAATCTGATCACATAGGACGAGTAAAATCAAAGAAATTATGTACAACAATGTATTCAAAGCTGAGAAAAGTAAAACATCCGAATTTATCACATATCTAAATGTCTGTTTAAATAAGTTGGAAGACGTATCATGCAGTGACCGGATATTGAGTGAGCTTTTAACCGTCTCTATGCCAGAATGGTCAAACTTGCGTCATTTAAGTCATACCGTTCAGTGTTGCATTGCATGCTGGGAGGTGATTTGGCGGCTGGGCAGAGGAGGGTCCGGAAGTATCTCCGAAAGGTTTCGGAAAAGCATGCGTAGAGGATGGGGTTGGCACAGCTCCACGAGTACGACAGCAGCACAATTAACTCAAAGGCTCTGGCGAAGGTCAAGTACAAGCCCGTTTGGTACAGAGCGTAGAAGTTTAAGGTGTAAAACGGCAGCCAGCATATCCCGAAAACCACCACGACGGCCACCACCATTTTCGTGACCTGTGACTCCACGCGGTGGGTTTCAAAGTTCGGCGTCGTTGTCGTCGTCATTCGGATCCATTGGGACCTCATTGTTAGCAGAAGCGCCGCGTAGGAAGCCGTCATGACGGTAAAAGGCAAAGCAAAGCCCATGACGAAGGTGTAGGAGAGAACTCCGAGCCACCAGGCGTCGGAGTCGAGGTCCGGGATGCACAAACCTCGATCGGAGGAGAAGTGAAACGCCATGGGTAGGATGGTCAGAAGAGAGAACAGCCAAAGGAACGCCGAGACGATCTTTGCCCAACGAGGCGTTCTCCAACGGGCGAACTTTAGAGGATCAGCCAACGCCATGTATCGGTCGATACTCATCGCCGTGAGGCAGAAGATGCTGGTGAACTGGTTGAGGCCGTCCAGAACCATCACCACTTTGCACGCTGTGTCGCCGAACATCCACTTGTTCTGGAAGTTCTGGCTCGCTATGAAGGGAAGACCCACCATGAAGAGTCCGTCAGCGAGCGCCAGGTTGAAGATGTACACCGTGGTGCAAGACGAGAGTTTGTCCAATTTCAAAATGGCGATAACGACGAGGGAGTTCCCGGCGAGTCCCAGGACGCAGACCACCAAGTAGAGTATCGCCATGGTGATGCGAAAACCATCAACATTGTCGTGGTATAATAAATGATCGTCCCCAAAGGTGGTGTTGGTGTCTATATGGGGGGGGAACGGGGCGTCCATTGTGCGTCGAATGATGGATCGGAAAAAGCGAAACAGAAAAGCCGTTCGAATTCCCCGGAAAGCCGCTCAGCGCTCGACTCTCGTTGGTGGAAGTAAAAAAGTTCAACGACCCGTCTGAAAAACGTGAAAAATCAAACACTGTGTTCAAGGTTCAAGAGCAGCCAGGCTTCGGCGGCCTCGTGAAGTCAAACCTTTTATCTTGAGGAAAAGTAAAGCACCTGCAAAAGTTTATTCCAAGTCAGCACGCTTCTCTCTGGTTCCCATGAGCACACTTAGAAGCCACTAGCACACTCAATTGGAAATGAGCAGGGTTGCCACTGAACACTCTTTCTCCCTGGGAGCTCCTTTATATGTCTTCCCCCCACAGTGTGTGTGAGGAGTGTGTGTGTGTGGACCCCCCTCCCAGATTTGTCTCCAGAGATTGGGATAAACTCCTCCTCAATGCAGTTCCTGTGCCGTAACCCTGTCTCCAAGGTAAAGCCCATCTGCTACAATACTTTTGTTTTCATAACTATCTCTCTCCACTCTTTCTTCTTCTGTTTACTTCACTCCTCACCATCCATTTTGTCTCAGTTCAGTGGGGGGTTATTCAACTAAAACCTAAACACACACACATAGATAGCAACTCTATCTTGTTGTCCGGGGGGCCACCCACCTTTACAACCCCAGACCGAGTAAATCTACCCCTCGGCAAAAGAGAAGTCTGCCGTGTGTTGTTTCAGGGCTTTTGTGTTTTGACTTTTTGACCATTAGATGCCGTTTTCCCTCCTTCCATTCCACCTTGTTTGTCTTACGCCACAAAAGGAGGAAAAGCGAGAGGTGAAAAGGAGACGACAGCAGAGTGGAAAGGAGGGAAATGATGAGGAGAAAGGGGAGGAGGGTTTACAAGATTAAAGACTCTGGATGAGCGATGACCTCCGTCCTGTTGCCGCTCTGACACGCATTGCTGGAATACCCCGGGAACGTCCGTCCAAAAAACCCTCCAGTGTATTGCGCCACCCACCATCCACACGGCGAAGGAAAGCGAACACAAAGAATTCTTCCCAACCTTGCAGGGATTTTTTTTCTAATTTCAAAGACCCTATCCAGAGCTCATTCGTCAGATGTCATCGATTTCCTTGGAGATATGTCGAGACATACCTTCCCCTTTTAACTGGTTTCAATTAACCGGGAGAAATGCCTTTGTAGTCTAAACTCCTGATTAGCTTGTGGCTTAACTTCCCCCTAGGGACCCGCCTCTCCGCCCCGTCCCCAGCCCCTCGTGAAAACTTCACTGTTTCATGGTGGAGACGTTTGACAGCTTCGTATTTCACGGGCAGTATTTCCAGTGGTGTTGAGACAGACATGCAGGCGTCCACGTGCTGTGAGAGGACAGGCCATCAAACCAAAACTCAAAGAGATGAAGGGTACTATATCAGAAACTTTAAGAAGTATCCAGTTCTTGCCCTGAGTGTCCTTTCTTTTTCACCACCATCGGTTATTTTTCCATTGTTCGACAGCTTTGACCTTTGACCTTTGTTCTGCTTGTTTAGTGAAGACCAGAAGCAGGTTTTATGCTTTAGAAATAAATGCCTTTTCTTGTCTTGTCGGGGTCACGTGAGGTGACGAGCGCCTGAAACCCAATAGTACAACTTTGGTTCTTGAACGAATTCAATAGGGTGCATCCTCTGGAGACCACACATGAGATGACATCTATCCTTACGTTCAGCATCAGAATCCCTTTATTAGTCCCACGGAGGGGACATGTGCAGCGTTACAGCAGGAAAGAGCCACAGACAGCGTATGTTGCATATCTTACAGGCGTTTAAAAAAGTTATAATATAATAAACAATATGTTAAAAAAAGATTAAAACTAAAAAAGTTATATACATTTCAAAAATACAGATCAAAAACAAATCAAATCTACAAATCAGATCCTGGAGCAGTTCTTAGGATTTAGCAGCCCGGTATATGTTACAGTTATTAAAGATGGCATATGTATATAAAGTATATATTGCACATAGTTTGACGATATTTAACAGCAGCAACTTACACCATTTACAAAATACAAGATACATACCTTTTAACAGTAACAAGGGTTTAGCAGCCAGGTATAAATTACACTATATATATATATATATTGCACATATTGCACATATTGCACAAAGTTGGTTTGTATCTAGCAGCAAGGGGTGTTATAGTCTGTGTTGTGGTGTGTGTCGGAGGGTCTACTAGGGGCAGTGCTGGTTGTAAAGTCTGACCGCTGCAGGAAGGAAGGGCCTGCGGTATCTCTCCGTGAGACGGGTGGGGTGCAGCAGCCTGTCGCTGGAGGTGCTGCACAGTGAGGACAGGGTGTCCTGGAGACATTGTCCAGCAAATCTGTCCAGTAGATTTAAAATGATTTACTGAATAAGTGAAAAATTGTATCTGCTGGTCGGATTAGAGTTCAAATCAGAGGATAACAAATGTATGTATCCTCAGGGACCATGAATATCTGCAGCAAATGTCATATGGTAAATCATATAGTTGTTTTCACTATGAAAGAAAAATATCAATCTGATGTGTTTGTAGAATAAAAGTCACATCTTTGGGATTCATCCTCAAGGGATCATGAATATCTGACGCAAATGTCACGGCAATCCATTGTTAAGATATTTCACTGGAAGAGACAAATATCAGGCTTATGATGGTACTAGAGCAGGGGTGTCAAACTCAAGGCCCGGGGGACCCAAATCTGGCCCGCGACTTCATTTAATGCGGCCCTACAAGAGCTCTGAACGAATATAATAAGTGTATTATACGGTTAAATGCCAATTTCTGCACGTTGCACATAAACTACATGTCCCACAATGCATCTGGAATATGATATTTTTTTCAGAATTAGATTTTTTTTCAGAATTTGAATTTTTTTAGTCTAAAAGTCACAACCGGCCCTTTGAGTGCAACCGTAATGCTGATGTGGCCCGTGATGAAATTGAGTTTGACACCCCTGTACTAGAGGAAAGGTCAAAGGGTCGTCAACATCTGTAGGATTCACCCTCCAGGGACCATGAATATCTATTAAAGAAAGGGTGCCAGTGCATCTGATTGTCTGCTCAATAAGAGTCTTGACCTGCTTCTGTTTGTAAACGTCACACGATAACCAAAGATTCAACCTCAAGGGACCATGATTATTTGAAACAAATGTCCTTTCAATTTTTCCAATAGCTGTTAAGACATTTCACTTAGACAGGAAAATAATTTCAACCTCATGGTGGGACAAGAGGAAATGTCACGGGGGACACCATTGTTTGCGGTAATCATCCTCCGGGGACCATGAATGTCTGTTAAAAATATGTGCAACCAACACATAGTTTGTAATTAATTTATTAATCAGGTTGTGAACACTTTATAAATCATTAATAAGCTTTTATAAGACATGAGATGAACAGGGCGACTGTGACCGGTTGCTTGCCAAATAGTGAGCCCACATGTATCTGTACTGCTAAGCCTTATATTGGCTACCTAGCTTACTTCGTCTTCTTCCTCAGCCAGCATCCTTGGTATCTGTTGCTCACTGACTTGATTCTCGCTAAGCAGCCAATATAAGGCTTAGTCATCTTGCCAAATAGTGAGCCTGTGTTGATGTCGTATGACAGGGGTGTCAAACTCAATTTCATCACGGGCCACTTCAGCATTACGGTTGCACTCAAAGGGCCGGTTGTGACTTTTAGACTTTATGAAAAGACATATGTAAATATTTAATATAAACGTATGTATTACATTATTGCCTCTGCATTTTATCATTATCGGATAGGGTAATAACTTCATAATTAACTACGTCTGAAAGCAGAAGTCTATGGCAAATCATTGGAAGTCTCTTCAGTGAGAATGTCACAAAATTATTAAAAAAAAATTCAAATTCTGAAAAAAAATCATATTCCAGATGCATTGTGGGACATGTAGTTTATGGGCAACGTGCAGAAATCGGCATGTAACCGTATAATACACTTATTATATTCTTTCAGAGCTCTTGTGGGGCCGCATTAAATGAAGTCGCGGGCCGGATTTGGCCCCCGGGCCTTGAGTTTGACACCCCTGTCGTATGACAACTATGTTAGAACTGATTTATAAATGGTTCTTAATGATTAGCAAAGTGTTTACAACCGAATTCATAACCTAATTATAAACCCTTTATACATCCTTTATAAGGGTAGTCTTACTGTAAAGTGGTACAAATGTTTTCACTGAGTAAAAGTCAGATGACAACCAAGGTCTTTGGGATTCATCCTTAAGGGACTATGGATATCTGTGGCAATTCTCATCCTTCTGATGGCACTTGAGGGTACATCAGCGGGTCCCACATGTCAGTAGGGTTTAACCTCCAGGGACCATGACAGTCTGTAGAAAAAAGCGGATTTTTCACTGACAAAAACCTGCCTTTTGTTTCTAGCTTCAAAGTCCAAGAATTACCACCGTTTTTAGGATTTTATCGCAAAGTACGTTGTGGCGGTGTGTGGCGCAGTGGGTTGTGCGTATGTGTTCGGATCAGGGGGTCACAGGTTCAAACCCCACTGCAGTCAGCATGTCGTTGTGTCCCTGAGACACTTCACCCCACGTTGCACCACACTTTGATCAGTAGTTGACTAGTTGTCAAAATTGTCTCTCTTACCCACTAGTTTCAAACTCATGATGGCACTACAGGAAACGTCCAGGTATCACCAACTGTATCCTCTGGGGATCATGAATGGCTGTACCAATATTCATGGAGACACATCCAATAGATTGTTTAAGATATCACATTCTGGGGAAAAAGCGTTTGGGCGACTATCAAGTCCTTCATTTCCAGTCACAGAGGAGAGGAAATTAAATCAATCTGTATGCCGGTAACACGATGGCAAAGTGAAGGAATTTGTCTTTCTGTTGAAATGTTGTTGTAATCTAATTATATGTGTATAAGAACACAAACACACAGAACCCATCTGCATGCAATACAATGATTACAGTTAAATGTGAATCAGACTGTGTTATATTGGGAAAAAACACGTTTCATAACAATGTGTTTCAGTAAATGATGATACATATGGAAAGGCATGCTGCTCTAAATACTTTGAGCATTCTTGGAAGTGAGAGGACGACACATTAGACATCTGGAAACCCCACACATCCTTTAATCTTGTTTCTCGGTATTACCTTATTGTCGTCTTCGTGCTTCCCAGAAACACTGCGTAAAACAAATCACACATTTTTGCAATTGCAACATAGGAATGTAAAATATGCAAGGGGATGTTGGCAGAACAACAATCCCATCGGCACGACAACATCTGTGATTTATTTATAATCTAAATATATCAGTGGATGGATTTATTGTGTGTTAACATGCTGCGTTCAGCAATTATTTGAAAACCTGTTTAAACAAATACTCAAAAATGTAAAAAGAAAAAGGCTCGGGCATTTAACCGCTGTTGATATATTGTTTCCCTGCTATTACAGTATGATCAGTGTAGCACGTACTTTTACTCAAGTACAATCAATTATTTTGACTAAATTGCACTTTTATGCTACTTTATTGTTGTGTCTCGTCCAATGTGTTAGTCATGTATTTTGTCCTGTCCTGTTTTATTTTGTATTTACCTCTTGTCTTTCATTCCGTCAAGCGTCTTTGGGTTCGAGAAAAGCGCGATAGAAATAAAATGTATTATTATTATTATTATTTCACGCCCTGTTTTCTTCCTCCCCCCGTGTGTTTTTTCCCGCCATGTCAGCGTCTGCCCCGCCCCTGATTGGCCGCGTTCACACTGCGGTACTTTCCCCACAAAGGTTCATGCGAACTTAGTTCATGATCGCGTTCACACCAAAAAGAGCCGGTACTAAAAGTAGTTCATGCGAACCTTTTTACCCGCTCCAAAGTCCCTGCTAGAGAGCAGGGACGCTCGAGCGGCTCTCTTGTGAGAAAAGAGCTATATGTCTGATTGGCTGGCGGATTGCAAACCACGCCCCGTAAAACTCCCAAAGAGTTTTGTGAAGCCGCCATTTTATTATCCTCGCATTAGCATTATTAGCATTAGCATTAGCCCAGCGCAGAAACGCAGAGAGACTAACTTATGGCAACACAAAATAAAACATGGGAGCGGTGGAGATGAGGAGGGTGTCGGCGTTCTGGCGATTTACTCGGAAGGCTTCAGTCGAAGCTGCTGGGACTCCCAGCAGCTTCTACTGAAGCCTTCCCCAACTCCGGGGACTTCCGGCCGGGGACTCGGGCGGCAGTATACGCCGTGAAGTGGGTTGCGGCCTGCCAGTAAACCCAAAGCAGAAGAAGAAGAAGTGACGTCAGCGGCTTCATTTGCCTAATCCTCCCTCAGGGACTTGTTCTGGTGTGAACGCGATCTGTACTTAGTTCATGAGAACTAAAGAGTTCACATGAACCTTTGTGGGAAAGGTACCGCAGTGTGAACGCGGCTATTGTGTCCACCTGTCCCCGCTCACCTCGTGTTTAAATAGTCCTGTCCCCCCCGGTCCTGTGTCAGTTCGTCTGGTTTGTTTCCCCGGATGGTCGTGCCAAGCCTCAGCTCAGCAAAGATCGCTGTCAGGTTTTGTTGATTTGTTATTTTTTTGTTGGCTTAAAGGTGGAGTATTTAATTCACTTCAGAAACACAATGCTCTTAACATCCCGATAGCAATGAATATCTGAAGTGCTTTGACAATAAATACATAAAGAAACATCATCTGTGGAAGCCGTGGTACTGTGAAAAGCACGGCCCGGCTAAAGTAACTGGATGGCCTACCTGCCTGTCAGCCTTCAATCGGGGCACAAACTTACCTCGTGCCCTCATTGGTCGTGTGTGTTGGGGGAGGGGCTCTGTGAGGAAGCGGCAGATTTCTTCCGGTTGTGTATTTTCAAATTCTAGCCACTCGAGCTGGTTTCCTCCTTCCTCCCAGCACCTCCTCGGTTCAGAGGGATTACCTGCACTGTGAAAAATACATTTACCTTTTTTTACATTCAAGCCTTTGTCTCCCGGTCGTACATTTGGGTTCATCAGTTTGAGTCGAGGTCCTGACATTTATACATACAATGAGATGTAAAAATGTTCTCCCCCGCATTTCAGAGGCTACTATCCTACCTTTTCCTCCATTTCGCTTATGTAACACTCCTTGTTAGGATACTTTGTACATATTAAAGTGCATGATATGCTGTTTTATGGTTAAGTGTTGTCCTAGCAATATCAAACGTGTCTAAAATTGGCTCCACTTTTTAAAAATACAAAGTTAAAATGACCTTGCTTGTATTAGTTAGTGAAAAACACCGTTTAATATATTATTTTATGATCACATGGTCCTGTGAAGGGATCCACTTTACAGTTTTGTAAACTCTTGTTTGTATATGTGATAATATTTTGGTGCGTTTACTCAAGTGAACGTTTGAATTCAGTACTTTTACCTGCAATAAAGTATTTTAATAGCAGCTTCAAGGATCCGAGTACCTCTTCCGCCTCTGATTATGATGCAGAAATGTCTTCAAAGATGCCATGTTGGGAGATTTTCCAAATGCCGGTGTTGAAATGATAATAAGTGTAATCGAGCACATCAGAGGTACACATCAGTTAATTTATCTGAATCAAAGAGTATGTGTTTCTTTTCTTGAGCTACTGTTGTGCACAGCTGTATATTATCCTGCAAATACACACATCCATTCAAGAGGGGTGATACACTGGCAGCTGCGGCACACAAGGGGTGAATATTGGATGTGTTTTATGATGGATAGATGGATGGATGGATAGATGGAGGATGGATGGATGGATAGATGGATGGATAGATGGATGGATAGAGAGATAGATGGATGGATAGATAGATGGATGGATAGATGGATGGATGGATGGAGAGATAGATGGATGGATGGATGAGAGAGATAGATGGATGGATGGATGGATAGATAGATGGATGGATAGATGGATGGATAGATAGATGGATGGAGAGATAGATAGTAGATGGATGGATGGATAGATGGATAGATAGATGGATAGATGGATAGAGATAGATAGTAGATGGATGGATGGATAGAGGATAGATAGATGATGATGGATGGATAGATAGATGGAGAGATGGATAGATAGATGGATGGATGGATGGATGGATAGATAGATGGATGGATAGATAGATGGATGGATGGATGGATGGAGAGATGGATAGATAGTAGATGGATAGATGGATGGATAGATGGATAGATGGATGGATGGAGAGATGGATAGATGGATGGATGAGAGATGGATAGATGGATGGATGGAGATGGATAGATAGATGGATGGATGGATGGAGAGATGGATAGATGGATGGATGGAGATGGATAGATAGATGGATAGATGGATGGATGATGGAGGATGGATAGATAGATAGATGGATGGAGAGATGGATAGATGGATAGAGATAGATGGATAGATGGATGGATAGATAGATGGATGGATAGATGGATAGATGGATGGACAGAGATGGATGGATGGATGGAGAGATGGATAGATGGATGGATGGATAGATAGATGGATGGATGGATAGAGAGATGAGATAGATGGATGGATGGATAGATAGATGGATAGATGGATGATAGATGGATGGATGGATAGATGGATGGATGGATGGAGAGATGAGATGGATAGATGATAGATGGATAGATGGATGGATAGATGGATAGATGGAGAGAGGATAGATGGATGGATGAGAGATGGGAGATGGATGGATGGATAGATGGATAGATAGATGGATAGATGGATGGATGGATGAGAGATGGATAGATGGATGGATGATAGATGGATGGACAGAGGATAGAGGATAGATGGATGGATGAGATGGATAGATGGATAGAGAGATAGATGGATAGATGGATAGATATATAGATTCAAGACACAATACATAAACAGTCCAAATATTTCCACATTGAATTGAACATAAATGTAAAGTGGGAGTTTCAGTCCAGTTATTAAGAGACGCTATGGAGCAGAGAGTTATCTTCTTATTACTTATTAAGTACACTTTGTCAACATGACCTACTGTCCCGTACTAATAGCTGTGTACTTTTACACCGTGTCTCACTCTGTGGACATGTGCGCTGCATGTGTGGACTCTGCTGCCAGGGATCAGATTCTGGAGAGGTTGTTTGGGAACGTCCTCTTCCCAGTGGAGATGGTTTCTGCTCTCATTCGCCTCCCAGTTGAGATTCCTCAGCATGTCGACATCTGACCTGAAGACCCAACATTCAGTCACTGGCCGTTTCTCAATCTCGAGGACACTGGCTTCCAAGCCAATATTTCAAGGATGCTACGTCATCGAGTGCCGCCGAAGGACTGTTCCGATCTCCAGCATACTTGGAATTCCACCGAGGCCGCGTCCTTCCTTGGTTTGGGGGAAATGTCGAGGCTGCACGTGGGTAGACTTCGCGTCCTTAAAATACCCACAATGCTTTGCGCACGGACCAATTTCAAAAACCCTTGCGGAGAATGGCTGAACCGACGCAACACACGTTTAGATGTAAGCATGTAGTGGCGTAGAACATGTGTTGGATGTTACTTTGTTACATTTCTTTGTTTTCACCAACATTTTTTTTCGTGAAAGTAAAGCAAGTTCATAATGAGATAGACATCGTGAGGTATTTATGTTCGGTACAGTTTATGTTGAAACCGTTAGAGAGAGTGGCACACTTGTTAGCCTGTTCCATTCTTCTTCGTTTTCCGAAGCCGTGGCTTGGAAGCGTACTTGCTTCGTTTCTGAAGGAAGTGACTTGGAAGTACTCGACTACCAAGCCAGCATCCTCGCGATTGAGAAACGGCCACTGATTCATCTCGTCCACTAAACTCTTATATCCTGTTTCCGATACTATAAAACCCAGATGTTTCTGCATAATCCACCACGACAACACTTCCTGTAAGCTGTGAGGCAAGACTGTTTGAAACGATGATGTCACATTCATTAGAAATTGTCAAATCTGCACAAAATACCCCCAAAAATACCATATTTCCACATGTATATATATTTGTAACTTTTTAATGCTATTTTATTTCTATTTCAGAAATATTTTGGATTGTTTATTTTAGTGTCTAATTTCTCTTATGTACCTTGCCTTGTTTTGTATGCTGCTGCAACGCAAACATGTCCCAAATTGGGATCAATAAAGTACTTATCTATCTATCTATCTATCTATATAATCTGTTCTATTAATAATAAATAATAATAATATATGGTATTTATATAGCGTTTTACCTGATGCTCAAAGCACTTAAAATCGCTGTATATATACCAGAACGGCTGTTAAACAGTATTTAAAAAGAAAAGCTGGGCTAACATTACAACTTCAGGATAAAGATATATATTTCAAAGCTGACAGGATCGAAAATATGCATATGTGTGTACTCTTAATTTTATTTATGGGAAAATTCAACATTCATAGGAAGAGACGGATGACTGAAAATCAAGAAAACTGTGTTCTATTTATTATACAAATAAAATAAACATATTGTATTTGAAATATCACTTCTTTTGTGTGTGTTTATAATATTAAATGTGATTTTCCTGTATTAAAAAGTCACCGCTGCCTCCGCTGCTCCTGTCAAACGAACTGACCAATAGGAAGCGAGCAGGGGCGGAACTTACGCTGTCATAGTCACGTGTACAGGAAGTAGGAAATAAATACAGAGGATTCGTGGTGCTCCTGGAAAGAAGTGAGTAAACCTCAAACTAATGCCCCCAAATACCTTAAAATGACATTTAAAGCGACTTAAAATTAAGCTGAATGAATGAATATCGTATAATAATGCCACAAAGAAAGTTTGAGTGAAATATAAAAGCGTAATTGTATAAAATAAGGCGCTAAACCATTCAAAGTTATCCGGTTTTCTGTCATTTACAGGTGATTCACACCTGCATATATTATGGGCTTTGTGTCTGTTTTTAACTCGATTACACGACACCGAGTTGTACCACACACAGCAGTGTTACAGATCATCATTTAAGCAGTTTGTGCAGCGTACTTTGACAGCATTACAACACATTTATCTTGACCTATTCTTTAAAGAGGCACTTAAAGCTAGAAGCGTGTGTGTGTGTGTGCGTGTGTGTGTGTGTGTGTGGGTGTGCGTGTGTGTGTGTGTGCGCGTACACTACATACCTGCATGTTTGGAGCTTTGACAACACCAATCTTCAAACTCTGCAATTATCTTGATCTTAACTCACTCTTTAAAATGTCCTGACTATATTTTGCACGGTTAAAACCCCATTGCAGTCACACACACACACACACACACACACACACACACACACACACACACACACACACACACACACACACACACACACACACACACACACACACACACACACACACACACACACAATACCGTAAAAACAAAACATGATGTGGACGGCACGTTTGTTTACATGAATACACCTCTTAAATAAGTAAACAATAATTAGATTTAGAGAAACAAAGTCTGAATGTTTTGCAGTAGTAGTTATCAGGCTGCTGTAGATTATGAGTCGATGGACCCACCCTTTATGCAGGCTTGACTACGTAAATGTTAATATTCCAGGATATTCAAAGGGCAAATAGGAGTTGCCTCATTTGTTCAGGGTGTGTGGCATACTACTAATGAGACACACACACACACACACACACACACACACACACACACACACTTAACATGACTCAGCATTAGCTCTGTTGTGGGATCTGCAATGTGGAATGTCTTGAGAGAAAAGTCAGAATGTCTGGAGAGAAAAGTCAGAATGTCTGGAGAGAAAAGTCAGAATGTCTGGAGAGAAAAGTCAGAATGTCTCGAGAGAAAAGTCAGAATGTCTGGAGAGAAAAGTCAGAATGTCTCGAGAGAAAAGTCAGAATGTCTGGAGAGAAAAGTCAGAATGTCTGGAGAGAGAAGTCAGAATGTCTCGAGAGAAAAGTCAGAATGTCTGGAGAGAAAAGTCAGAATGTCTTCGAGAGAAAAGTCAGAATGTCTGGAGAGAAAAGTCAGAATGTCTTCAGAGAAAAGTCAGAATGTCTGGAGAGAAAAGTCAGAATGTCTTCAGAGAAAAGTCAGAATGTCTTCAGAGAAAAGTCAGAATGTCTTCAGAGAAAAGTCAGAATGTCTGGAGAGAAAAGTCAGAATGTCTGGAGAGAAAAGTCAGAATGTCTTCAGAGAAAAGTCAGAATGTCTGGAGAGAAAAGTCAGAATGTCTCGAGAGAAAAGTCAGAATGTCTTCAGAGAAAAGTCAGAATGTCTGGAGAGAAAAGTCAGAATGTCTCGAGAGAAAAGTCAGAATGTCTTCAGAGAAAAGTCAGAATGTCTGGAGAGAAAAGTCAGAATGTCTTCACGTTGTTCGTCATCAAATATATAAACGTACATAAAGTATACGTGTTTTTGCTTGAACATGTACATGTTTTGCGGCACATGGGGACAGTACGTACTTGGGTCTTGTTGGAGTATTTTAAATGTAGGGCAGCTACCGAAAGATTTGAATGCAGCAATTTTGTCTTTTTATGAATGAAATAATAAGGTTTTATCTCAAACTTATTGCAATATTTTTAAAGGAACGGGACCAAATAATGTTTTGTTGAGTTGGTACAATATGATTTGTTAGCTAGTATTTCTCATCAGCTCATTATTTTCTCAATCCTGAGAAAAACGTACGGATTCTTAGAAAAAGTCAAATCACGCTGAAGATAAATTCAGATTTGTTTTCTCAAATCTTGGAAAATTCATTCATTCTTCAATTTAAGTAAAAATGAAAAATCTGAGTTTATATGTGTGTGTGTGTGTGTGTGTGTGTGTGCAGGTGTGGCACCATGCTGGAAGGCTACAGTCCTGTGACGCAGGCCCTGCTGGGGACCCTCTTCACGTGGGGACTCACCGCCGCTGGAGCCGCTCTGGTGTTCATCTTCTCCAGCAGACAGGTGAGAACTCAGCACACACACATCCATGAAGCTTAGCTAGTGTCTGAGAGAGGAGGGTGAGAACATGGCCATCCCACATCCGCTCTGTCAGCCAGCATCTACCGGATCTTGACCAGAAACACGTGTTCAAGTCCTAGAAATAAAGATCCATCCTGTCATCGTGTCCCTACACACAATTCAAAGTGGATTGCATGTGGGATGAATGGACGGCTTGACGCCGGCCCCTCATCAAAGCCAAAAGCAACGAGAGGCTGCTTCCTGCCAATTTCATATTATACTTAACAGCGTTTCCGCCAGGCGGGCGTCTTGCCGTCATTTGAAGCCCTCATTCAGCTCAGGACGCCCTGAACTAGGGATGCCAGCGATTATTCAATTTTTGGAATATTCGTTATTCGTTATGTTTTTCATATTTTTCCTGGCTTAGTTGATCCGGCTCACTAACGTAAAAAGACGGTATCTATAAGGGACGGCTCAAGTCAAAACTCAAACCCCGCTCAGCCCTGGTCTGGCGGAAACACTGATACTTAATAATAAACACAGATAATATTTGACAAGAATTTCCCCCTCTTGTCCGGGACGTTGTAGTCGGGCACGGGACCAGAAAGACTACACGTGCTGCTCGAGGCTAAGTGTGTAGCATAAAGTGGCCATGTGGACATGATGTGGAAACGTTGGGATTATTTTCTGTTAGATTTTTGTGGCGCGTCGGCGTACAAAAACATTTAATTACTGAACCCACTCTTCATGTCTTCCCTTTGCAGAAGCGCATCTTGGATGGAAGTTTAGGATTTGCAGCTGGGGTGAGTACGATTTCTGACACACACACACACACACACACACACACACACACACACACACACACACATACATGCACACACACACACACACACACACACATACACACACACACAATAACCTTTACTGCAAAAACAAATCCAGCAGAAACGTTGTTGTGTTTCAAGCTGAGACTGAACTGATGCCACCTGTCTGATGATAAGTACAGGTGTAACCCACTAACGAGACAGCTCTGAGTATCGGAGCAATTAGCACTCACTGCTTTGTCTACATTGATATTGATTGCATTAAAGGTGATTTTGTCCACGACTCCACAGGAGCACTATTGATTTTAAATCACGTTTCTATGGAGACGTGGTCGAATCAGAATATAGAGATCCTAACAAGGGTTATGAGGATGAAGACACACACACACACACACACACACACACACACACACACACACACACACACACACACACACACACACACGCCACATTAATTAATAACATGTTGAGATAATCTTCCCCCTGAAGGGCTTCTTGGCCTTCTCACTATCTGACTCTTACCATTACAGTCATTCATTTCCTGAGGGGGAAGCTGTTGACGGCGGATATTTATTTTTATATTTATTTAGTCGCAGAGAAGGGAATCGGTAACAAATCTAATCTGGCACAGAAGTGTTAAAGCTCAGAGTGACGCCTATTGAACAAGGTGTAATTACTTTTAAAGCTTCTTAATTTCAAATGTACATGGTTATCTTTTAAAGGTTATATATTTCATTCTATAATATATGAATCCCTACTAATGTTGCCATTCACAGAACAAACTAGGGCTGCACGTTTCGAATAGATAACTAGTTGTGATTATTGAACTGTCTTGCAATATGATTCGGGATAATGGTAAAGTGATTATTTCTGCATCGAAATTCTCATTACCATCGAAAAGTGAATTAAAATGATTAGAATGTGTTTAACGCGGCGAGGCTGTGAGTCCACACACACAAACTCCCAGCCAGGCTGTGTGTGTGTGTGTGTGTGTGTGTTCGGGCTGGGTTTCGCTGTGTCTCGCTGGCCACTGGGCTCACAGGGAGGGGGGGGAGGAGCTCCAACAAGCCGTGTAGGACAGAGAGTGAATACACAGACTACACAGAGACGCTGTGAGAAACCAATGAGAGTTTGGAACATTGATCAATGTGAATCTATTCTAGTCGACCTCAACGATGGAGCGATGATCAGTAGAAATGGCCGTGACACGGAGCTTTAAGTAAAAAAGTATAATTCTGAATTGCTAGCTGGTTGTCCACCGCCAAGAGACCCCTTAGCCCAGGGGGTGTCAAACTCAATTTCATCACGGGCCACATCAGCATTATGGTTGCACTCAAAGGGCCGGTTGTAACTTTAAGACTATATAAAAATACATATATAAATATTTAATATATATAAAATAATGTAATTACTTTATTGCCTCTGCATTGGATTATTATCGGATAGGGTAAACACTTCATAAATAACTACGTCTGAAGTCTAGGGCCAATAAGTGCAAGTCTCTTCAGTGAGAATGTCACAAAATAGTTTTTAAAAGAAAAGCCAAATTCAAGATGCATTGTGGGACATGTAGTTTATGGACATCGTGCTTCTGTAAACCGGCATGCAACCGTATAATAAACATATTACATTCTTTCAGATTTCTTGCGGGCCACATGAAATGAAGTCGCGGGCCGGATTTGGCCCCCGAGCCTTGAGTTTGACACCCCTGCCTTAGCCCACCATGTACAACGTGTTGGAGCACTAGCCAATAGAAGCGCGAGTGATTTTGATTCAGAAGTAAACAAAGGAGTCCAGTGCGGGCGAGGTGTGTGTGAGTGTGTGTCTGATGGAGGCCTGAGGAGTGTTTCCAGGCTTCCTTGAGAAAGCGAATGTCAGAAAATAAATATATTTTTAACTGGATTATCTCTTTCATCTTCACAGCTTTTCAATTACGTCCGAGGCGCTGCTGATGCCTTCCTCTGATATGAGAATCTCTGAGGGGAGTTCCTGTCGAACATTTGCTTCGCGTCTTTACAATTTTGCGTACCGCTCGTCGTTCTGAGATACATTTTTGATGAACTTCGCCACTCGGCACGAACACCGTGAATTATTTACACTTATTTCCAGAGTGTCTCGATGTCTCCAGCCTCTCGTTGGCATAACTTGCTTTTAATCGCAATGAAATTTTAATATGAAACTTAATTTTTCATTCTGTTCCTTTCATATTGCAGATGAGATTTCGCGGCCGTGATAGTCCTGGAGGTATTCTCAGTTATTAGCAGCTGGTTGCAGAGCAGGATATGCAAATGTATGCTTGGTAGAAATACTCCAGATGGCTTTTATTACTGTAAGGGTCGACTTTAAATCAAATGCTCAGGGCTTCCAGACTTCTGAGGACAGGTTGTGCAATAATTAAGAGAATACATTTTTAATTTGTTTACCTGAATTAGCAGAACTAATAGAGGACCGAAGAGGTAGCCAAAGTATGTCATTTTATAGGATTACTGTTAATTTAGGACAAATTAATTAAAAAATTAATATTCGTTTCTGTAAATTAAGATACCTGAGGGTGTTGAGTGGTGACTTAGCGGTGGTGACGTGAAGTCATGTGACCGTGCTGTAGTTCCTTTATAGCCCAACATTAGCCGCCTTTAGCTTAGCGGTGGTGACGTGAAGTCATGTGACCGTGCTGTAGTTCCTTTATAGCCCAACATTAGCCTCCTTTAGCTTAGCGGTGGTGACGTGAAGTCACGTGACCGTGCTGTAGTTCCTTTATAGCCCAACATTAGCCACCTTTAGCTTAGCGGTGGAGACGTGAAGTCATGTGACCGTGCTGTAGTTCCTTTATAGCCCAACATTAGCCGCCTTTAGCTTAGCGGTGGTGACGTGAAGTCATGTGACCGTGCTGTAGTTCCTTTATAGCCCAACATTAGCCTCCTTTAGCTTAGCGGTGGTGACGTGAAGTCATGTGACCGTGCTGTAGTTCCTTTATAGCCCAACATTAGCCACCTTTAGCTTAGCGGTGGTGACGTGAAGTCATGTGACCGTGCTGTAGTTCCTTTATAGCCCAACATTAGCCTCCTTTAGCTTAGCGGTGGTGACGTGAAGTCATGTGACCGTGCTGTTGTTCCTTTATAGCCCAACATTAGCCACCTTTAGCTTAGCGGTGGTGACGTAAAGTCATGTGACCGTGCTGTAGTTCCTTTATAGCCCAACATTAGCCGCCTTTAGCTTAGCGGTGGTGACGTGAAGTCATGTGACCGTGCTGTAGTTCCTTTATAGCCCAACATTAGCCGCCTTTAGCTTAGCGGTGGTGACGTGAAGTCATGTGACCGTGCTGTAGTTCCTTTATAGCCCAACATTAGCCACCTTTAGCTTAGCGGTGGTGACGTGAAGTCATGTGACCGTGCTGTAGTTCCTTTACAGCCCAACATTAGCCACCTTTAGCTTAGCGGTGGTGACGTGAAGTCATGTGACCGTGCTGTAGTTCCTCTATAGCCCAACATTAGCCTCCTTTAGCTTAGCGGTGGTGACGTGAAGTCATGTGACCGTGCTGTAGTTCCTTTATAGCCCAACATTAGCCTCCTTTAGCTTAGCGGTGGTGATGTGAAGTCATGTGACCGTGCTGTAGTTCCTTTATAGCCCAACATTAGCCTCCTTTAGCTTAGCGGTGGTGACGTGAAGTCATGTGACCGTGCTGTAGTTCCTTTATAGCCCAACATTAGCCGCCTTTAGCTTAGCGGTGGTGACGTGAAGTCATGTGACCGTGCTGTAGTGCCTTTATAGCCCAACATTAGCCTCCTTTAGCTTAGCGGTGGTGACGTGAAGTCATGTGACCGTGCTGTAGTTCCTTTATAGCCCAACATTAGCCTCCTTTAGCTTAGCGGTGGTGACGTGAAGTCATGTGACCGTGCTGTAGTTCCTTTATAGCCCAACATTAGCCTCCTTTAGCTTAGCGGTGGTGACGTGAAGTCATGTGACCGTGCTGTAGTTCCTTTATAGCCCAACATTAGCCGCCTTTAGCTTAGCGGTGGTGACGTGAAGTCATGTGACCGTGCTGTAGTTCCTTTACAGCCCAACATTAGCCACCTTTAGCTTAGCGGTGGTGACGTGAAGTCATGTGACCGTGCTGTAGTTCCTCTATAGCCCAACATTAGCCTCCTTTAGCTTAGCGGTGGTGACGTGAAGTCATGTGACCGTGCTGTAGTTCCTTTATAGCCCAACAATAGCCTCCTTTAGCTTAGCGGTGGTGATGTGAAGTCATGTGACCGTGCTGTAGTTCCTTTATAGCCCAACATTAGCCTCCTTTAGCTTAGCGGTGATGACGTGAAGTCATGTGACCGTGCTGTAGTTCCTTTATAGCCCAACATTAGCCGCCTTTAGCTTAGCGGTGGTGACGTGAAGTCATGTGACCGTGCTGTGTTCCTTTATAGCCCAACATTAGCCTCCTTTAGCTTAGCGGTGGTGACGTGACGTCATGTGACCGTGCTGTAGTTCCTTTATAGCCCAACATTAGCCGCCTTTAGCTTAGCGGTGGTGACGTGAAGTCATGTGACCGTGCTGTAGTTCCTTTATAGCCCAACATTAGCCGCCTTTAGCTTAGCGGTGGTGACGTGAAGTCATGTGACCGCGCTGTAGTTCCTCTATAGCCCAACATTAGCCACCTTTAGCTTAGCGGTGGTGACGTGAAGTCATGTGACCGTGCTGTAGTTCCTTTATAGCCCAACATTAGCCTCCTTTAGCTTAGCGGTGGTGACGTGAAGTCATGTGACCGTGCTGTAGTTCCTTTATAGCCCAACATTAGCCACCTTTAGCTTAGCGGTGGTGACGTGAAGTCATGTGACCGTGCTGTAGTTCCATTATAGCCCAACATTAGCCTCCTTTAGCTTAGCGGTGGTGACGTGAAATCATGTGACCGTGCTGTAGTTCCTTTATAGCCCAACATTAGCCTCCTTTAGCTTAGCGGTGGTGACGTGAAGTCATGTGACCGTGCTGTAGTTCCTTTATAGCCCAACATTAGCCACCTTTAGCTTAGCGGTGGTGACGTGAAGTCATGTGACCGTGCTGATCAAAACCTGGAATCATCAAACGTTTTTACAAATAATGTTTTGCAATTATCCATACCATCAAGCACTCGGTGTGTTTACGTGTCTTTCTTTTTTGCATCTCATGTGATTCAGATCCTGTTCCCGTGCTTTACATCTGCTGTCACCTTTAATCTCACATCCTGTATGAACACACACACACACACACACACACACACACACACACACACACACACACACACACACACACACACACCACACACACACACACACACACACACACACACACACACACACACACACACACACACACACACACACACACACACACACACACACACACACAGCATTTCTCCAGCCATTTCTGATAATTGATTTGCTTTTAAACCCCTCTATGTATCTCTTCTGTCCAACTAGTCTCTTTGCTGTTTTAATTCTGGACACGAGTGTTACAGAAAGCTGTTAAACGATTGACGTTGATGTGCGACATTTAATCTGTCGTCTTATTTATTTTCCAGGAACATTTTAAATAAAGTTTTCTTTCTGGTCAGGGCTAAGTGGATATACCAGGACAGTAATTCCTCCACTGACAGTTTATGAAGGCGACTCCAGCTGTCTTTCACCAATTACAATCATGGCGAAACTATTTTAATTGGCTGAATACGTTTCCCCCGCTGTGTGGCAACGTCACGGTGGAACAGCCAGTCAACGTAACGGGGGGCGAAAACAGAAAATACCACGGTTTCTTTTACACAAATATATTATTCATAACACAAAACAAGTTCTACGGTCCTTTGTTCCTATTATTTAGCCGTCTTGCAGTAATACTTGTGCTCTGGGCTGCCACATTTTCTCTGAAATAAGCATATCTGTCTCCATTTAGAGCCTATAATAGGGTTTTTCAGTCCATATCCCTCCACAGAGGACCTAGAAAATGTGTTTTTTATTTTAATGGGCACCCAGAAAGACCGGAATGGTGATGAGCTGTCACCACTGTTTGTGTATCCCATCATACCACACACTGGATAACTTTCCTGCCATGCGATATAACAAATCAGCCGTTTTCTTGTCAGTGTCATAAACAGTTGCATAAATATCATGATTGTCTCATTAGTGGGGAGTTTATATCAGAATCTTAACACGAGTTAGTTGGTGCTCAAAGCGCTTTACATTACATATTAGTGTTAGGAACAAATCTCACTGGTCCCCGGCTTGAGCTTCCATCTCAGCATCCATGTATTTAGGATTGTGACGGGGCTCTATTTGTCCGTTCACAAACACTGGCCTAGTCGGTTGGGTTACGCTCCATTCCATTATTCTTAACGGCAACAAAAAAATAACGAAACGGCTCACCTTAAACATCCATCCATCCATCTTCTCCCGCTTATCCGTGGTCGGGTCGCGGGGGTAGCAGTTCCAGCAGAAAGCCCCAAACTTTCTTTTCCCTGGCGACATCAACCAGCTCTGACTGGGGGGTCCCAAGGCGCTCCCAGGCCAGCGAAGAGATATAGTCCCTCCACCTGGTCCTAGGTCTACCCCTCGGTCTCCTCCCAGCTGCACGTGCCTGGAACACCTACTAGCGAGGCGCCCAGGTGGCATCCTAACTAGGAGCCCGAACCACCTCAACTGGCTCCTTTCGACGCGAAGGAGGAGCGGCTCAACTCCGAGTCCCTCCCGGATGACCGAACCTCTCACCTTATCCCTGAGGGAGACGCCAGCCCCCCTGCGGAGGAAAACCCATCTCGGCCGCTTGTATCCGCCTTAAACAGACAAAATAAAAGACCAAAACAGGCCGTCCATCACTCATTCAGAGTAAACATGTTCTGTTGTTGCCTTCTCTGCAACATTCTCCCGAGTGCCCCCCCTCCAGGGCCAAACCCCGTCCCGTATGAGCCCATAGCCCCTCCCCCAGGCAATAATAATAATTCCTTCCATTTATTATAGCTCAGTTCAGGTGAAGTGTCTCGCCCAAGGACACACCGGCTTTACAGACGCAGCAGCGGCGGGTTTCACCCCATTGCACAGCGCACTGCGCCACACCGTCCATCTTCACGCCTCGAAGTCATCGAGGCGCTTCTACAAGTACACATTGGTATCATACATGTACTGTGGACAATACCCACAGGGAGCAAATCCGGGTGAAGTGTCTTGCCCAAGGACACAACGGCCTGACGCAGTGGCGGCAGGAGCGGGTTTCGAACTGGAGTTCCCCAACACCCCCCTTGATGTGATCATTGGATGCACAGACCACTGCGCCACCCGTCCCCACAGACACAATTAGCTCAAACCACATTCAACATAAGAATCCGACCCGAACATAAACAGGTTAACGCCCCTCTGAACACAATCATTCCCCGTAATTAACTAACGTAAAATAAATAAGAAATGGATGGTTCATTTGGCGGAAGAGAGCAGGACATGTTTGGTGTGTGTGTGTCGGCTGTCAGTGGCGGAGTCAGTCACTCTGTTGATCGTTCCGTCACAAGGATCCTCTCCAGAATGGAAGTAGTCATCACGTACAAAAAAAAGTCTCAAAATTCGGACTTTTTCTCAAAATCTCAAAATTCGGATCCATGTGTCTGTGAGCCCAACATTAGCCGCCTTTAGCTTAGCGGTGGTGACGGGAAGTCATGTGACCGAGCTGTAGTTCCTTTATTCCTTTTTCTCAAAATCTCAAAACGTTAATAATCCCTGGTCCCCGTCTTGAGCTTCAATCTCAGGATCCATGTGTCTTGATCCTCTCCAGAAAGGAAGTAGCATCACATACAGAGACTAGTTCCTGAGCAGTGTCCTTCACATGGAAGGAGTCATCACATACAGAGACTAGTTCCTGAGCAGTGTCCTTCACATGCTGATATCTAGAGAGGGAGTCACACAGTCACAAGATGGAGGAACAGAAAGCAGTATTCAATGTTTACTTCAGATTAGCTCCACGTCAGAAATGAGCATGCTTGATGTCTCTCTCCATAGAGGCTGAGCATCATGTTAACCACATAGCTATCATCTGCCTCGAACAGTCCTGATGCTCTTCGGTATATCTCCCACACACATTGAGACATGTAATACACACATGAATAGTAGTCGACAATACCCACAGGAGGAATTTAGGGTGAAGGGTTTGGCCCATGTTGACTGCAGTGTCGAAAATGTTCAATGAAATATCTACTTGTACTAAACCTGAACGAGCCGGTACAAAGCATGAGTTGCTCATTTGATATTTGAGTTACTATTTCAATCATAGGAAGCACGCTCGTCATCCAAATGTGTGTTGTTGTTGCCAACACATCCCAGTGTAACATGTTTAATCTAACGGCAGCTTCCTCAGCCAGGAATGAAGCCAAAAACCCAAGAAACGTGTACAAAAATACAGTCGCCTTTTTAGTCGAGTCCATCGATACGTGGAAGAAAAGACGAGGAATGTGGAACATCGCGGCCAATGTACCCGACGAAAGCTTCTCATTCCTGCAGAAGGCATTCTCCAGTTTCCCAATCGTGAGTCGTCATGGCGATTGCCAATCTCAATCGACAGATATCGTTTCCTTTCCTGCTTTTGTTGTTTGTCTGACTTGTCAAACAGGATTTCGAAACATTCCTGGACCAAATAACAATTACTTATTATTTCTCTACCATGGCAACCAGGTGTTTCTTTCTAGTTATAAAGGTAATGCATGTGTAGGAACAAAAACGGCAAGCCAGTGTGAAGGAGCGTCCAATAAACAGCATTTTATGTAATTGCACTGTGTGGGTTTTTTTTAAGGGTGCTATATTCCACAGCCCATCTTCGTCTCCAACAGGCTCTTGCGTGGTTTTGAGCCTTGTGTGCACGGGTTGAATATCAGCCTGAGGGAGGAGAAGAAGAAGAAGCCGGAGACATATGGGCATCAGTTATGTTGCCATGCTGCTGCCAGATGCGTGATGGGAATGAGTTTCCCGAGGCACTACCTGTCAGGAGTACTTCATCAGAGGCCGTGTGGGTTTTCCGCCTGTTATGGCGACGTGGATGCACGCAGAATATCAATATTTGGTTTTAGTATTTGGGATGTTATATTCTTTCATTAGAGTGCTGCAAGTATGATGTATTTTTGTAGGCTCTCTTTACAAACTGATACTTACACGTTTAGTTCAGCACCTTCACATATTAACATGGCTTTACGATTTTTGAAGTAAAAAGCTAATGTTGGGCTATAAAGGAACTACAGCACGGTCACATGACTTCACGTCACCACCGCTAAGCTAAAGGAGGCTAATGTTGGGCTATAAAGGAACTACAGCACGGTCACATGACCTCACGTCACCACCGCTAAGCTAAAGGAGGCTAATGTTGGGCTATAAAGCAACTACAGCACGGTCACATGACTTCACGTCACCACCGCTAAGCTAAAGGTGGCTATTGTTGGGCTATAAAGGAACTACAGCACGGTCACATGACTTCACGTCACCACCGCTAAGCTAAAGGTGGCTAATGTTAGGCTATAAAGGAACTACAGCACGGTCACATGACTTCACGTCACCACCGCTAAGCTAAAGGAGGCTAATGTTGGGCTATAAAGGAACTACAGCACGGTCACCTGACTTCCCGTCACCACCGCTAAGCTAAAGGAGGCTAACTTTGGGCTATAAAGGAACTACAGCACTGTCACATGACTTCACGTCACCACCGCTAAGCTAAAGGGCGGCTAATGTTGGGCTATAAAGGAACTACAGCACGGTCACATGACTTCACGTCACCACCGCTAAGCTAAAGGAGGCTAATGTTGGGCTATAAAGGAACTACAGCACTGTCACATGACTTCACGTCACCACCGCTAAGCTAAAGGGCGGCTAATGTTGGGCTATAAAGGAACTACAGCACGGTCACATGACTTCACGTCACCACCGCTAAGCTAAAGGAGGCTAATGTTGGGCTATAAAGGAACTACAGCACTGTCACATGACTTCACGTCACCACCGCTAAGCTAAAGGGCGGCTAATGTTGGGCTATAAAGGAACTACAGCACGGTCACATGACTTCACGTCACCACCGCTAAGCTAAAGGTGGCTAATGTTGGGCTATAAAGGAACTACAGCACGGTCACATGACTTCACGTCACCACCGCTAAGCTAAAGGTGGCTAATGTTGGGCTATAAAGGAACTACAGCACGGTCACATGACTTCACGTCACCACCGCTAAGCTAAAGGAGGCTAATGTTGGGCTATAAAGGAACTACAGCACGGTCACATGACTTCACGTCACCACCGCTAAGATAAAGGAGGCTAATGTTGGGCTATAAAGGAACTACAGCACGGTCACATGACTTCACGTCACCACCGCTAAGCTAAAGTCATGACATTTAATTGTTTCTTTTAGACACTTGTTTAATAACCGCTGTTTTTAAATTCATCAAATGTTTATGTCGTAAAATAAACATTTCTTCAGCTTGTGTTAACCACAGATCTTATTTCAGACTAACAACCAAAAACACATTCAAAATAACCCAAGGTGTGTGTGTGTGTGTGTGTGTGTGTGTGTGTGTGTGTGTGTGTGTGTGTGTGTGTGTGTGTGTGTGTGTAGTGTGTGTGTGTGTGTGTGTGTGTGTGTGTGTGTGTGTGTGTGTGTGTGTGTGTGTGTGGTGTGTGTGTGTGTGTGTGTGTGTGTGTGTGTGTGTGTGTGTGTGTGTGTGTGTGTGTGTGTGTGTGTGTGTGTGTGTGTGTGTGTGTGTGTGTGTGTGTGTGTGTGTGTGTGTGTGTGTGTGTGTGTGTGTGGTGTGTGTGTGTGTGTGTGTGTGTGTGTGTGTGTGTGTGTGTGTGTGTGTGTGTGTGTGTGTGTGTGTGTGTGTGTGTGTGTGTGTGTGTGTGTGTGTGTGTGTGTGTGTGTGTGTGTGTGTGTGTGTGTGTGTGTGTGTGTGTGTGTGTGTGGTGTGTGTGTGTGTGTGTGTGTGTGTGTGTGTGTGTGTGTGTGTGTGTGTGTGTGTGTGTGTGTGTGTGTGTGTGTGTGTGTGTGTGTGTGTGTGTGAGGTCGTTAAAAGCATACCTGTTGTTTTTCATATGTGCAGCATGCTTCACACGTAGAATTATTAAAGCAGTATGGAGTAAAATCACGTGGGTTGAAAATGCGTATTATCCTCACAGCCTGTTGCCGTACAATGAAATTATGTTTACTAGTTTCATTTTGAACTTGTTTAATATAATACATGCAGTAAAGGTAGAAGAAAAGGAAGGCAGAAAGCATGCTTAGAAAATACCCCGGGGCTTATCCAATTGGATAATATCCAATTATGTCTAATTGGTCCAAGACATCAAATATACGGCAACAAAACTACAAACTTCACGATGAATACATTTCAAAAGATCAATATAAACAAATAATATATATATAAAATCAAACGTTTTGATAATGTCACATACAGTTGATAAAAACATATGCAACCATCCAACCTCTGCATTCTCACATGTAACTGGATCGTTGGCTGAATTACATTAATATTCAGAGGTAGATCCGCCATGTTTGACTTTAATTTGTAGAGAACATGGCTTTAGGAATGGCAGTACAGCTTCTAGAGGCTTCTCTCTTTGCTTAGTGTCTCTACTTTAAAGAGTCCTCTCCTGCTGATGTTCAGGTGTATATCAGTATGTAGTGTCTCTACTTTAAAGAGTCCTCTCCTGCTGATGTTCAGGGGTATATCAGAATGTAGTGTCTCTACTTTAAAGAGTCCTCTCCTGCTGATGTTCAGGTGTATATCAGTGTGTAGTGTCTCTACTTTAAAGAGTCCTCTCCTGCTGATGTTCAGGTGTATATCAGTATGTAGTGTCTCTACTTTAAAGAGTCCTCTCCTGCTGATGTTCAGGTGTATATCAGTAGGTAGTGTCTCTACTTTAAAGAGTCCTCTCCTGCTGATGTTCAGGTGTATATCAGTATGTAGTGTCTCTACTTTAAAGAGTCCTCTCCTGCTGATGTTCAGGTGTATATCAGTATGTAGTGTCTCTACTTTAAAGAGTCCTCTCCTGCTGATGTTCAGGTGTATATCAGTATGTAGTGTCTCTACTTTAAAGAGTCCTCTCCTGCTGATGTTCAGGTGTATATCAGTGTGTAGTGTCTCTACTTTAAAGAGTCCTCTCCTGCTGATGTTCAGGTGTATATCAGTATGTAGTGTCTCTACTTTAAAGAGTTCTCTCCTGCTGATGTTCAGGTGTATATCAGTGTGTAGTGTCTCTACTTTAAAGAGTCCTCTCCTGCTGATGTTCAGGTGTATATCAGTATGTAGCGTCTCTACTTTAAAGAGTCCTCTCCTGCTGATGTTCAGGTGTATATCAGTATGTAGCGTCTCTACTTTAAAGAGTCCTCTCCTGCTGATGTTCAGGTGTATATCAGTATGTAGTGTCTCTACTTTAAAGAGTTCTCTCCTGCTGATGTTCAGGTGTATATCAGTATGCAGTCTCTCTACTTTAAAGAGTCCTCTCCTGCTGGTGTTCAGGTGTATATCAGTATGTAGTGTCTCTACTTTAAAGAGTCCTCTCCTGCTGATGTTCAGGTGTATATCAGTGTTCATAAATAAAGCTTAAAAGGTCCTCTTTAAGTAAGATTTAGATTGAATGACTTTTACTGAAGGATGATATTTGAGTTCTTCTTCCTCCACTAAGCTCTAATTTAAAGTGAAAGTCACGCATTGAAAGGAAGCTAACCGTATCAGTCAGTATTATGTAAATGTTTCGGAGCCGCGTATAGAGAATACTTAAGTACACAAACAAGGTAATGATATTCGTCTCTCGCCTCCAGAGAGGAAACATATGCTGCTGCATGTTTTCAGTTTCCACCGTCTGACTCCCAATGGATTTCCAAATTGTATGTTTCCCGGAAAGGTCGCGTAAAACGTCCTCCGGGTCAAACGCATTTACATTCGTTGAGCTGAAAGCCAACACTGAGTGCAATAGGAGGAGGGAAACGCTCTGAATTGAGGTTTAGAAAGTCACAATGCTAAACTTAGGTCACACAACTGTAAAGAGACCATTAAGGCGTATTGTCTGATTTAATAATGCCATATTTGCGAACACAGTTTCGTGGAATAATACAATTGATGGAAATAAGGAGGCTGATTGTGATTATATGCCAGTTGTTGTCATCCTGATATGAAAAAGAAAAAAGGAACTATCCATCCATCTTCTCCTCTTATCCATGGTCGGGTCTCGGGGTATCAGTTCCAGCAGAGAGCCCCCAAACGTCCCTGTCCCCTCATCAACCAGCTCTGACTGGGGGGTCCCAAGGCGCTCCCAGGCCAGCGAAGAGATATAGTCCCTCCACCTGGTCCTAGGTCT
Source organism: Champsocephalus gunnari (assembly GCA_036324595.1). Classification (NCBI taxonomy): domain Eukaryota; kingdom Metazoa; phylum Chordata; class Actinopteri; order Perciformes; family Channichthyidae; genus Champsocephalus; species Champsocephalus gunnari. The sequence goes on along the minus strand of CM070437.1, from coordinate 3,669,247 downwards.
ACCCCTCGGTCTCCTCCCAGCTGGACGTGCCTGGAACATTTCCCTAGGGAGGCGCCCAGGTGGCATCCTAACTAGGTGCCCGAACCACCTCGACTGGCTCCTTTCGACGCGAAGGAGGAGCGGCTCAACTCCGAGTCCCTCCCTGATGACCGAACTGCTCACCTTATCCCTAAGGGAGACGCCAGCCACCCTGCGGAGGAAACCCATCTCGGCCGCTTGTATCCGCGATCTGGTTCTTTGGGTCGTGCCCCATCCTTCATGACCGTAGGTGAGGGTAGGAACGAACACGGCCCGGTAGACGGAGAGCTTTGCCTTCTGGCTCAGCTCCCTTTTCGTCACGACGGTGCGGTAAAGCGACTGCAGTATCGCTCAAAATCGATGTGTGTAATCATATTCTTTATGGGTCAATATGCTTTATTTTTCTTTAAGTTATTCATTAATTTCACGAGGAGATTTGCATAATCGTATTGATTTTATTAATTTGTTCACATATAATGACCAGGGGCCTTATTTATAAAGCCTTGCGTAGGATTCACGTGGGAAGGTTGCTTGCGTAGGACAACGCAAATACATACGCACAGACATTTTCCGATTCATAAAAGACTGCATCCCGGCGTAGGACTTGTGTACGCCGGTTTCCCTTTTTATAAATCACAACCAACTGGAAATACGGCGCAGCTTTTGCGGGCTTCGTGTAACGCCCATATTTGCCTATAAATATTAATATAAATTTTGACTGACTGCATGAACAAGATCGCAGGAAATGATGACAGATTTCACACCGTGTCAGATTTTGGGGAGGTGGAGATAAATCACATTGTTTGGTGGATGCAGTTTGAACCAGAGCAGCAGCATGGAGGTCGGATCGTCACCAACATAAATAAATAAGTGGTCCGAAAAAAGTTAATGACCACATACACACAACCTTCCTCAGGCAGTGTGTCAGTGTGTTTGTGCCGGGGACACGACTGATGAGAAACTGTAAGACATGACCGGGGATCTCTCCGGAGTGGAGTCATGGCGACTGGATCTGAATTATTTTTTTGTATTCGGTGGTAATTGTGTTCCAGCTGTCGATCAGCTGTGCGCAGCGTCTCCACTGCAGCCTGTGCGTCTCACCCAGCATTTATTGGCATTATAACTCCTCTCTTAATGCATATTTATCCTCCCTTCACATCATACATTTTGCATATTTGGATTGATCTCCGATACATTTGATTATACATCTGCCTCCTGAGTATGCCGAGTAAACAGCACTTCCTGTTTCCCCTGCACTCTCATTAGGCAGATGCTTCATTTGATCTGCATCTCAAAAAACTAGAGACATCTGATTCCTCCTGTCAATGTTTCCACGCTTGTTTCTGTGCCTTCGAATCTTTTATTTGGAACGACGAGGCTTTGATGTCTCCCTGATTTGATTTGAGCAGAATTGAATCTCAGATATTGGAAGTCTCCCAGAGCTCCGATGACATTGGCTTCTATTTTCTTTTGCCTATTAAGCTCCTGTACCTTGCAGTGTGTTTTGTATTATAATAATTAACGGCTACTCATTTTTAACAATTGTCTCTTGTATTGGCTTTTGTCTTGTATTATTATGTATCCCTCTCTTGCTCTCGTGAGTGTTTTTATAAAACGAAGCTGCAGATTTTACCTGCTCTTCTCAGATTTTCACCCGAGTCTTCAATCCAGTGATAAATCAGGCTTAGAGGGGATTTGTACACACTTCAATTCCCTCCTCTCATACATACATGTTCAGCTCTATATGGAAAAGCCCATAACATCCATATTGTATGAGAGCACACGTGTGATGGTCAGTGTTCTTGATTATGCTCCAATCCTGCAGCTACGCATTATATCGGTGTTTGTTTAGTAAATAACAACAAATGAGATTTTAATGCACTTTGAAGTGGCTGCAGATGCTGGCTTAAGATACCCCATAGTGACATATTGCAATATATTTACAGATATAAGAATCAATCTAAATAATATAGGTAGCTCTTTCTGATAGGAATGTATTATCGTACGGGAAAAAAACATTATTTAAATGTTACACTGAGGCTAGATTCTGCGCCATATTGGGATCTCCTAATTACTATTAGTTATATTTTTGATTAATCATGTAAAAGAATATCCCATCGCAATATATCTTTCCCCCAGCGAAACTCACAAATTACACGTTTTGGTCTACTTACATCAAAATGCTCCTTGTTAGCATGTGACGTTAGCATTTAGCATCACAGAGCTGTTAGCATGACGGGTCTGTACTCTTTTTCGTTTTATTTATAACAGACCTTGTTCTATTTGTTGTAGTGTTGTAATATCTTCAAGTGATTTCTTCTGTAACTGAATTCCACCCAACACCATTTGAATTCAAACGTACATTATATTGTTATTGTTAGCAGCCTGACGTTAGCATTTAGCCTAAAACAGCCGTTAGCTCAGTGGATATTTTCATTGGCGGTATTTTTCATTTTATATATCACAGACCTGAATTGGTTTTTTTATGTTGACAGTAAGACGTGGTGACATTTCTACCATCAACACTATTTTATCTTTTTACCTTATGAACGTACATTTCAAATTGCCACTGTTAGCATGCTGACGTTAGCATTTAGCCTCAAAGAGCCGTTAGCGTGGCGGATATTTTCTCTAAAGTCCTAATTTGTTTTTATCTCAGACTTGGATTACAGTCTTTTAATGTTTTAAATATTCACAGTCAAAGTCTTTGCTAAAACATATTTCAGGGAATTGCTGGATAGACTACTAATTACTACATAATTATTCAGTTATTAAATAAATAGCATCTTATTTCCTATCTATAATAGTGGGTTTTCCTTTAACTACAGGCATACTTATGTGAAATCTCTCCCTCCATCACTATTTAGACTTTTCACTGGATCAACAACAACAACAAAATTGTCATAGTTAGCATCTGACGTTAGCATTTAGCGTGAAAGAGCCATTAGCATGTTGGAATCTTCTCTGATGCTGAATATATGTAGTTTTAATGCATAATTATTAGTTATTAAATACATGGCATCTTATTTCCTAT
>CM070437.1:3636810-3665695 GCA_036324595.1 Champsocephalus gunnari | reverse complement strand
CAAAGGACTCTTTAAAGTAGAGACACCACATACTGATATACACCTGAACATCAGCAGGAGAGAACTCTTTAAAGTAGAGACACTACATACTGATATACACCTGAACATCAGCAGGAGAGGACTCTTTAAAGTAGAGACACTACATACTGATATACACCTGAACATCAGCAGGAGATGACTCTTTAAAGTAGAAACACTACATACTGATATACACCTGAACATCAGGAGGAGAGGACTCTTTAAAGTAGAAACACTACATACTGATATACACCTGAACATCAGCAGCAGAGGACTCTTTAAAGTAGAAACACTACATACTGATATACACCTGAACATCAGCAGGAGAGGACTCTTTAAAGTAGAGACACTACATACTGATATACACCTGAACATCAGCAGGAGAGGACTCTTTAAAGTAGAGACACTACATACTGATATACACCTGAACATCAGCAGGAGAGGACTCTTTAAAGTAGAGACACTACATACTGATATACACCTGAACATCAGCAGGAGAGGACTCTTTAAAGTAGAGACACTACATACTGATATACACCTGAACATCAGCAGGAGAGGACTCTTTAAAGTAGAGACACTACATACTGATATACACCTGAACATCAGCAGGAGAGGACTCTTTAAAGTAGAGACACCACATACTGATATACACCTGAACATCAGCAGGAGAGGACTCTTTAAAGTAGAGACACTACATACTGATATACACCTGAACATCAGCAGGAGAGGACTCTTTAAAGTAGAGACACTACATACTGATATACACCTGAACATCAGCAGGAGAGGACTCTTTAAAGTAGAGACACTACACACTGATATACACCTGAACATCAGCAGGAGAGGACTCTTTAAAGTAGAGACACTACATACTGATATACACCAGAACATCAGCAGGAGAGGACTCTTTAAAGTAGAGACACTACATACTGATATACACCTGAACATCAGCGGCATGTGGCCCAATTAAAACCCCCCTGATACTTTGAATACATTACATTTGATGTGTAATTATATCTTTGACCTCCAGCTACAAATGCCACCGGACAGCTCTACGTTTCTGATGAATATGCCAGTAGTAAAGTTCATTCCCTGACAGCAGAACATTTCCTCTGCAGGTCCCAAAACTAAATGTCACCCGGGAATTTAAATCCGTAATAAAACTGCTGTGGCTCTTCTCCAAGAAGCATCCGACACTAAGCTGCCTCTGGGCTTAAATCACATTGAGGAGAAAACCTGCTAACCCGACGCGACCCATCACTTCATTTATTATTGTGAAGCGCCAAAATGTGAAGGCTAGGCTTCCTCTCCAATTACACTCACTCCTTCTGATGTAATTGACTTGAACTCGTTATTAATGGAGTCATAACACTGACTAGCAGCTGAGAGACGATGGAGAGGAAGCTAAAAGAAGCGCTGGAGAGGAGAGGTCATTTCATGCTGTTTTGTTGAGTTTGCTGCGTCGACCTGGACACATTAGGTCAGTGGTTCTCAAACTTTTTCTGTCATTCCCCGCTTTGAACAGGTGGGCCTTTTCAAGCCCCACCTGTTCCTCATCGCTCCAATAAAATGGTAGGCCAAGCTTAAAATTGTCAAATGTATCGTTCTATAACAGGGATCTCCAACATTATTATATGCTACCTTTAACCTTTGAGTGCTGTTTGGGTCTGTGGGACCCGTTTTCAGTGTTTACTAAAATAAAATGTATGCAATTTAATTATTTTAACCTGCTTTATTTGGTGGTGGACGTCACATCCTCTAGGGGGGTCCGGGGACATGCACCCCCAGGAAGATTTTTTTTAAATGTTGACGTTGAATGGATCAATCTGGTGCACTTTGAGCTAGGGCTGCTCAATTAAATCGTATTTTAATCGCAATTACGATTTTGGCTTGCAACGATTACATACAACATAATCGAAATAAAACGATTTAATTTATTTTTTAAATAGGTTTTTCAGTTGAATTATACTTAAAGTTCAGGGTAATCAACTGTTAAAAACATACTTTTCAAATTATTTTCTTCAATAAATTGATGTTTTTCAAAGTAAATGGTTAATCGTTTTTAATAATCGTGATATCAATTATTGATCCAAATAATCGAGATTATGATTTTTGCCATAATCGAGCAGCCCTACTTTGAGCCCAACATGAATTTATGGATGCAGCTCTCAACACTCAGATGAAAGGGAGCTGAATTTGAATTTGAATTTTTTTCGCGACCCACCTATCACATCTCTGCGCCCCACCAGTGGAGCGTGCACAACACTTTGAGAAACGCTGCATTAGGTGTTACTACAGGTAGGCACGGACAAATGCATTTATATAGAGGTGATGAGTCAGAGATAACCATTTTGATTACAACAATAATACATATAAATGTTGCTATTATTATTATTATTATTATTATTATTATTATTATTATTATTATTATTATCATTTATTGTTACTTTTTAAATATTGTCATTTAATGGGGACAATACACGTTTTTGTAAATATGCACCAAGAGGCTTTTTTCTATGTGTAGTATTTGGACAGATGTTTCAAAGTCACCCTGAACACGAATAATAACATTAAAGAAGGTTAATATAATATAAGAAACGATTAGCTCACTATACAGGACATGCCAATTAAGAAAAAACAATAACATATATGGTACACATATACATACACTGGCTCTTTATACTCCAAAAGTAATGAGTTATGACTGTTAATTCATTAATTTGTAAACGTATATTTGTTTTGCGAGCTGTAAACGAGCAACATTACCTAGAATAAACTTCTCTCTGCATGTGTCATTAAAGCTTGAAGAGTTTCTTCTTTGGTGAGCAGAGCAGCAATTAGGTTTCCTGCTGTATCTGAGAGGAAACATTCAGACTCTCCTCGAGGGCAACTGAACACACACACACACACACACACACACACACACACACACACACACACACACACACACACACACACACACACACACACACACACACACTCACACACTCAAACGTTTAAAACACACCGACATTTAGACGTTTAAAACACACCGACATTTAGACGTTTAAAACACACCGACATTCAGGCCCAGAAACTCTGCCGTTTACTTTTCAGGGAAGTAAAGAAATTGTTAAGATCTTATTTAACTGAAATATTAAATTGCCAACGGGAAGTCCCCTCAGCTTTAGTGCATTGATTTCCAAACACACTTTTTTAATTGTTGTAAGTTTGTTGAATAGGGAGTTGGAAAAGTACGAGTAATATGTGAAGTGCTAATCGGAGATTCATGTCCAGGTTGGGAAGAACGGAACAGCACGGACACATTTAGAAAGTCTGAGTAGATTTGTTCTTACACAATGACAAAGCTCTCCATGGCGTATTAAAGTAAATACATGTATTTATTATCATATACAAACCAACATGCAGTTGATTTTCTGCAATACAGAGAGCAGCAAAGGAAGTTCTTGGAATAAATCAGAGCAGACTTTAAAGTGGACCTATCATGCTATATTGGAAACATATACTGTAGAGCCATACCTATACGAAACATGTCTGTGAAGTTGTTTGCTTAAAATGCCAAACAGATCCTCCGTTGCAGCCGTGCCTCATACTGCTCATAACTCTCTTTTGCAGCCGTTAGAGAAACAGGGATTTTGGGTCCTTAGCTTGAAAAAAAGAAAGAAGAGGAGGCGGAGCTAATGCCTGATCAGAATTCTACCGGAGATAAAGTTAAATTCTGCTGTGATAAAATGGCATCCTGTTCTAAACCACATCAAGGATTATTTCTGAAATAGGATGGAGCTCAAATGCTTTTTCTCTTGCGGGTTTATCACAAGGTGAGTTCTTTTACTTCCTGCTTTATAAACACGTGCTCTCCGGTACAGGTTAGCTCTGAGTGTTAGCGATGCTAATGTAAACAAAGACAAGATTACGTCCAAAACACGTCAGGCATTGTTTCTGATAGCAGCTCTCTGTGGGTCCGCTGTCGATTTGACGTCATATCGGCAGCAAATCTGTATCCGCTCGTTGTACACCCGTTTTTTTAGAGATTTGGGTACGGAGGAAAAGAGAGAGGGTTTTATTTTCTGACGCTGCGTGAGTTCCCCGACGCACCGCGGACACATGTATAAAAGACATCACAAAGTTAATTTGGCATGATAGGTCCCCTTTAAGTGTGAGTCGTGCCGTCAATATTTCATATTTTCCGGATGAAGAGGGCTTTTCAGAAGGAGGCACATCAGGCCAGTAATAGCTGCCCTCTTTTAGCTGGAGGTTAAGTGTTCGACTACTAATGGTTGCAATTGATGAGCTGGCTGTGATTGTCCTCCTGCTGACACAGTACACACACCCGTGGCCCTTTTATACATAATAAGGTAATCAGTGTAGGATTTCTAAAAGTGAATGCGCTCTTCAGTTCAATACAAATACATGATACGCGTTTAAATGGTTTGAGTGCTGCATTGACGGCTGCTTGCTTTGTGGGAACTACTTTAGGCTGCCGTCAAAATAAGTCTTATCCACATCTTTAGTTCATCTTACCATCTTTAAAGAGGACTCTTTAAAGTAGAGACACTACATACTGATATACACCTGAACATCAGCAGGAAAGGACTCTTTAAAGTAGAGACACTACATACTGATATACACCTGAACACCAGCAGGAGAGGACTCTTTAAAGTAGAGACACTACATACTGATATACAGCTGAACATCAGCAGGAGAGGACTCTTTAAAGTAGAGACACTACATACTGATATACACCTGAACATCAGCAGGAGAGGACTCTTTAAAGTAGAGACACTACATACTGATATACACCTGAACATCAGCAGGAGAGGACTCTTTAAAGTAGAGACACTACATACTGATATACACCTGAACATCAGCAGGAGAGGACTCTTTAAAGTAGAGACACTACATACTGATATACACCTGAACATCAGCAGGAGAGGACTCTTTAAAGTAGAGACACTACATACTGATATACACCTGAACATCAGCAGGAGAGGACACTTTAAAGTAGAGACACTACATACTGATATACACCTGGACATGAGGAGAATAGGGACTCTTTAAAGTGATGTCATGCACTATAGCATGCATTTTAAACAGAAAGTGGGTTTTATCCCCTCTTCTGTTACAGCGGATACTTTTATTGATAACATGTAGAAGAATAAAGTATTTCAGTGGCCAATAACTTCTTCAATGTACATTACATATGGGGCTTAAAAGTATTTTATGTAACTTATCCTTTAATGTTTAATAGAGCCTTGTTTTACCGACAGACATCTTGATTTGTCGCAGCACCGTTGTTATGCAGGGGTTTTACGACGGCTGTATTTCACTTCTTTTTGCAGCCATGATTATTATAATAATAAAGGCTACCTGCGGTTTTCTCTGCTGTGACCGGTCACGGAAGTACGTTTACATCTGGAGTTGTGATTGTCATGGCAACACGGATGGTTAAACACTTCAGCGATGACAGTACCCATCATTTACTCCTGCCCTCAAAACTCTCTAAACTCTCTTTTGCACAGGAGAACCATAACTTATTCACAGCGCCCACTTGATTTACATCGCTGCTGCTCTTTTGTGTGAGGCCATGCTACTTCTCTGCAGGAGAGAAAACGAGAGGTTCATCCAGAACGTGGATTGTTGTGTGTTTTAGTCAATAACACGATCAGTTTTCTTTAGAGACATTGGACTCCAATGTTCTCAGATATAACAACGAATACATACAATCATCTGTAAATGCTGCTGCACATGTTGTTGTTCAGTTCTTCTGGCTGTTCATAAAAGGGCATGTGCATGTCAGACAGTCTAATCTCAATTAGAGTACGGAAGGCTGTTAATTGGATAAATGCAATGAACTGGGCGACTGTGGCTGAGAGGGGGTGCGGTCGTCTTTCAACCAGAAAGTTGTGGGTTCAATCCCTGTCCTTGGGCAAGATACTGAACCCTGAGTTGCTCCCGGTGTGTGTGTGTGTGTGTGTGTGTGTGTGTGTGTGTGTGTGTGTGTGTGTGTGTGTGTGTGTGTGTGTGTGTGTGTGTGTGTGTGTGTGTGTGTGTGTGTGTGTGTGTGTGTGTGTGTGTGTGTGTGTGTGTGTGGTGTGTGTGTGTGTGTGTGTGTGTGTGTGTGTGTGTGTGTGTGTGTGTGTGTGTGTGTGTGTGTGTGTGTGTGTGTGTGTGTGTGTGTGTGTGTGTGTGTGTGTGTGTGTGTGTGTGTGTACTATCCTTGTGGGGACCTAAATCTGTTTACACAGTCACATGTGGGGACTGGCTTCCCTTATGGGGACAAATTGGAGGTCCCCATGAGGGGAATCATTAATTTTAGGGTGAAGACTTGGTTAGGGTTAGGGTTAGGTTAAGGGTTAGGTTGGGGAAGAGCGCAGGGCTCTGGAGGTGGTGCACTGGCTCTCGGTAGATAGGTGTTTAAAAAAACATTAAAAACCTCCGTAAACATAAACCTTATAAAAACCCTTTTAAAAGCATCATAAAAGCTCCGTGAGGACGAGACCGTTTCAGATGAAGGGTTAGGGTTAGGGTTAGGGTTAGCCCTAACCCTAACCCTGTCTACTAACCATTAATTCAGATGTTATAAGTATATAGCTTCAAAGGTCGACTCAGAGAATGGCTGAGGAAACAAACATCCGCTAAATGCACATTGATACGGGGGCAGCTCCTCGTGCAGCTCGTGCGTCTCCTCTGGCACGTCGCATGTCGTTGTATCGTATCGCCGTGTGATAAATACTTGTGTATGCTGCTGTTGCTCTTTTTGCACATCATGCATTTCGTTTGTAAAATGTAATCTTCTTACATGTTTTATGTGAGGGATGGAAAGGAGCTCAAAGCTCAGTCTGGCACTGTTACGCTTGACACATTTGAATGTGTTAATTAGGGCCGGGACTTTAACGCGTTAATTAAGATGAATTAATTACACAAAAATTAACGCGTTAAAAAAATTAACGCATTTTAATCGCACTTATTTTTGCCCAGCGGAACGTTTCTCACTGGATGAGTTTCAGGCGTACCGATTATACTGGAGCACCAACTAACGTTCATGACTTCAGCATGGGACTTCAAACAACAACAAACCACGGGGAACAATAGTCAAACATGAACGAACAAGCTGATGAGACCGCTTTGGTCGCCCCGTGGATGGGACATTTTGTTTTAAAAAACGGACGGATGGAAGCGTCGACAAGAGCCGCAGCTCATCAAGCCTAAAGTATCACCTAAATGCAAAGCATGTAGCAGCTAGCGTGTAGCAGCTAGCGTGTAGCAGCTAGCGTGTAGCAGCTAGCGTGTAGCAGCTAGCGTGTAGCAGCTAGCGTGTAGCAGCTAGCATGTAGCAGCTAGCATGTAGCAGTTAGCATGTAGCAGCTAGCGTGGACGTTAGCCCGACTCCGAGGGCAAGGAACCACACCCTGACCCAACCCACACTCAACCAGAGGACTGGTTTCAGGGCCAGGATCAGTCAGTCCACGTCTGAGAGAGTAACCAGCTCCCTGGCTCCCTGGACTGCACTCGACTGTCGACCACCTGGAGTAACATCCATGTGAAGACTGCTTCTCACTGTTCTCAGGTCAAATATGGATATTTGATTAGAAATGCGATTAATTCTGATTAATTAATTACAAAGCCTCTAATTAATTAGATTAATTTTTTTAATCGAGTCCCGGCTCTAGTGTTAAGTGTTCGTCACTGTGCGTTGTCCACGCCAAACAAACGATTACATGCACATGTCCGCGTACCGTTGGCCGCACGCGCTGCAACGGGCCAATCCATTTCAAGCAGAACAAGCACATGTTATCGTTTGTTCTCATTTTAACAGGCGGTTCTCCAAGCCTTTATCATCATGTTATTATATTATTGTGTGTGAGGCTGTCTAATGAAATCCTTACTGTCACAAGGGTTGTTAATTGGATAACTGCTTTGAAGTCAGATGTTATTAAACTAAGCCAAGTGTGTGCCAAGTGTCCTTCCTCTTGTTGCACTCCGTCTGCAAATCCTGTTAGAGCAGATAAGTGGATTTAGATATAGCAGGCACGTGTCCTTAGAGTATGTCCTTGCACACGAATGAATAGGGGTAGATCTTCCCTTTTGTATGACTGATGTTTTTATTACACCGCACGGTATGCTGTGTTTAAAGCACCTGTCTTCACAACACCATGATAGAGACACGTCTTCTTGTTTTCATCAGGCTGCATTAGTTCCTACGGCAACCAAAGGAAATGTATTTATAGTGTCTGGCAGGATAATGCTGCTCTGACTCTTCCAGAGGACATTCAGCACTTTTCAGGGTGTCTTTCCAACGAGCGAAGTCTGCTTCACATCAGAGGAAAACTGTTTGGCTTTTTGAAAACTCAGCATTTGTTGTCTGGCTCCGAATCCTACATGCATGACCCCTAAAACAAATCCTCTACACCTCTACTCTACAAATATGGTCTTTCCCATTTGACTTATCCACTAGCAAACACAATGTGCACATCCGGAGACACTAAGTAAACCCTGTGAGAGGAGATGAGAGCCTTCCCTCGTGACATCCAGAGGGTAACGAGAGACACATCACAAAGTGAGGCGTACTGCAGTGGAGAGATCTGAAGTACCAATACTCTGATAACCTCGGTGTGACTTTGTGAAATCTATCCTACGGAGTCTAAAGGATAGCATAAAACGCAGTGGCGAACCGTGTCTATCACGTTCGCCACTGCAGTTTTGCTTTATTGGGGGGGTCTGGGGGGTTCAGAAAACCAGGCAGTGTCTGGTGTGAGGGGTAGGGGTAGGGGTAGGGTAATGTTGTGAATCGAGTGGCCCATGGTGGTGGTGGGGTTATGGTATCGGCAGGCATATGTTATGGACGATGAACACAGGCCACTCGATTCACAACATTACCCTACCCCTACCCCTCACACCAGATACTGACTGGTTTTCGGACCCCCCCCCCAGACCCCCCCCAATAAAGCAAAACTGCACGTTTCCGAGTGGCCTTTTATGGTGGCCAGCCTAACCCCCTAAACGCACCAGGAGCGTCTGCGCTGCGTGACGGCCGCACCACGCCACGCCGTCCCAGAAGCTCCTCGCCGCAAGGAATTTCTAAAATATAGGATGAATCCTATTTTTGAAGCGGCGCGGCGCGGCGCAGGCAGGAAGTGATGAAAATCACCTTGTTGTCTGCTTTGCTGGTTGAGGGGGTGCACCGGGTGAACCCAAAACCGGCTCCTTCTCCTCCCCCCCACCACCGTCTTTCAAGTAGGACAATACTGCAGCGTTCTTCTCCGGTTTACAGGCACTGTCAATTATATATATATACAATAAATATGATGATGAATGCATATTTTTTTACCACTAAAATACAGCAACACATCTTTGATTCATGTCGTTTATAACTGGAATATTACAATTATTATTAACTGTGTCTGTAGTCTACCACACAACAACATAGGAGATAACAACAATAAACCCGATTTAAACAGACACAAACATAAACCATTTAACTACGTAGCCTACTTACTTGTAGAAGTACAAGTGCTCACTATCACACATTCTTTCAGATTTGTGAACAATATTTGAGAGAAATGGTTATTTTGTGTTTATAGAACATGTTTTCGATCTTTGAGTTCATCTCGTGAGAAAGGGGAGCAAAAACAAAAGTGTTATATTTTTGTTCAGTGTAAATCTGATTATTGGCTGAAACCGGGGAATCAAAGCAGACGTTTTTGTTGCCTTGAGACAAAGATATTGAACCAGACTTATCCATTCATGAATCAAACTAGAAGGGTCTGTTGCTCTGCCTCAGCTGCAGAAGCCAAATCCAATTCAGGTTGAAGGTTGATTCTTGTTTTGGGTCGTAGAGTATCTCTGCCATAGATTTAGAAAGGTCGAGAGAGGTCATATGAAGGCAATCCCTTACTCATAGATCTGTTATGAATTGAATGCCCTTTAGAGATTTTCAGCAGTGGTTCGGACGATTGCAGAGTTCTTGAATCTTTGTAGCCCACAGTGCCGTTAGTAACAATGCAGACACAAGTAGAAAGAAAATATGTGTAAAAGATGTATTATCCCTAACAATACCTACTGTGAGCGAATACTTTGCCTAGGTATTCAACCTTCGACCCAGTTCCTCATCTTCTCCTCTCACTGTCTCTTTCCCACGGCACAGGTCTACGGCCTGGGGTATTGCTGCTATCTCTCTTGAGGAGGGGCAGCTTGGGCGCATTGCTGTTGCCAGTCTGTGACGGAGCACAAGCCGCCATGAGGTAATTAACTGTTCAGGGACGAAGGCTCCCTGGAGCACATTCTTTCCTGTGGACGAGATCTCTAGTGAGATTCAGGGTCCTTAATGTTTAGTCTCACTGATGAAGAATGTTGATTATTACACTCTGAACTAGGGTTGCCAGAAACTGACCATGATCAAAATCGATTATTCGGCAGCCCTGGCGAATAATAATCGATTTTAAAAAAAAAGGAATTCCGTTGTTTTCATTACTGGAACATGTTTAACAGCACAGACAACAAACAAGCATGTCCTCACAACGACGTGGCCTTGAAGGGAAGTTGGTAATGGCCGGCTGGGCTGCGTCTTTCTCTGTAACCTCTTCGCTTCGCACTCAAATGCCAACGCATTGTTGAGGTTGAGCTGTGATCGACCAACGTCTTTTCGCAGAGCTTGCATTTAACTTCCTTTGGACTTGTAAGTTCGAAGTAGTTCCACGAGGAGGAACTCTTTTTACCTGCCGCTTTGTTCATCTTTAGTCGCACGTGTGAGGGAGAGGGGGGGGGCGGGGTCTGTGTGAGGGAGAGGGGGGGGGGTCTGTGTGAGGGAGAGGGAGAGGGGGGGGGTCGGTGTGTAGCGTGCTGCAGCAGCAGTCTGCTCTGCACACAGGCTTCGTCCAAGTTTACAGTCAAACAAACTGGTGGTATGACCATTTACAATTATTAATACTATTACTATTATTAGCATATATATATTTATATATATTTTGGTTGAAACTAAGCCAGAAAAAAAATAAATACATAAAAAAATATATATATATATATATGTAAATAAAATCGATTTTTAAAAATAATATTCGATCATGGAGTCTGTAGCGAATATTCGAATAATCGAATAATTGCTGGCATCCCTACTCTGAACTAGATAAAACCTCGAGCTGCAGAAGAGTTCTTCAGAATTGGTTTGGCAACCGCTGTGTCAACTCGTGACGCACCATCTGTCTCGTCAACTCTCCGGCAGAAACTCCAAATAAACCGTCAGTGTTTGACATCGAAGCTCCAGCTCATCCCGTGTCTCCTCCCCCTGCATTGCGACACAGAAGTGTCCTCCACAGCTACTGCTTTGGCTCGTCAATCCATCCCCAGAGAGTGGAGGTTTGTTTCCTCATCTATGAAGGTTAACAAAACAAATACAGCCCCCATGAGGCTTTGCAAAAATGCCATCAACATTGTTTGAAAGCCCCAAATCCACTTAAGAGACGACTGCTGTTTATAAACATCGCTTTTTCCAGTCGTTCCAGGAGACTTCATCGGGAATAGCCACACGGCAGCTGGTGCCACGCCTCGTCATTAGAGTCTAAATAGATAAATCCCCCTGTGTCGGAGCCGCTCGTTGGGAGACGGCCACACAGAGACTGGTGCCATTCCAACACATCGAGATCTAACTACTGTAGATAGCACATTCCCACGGTTGCTAAGCGGCTAATGGGGCATGACCACCTGGCACCGGCACCACACCTACACATTGCTGCCTAACCGGATCATTTTTCCCATTGACGAGGAGAAGCTCATTGGTGCCAGGCCAACACAAAGCAATCCTCAGCAGCTCTGGTTTTTCCCATTTGACTTATCCACGGGCAAACACAATTTGGACATCCTAAGACACTAAGTACTAAGCAAGTAAAAGGAGATACGATCGTTTCCTCGTGAGATTCAGAGGGTAATGAGAGACACGTTACGATTGGCCTAAAGCCTAAAGTCATTCAATCCTAAATGGAAGTTTTACTTTAAGGAAATCACTATTTAACTATCTGCGAGAGACACATATCGTTGGTATTTGAGGCAGTTATTTGTTATATATATTTTCCAGTTGAATACATTGTGTGTATAATCTTTATAATTAGCACAGCCATGCCTTACTTGTATTCCTTTCTTCTATAAGAGGCGTGTGGCTCAGTGGATTGTGCGTTGGTGTTCGGATCAGGTTCAAACCCCGCTGCAGTCAGCATGTCGTTGTGTCCCTGAGCCACTTCACCCCAAATTGCTCCTGTGGGGATCGCCCTCAGTGTTGAGTATGTGAGTCGCTTTGGATAAAAGCGTCTAACAAGTGATGTACTGTAATATTGAATAAAGCATATTGCAGTGAAAAGATACGATAATCCTGGACACATGCAGAGGTCCGACTGTAGATCTGAAGTGATTGACCAATACTCTGATGATAACTTTGTGAAATCAATCCTACAAAGTCTAAAGGATAGCATAACACATGATTTTCATTTTAATAGAAACGTCTTTGGCATCTCTCTCTCTCTGCGGTAAAACAAACAAATAAACACAAATAAATAAATAAAACGGTATTTTGAGATGTTTAAATGTATAATAGTCTTTTTCTACCCTTGTAATTACTGTACTTATTTATCAACAGAAACAACGGCACTGGTACCACACTTACACATTGCTGCCTAACTGGGACGTGTTTCCCATTGAAGAGGAGCAGCTCATTGGTGCCAGGCCAACACATAGCAATCTAACTAGATATTACATTCCCCTTGAGGCCGAGGCGATCATTAGGATTGTTGGTTTGTGCCAGGCCCAGAAATAGCGGTGTCACTATATATGTTAATACTAGTGCTGTCAAAATTATCGCGTTAACGGCGGTAATTAATTTTTTGAATTAATTGCGTTAAAATATTTAACGCATTTAACGCATACAGAATGGCCCGCCCCATACGTGCCACCAGTGGCAGCGCCAGGGTATGGCTGGGGTAGGCTGCACCCATACCAAGAAATGGCTGAGCCCCACCATGAGACACGATGTTAAAGTAAGCAACATAAAGTCTGCCAACTCGCGCGGAGTAAACTGCACAGACAGCCGTTAGTCAGACTGATTTCAGTAGCCACGGTTTTGAAAACTTTTGTCACGTAGTGATCGTCTTCTCAATAGAACATCTTTGATAACGGCGTGGTGTTGTTGCAGGAAGTCCCGACGCAGAATACTTTTGCTGTAGTACAGGTAACACATAACTGGTACGCAGGTTATGGCGTAATCTGAAATGCGTCCCGTCACTTGTGTCACAAAGCGCATTTGCGAACCGACGTACTTGTGAAGCTTTTCCAGAAGGCGGTTCGATCACCGGACGACAGAGTCGGTCTCCGTGTGCACAGACAGGCTGCTGTTAACGTCGGTCTGAACAACGGAACTGTGCCAAAACTACGCCAACCGGCTGCGGAGGGAGACTCCCCCCCTCACTGGAGAACTGCGCTGAAACAGCTGATCACAACGTTCACACTCTGTGGTCACGAAGTACTCCACTAGCCCCTGTCGACTTTCCTGAAGTACTCCACTAGCCCCCCCCCCGACTTTCCTGAAGTACTCCACTAGCCCCCCCCCCGACTTTCCTGAAGTACTCCACTAGCCCCCCCCTCCCTCTGTCCACTTTCCTGAAGTACTCCCCGTTGATAGAAATCAACACGTAATGAATTCAGACCCCACGGTTTGATGATTGATAGGTGTGTGGGCTGTCTTTCATTTTGACACGCAGATAAATGTTATAATAAACATAGATACTGTGTTAAATGGATATATCCGCCTTCTTTCATTTATCTTTCCATTCCCAACAATATACATAAAGAAATGGCATATTTTGGACATAGTTTCAAATGGTGATTCATCTGATTAATTAATTGTTAAACTGTGATTAATCTGATTAAAATGTTAATCGTTTGACAGCCCTAGTTAATACCCTTTGTGGCTGATAATCTCCGGCGCAATGGCCACACATTGGTGCCTAACCCACACGGAGCAATCTAACTAGAGAGTGTATTCCCATTGTGACCATGACCATGCAGAAGCTAAGGCCAGCCCCGCAGATAGAAGATAGCATTGGAGGAAGGGTTTGAGTCCATGCGGGGGTTTTTGTTGTAAACATAAATCGTCATGAGGTGGAGTCTAGATACCAATCTCTAATCGTGTCATGTCTTTTAATTTTCAAACTTAATGAAATGGTTTCTTCCGAAGTAAATGAAAGCCAATGTCACATCTATAACAGAAGAGGTCAACTCAATGTGATGGTAATTAGGAATACGTTTCTTCACATTAAGGTGATTGTGTTTCCGCTGTTAATCTACGAGTTGTGTTTCCTCCCCTGCAGCGAGAGTCTCCGCAGGAGGTGAGAGTGAAACTGCTTCAGAGGAAGTTTCTCCGTCGCATCATTAGGGTCGCTGACGGGGGTCCTTCAATGGCACAATGTAGATCTACAATTAATTACCATCTTTCTGCCAAGGACACAGCGACACAGAGCCGCAGAAGTCAAAGCGTTATTTTTAATAATCACTCCTTCGTTTCGGTCGAGGTGAACAGAATAACACCTTCGCCTTGAGGCTCCAGGTGTGATGTGGACCACGGGGGAATGCAGTTAGAGATAATTACAATTTAAACCCCAGCCAAGGGCAGACTGGGCCGAGTGTGCTCACTTCTTACATCAGAACAGTCTGAACAAGCAGATTTACATCCGCAGTGTACAGACACACATGATGAGGAGGAGGTACACGGACATGCACATGGAGGTGTGTGGTATTAACCCTCTAATTCATTACAGTTGGATTAGGTTGATCATAACTCGACTATATTTTTAATTTAACCACAGATGACATTTAACCGTAACGGCCCCTACACACGGCGGCGTGCGTTGCCGCTTGGCGGTGGGCGTGTCTTGAGCTTGGGGAATCAACGCGAGCAGCCCGACCAACAACCAATCACATGAATGTCCCGCCCCGGACACACAAAGCAAAGCATTCATGCTCCATCCATGCTGGCTAAATATACTGTCTCTGCTTGCTAGCTGTCCATTCAAACGAAGTACACTGGATATAAACTCCCCAAACAGGCGAACACCTACCAGTTTCCCCCACTGTCTCTGCCCCCCCCCCTCTGTCTCTGCCCCCCTCCCCCCACTGTCTCTGCCCCTCCCCCCATGCCTGGCTCCTCCGGTTTGTATCCCTGTATGTTCCCTACCGCCACGATCATATTCTCCTCCCTTTGTTGACATATGGAAATAACTGCGGTCCGGCTCTCCCAACATACACCCGGTTTGATTGGCTACTGCTTGTACTGTCAGATTTACATACGAGGGATTTGATTGGCTGACGCCTCCGTTGAGGCGGGAAAAGTAGAACATTGCTCTACTTTTGCAGCGAACACCTCGAGAGAAGCTACGCTTAGCTCCCACAATCCCACGTCACGATTCGCCGAACTACATTGTAAGTAAGTAAGTAAGTAAAACTCTATATAAATAAAGTTTTACTTACTTACTTACTTACAATGTAGTTTGGCGAATCGTGACGTCACCCCATTCAAAGTGAATGGGCAGAAGCGTTGAAGCGGCAACGCACGCCGCCGTGTGTAGGGGCCGTAACCCTAATATGGAACAAGCAAAGTCATTGATCACCAAATGTGCAGCTCGATGCAACGTTGAGCTCCGTTCAGCTAATTGTGTTGGGACTGCGTTCATTCTGAAAAACGCCCCGCGAGCCCATTTCCTGAAACCTACTCACTCCCTGCAACGAAGAGAAGAGGAGGACTGGTGATTCTGCAATGATGTGAGTCCACGATCTCCTCCCCTACTATTCTATCAACGCCATGACCCAGCATGCTACGACTCGGATCGGCTAGGACTTGTGTGGTTGTTTATGTTTGTGAATGAGTACTGACATTGGTTAGGGTTAGGGTGAGAACATCAGGGACCAGCTGGAAACAAAGAAGGTCCGATGCCTGATACTCAGCGGTGTGCTTCTGCTGGTTGAAGGTAACAGACGTCAGAACAGTGTTGTTTACGGGACAAATGGGGTTTCAGAATGATTGACCAATGAAATGGCGACCCTGGTTAGTGTTTCTTGCCCGCATATTAAAGTGGATTCTCACTGCTTTCATACGTTATCCGTAAGCAAATATTTGTCTAAATTACATTACATTACATTACATGTCACTTGTTAGACGCTTTCATCCAAAGCGACTAACATACTCATGTGTCTCATGGACACAACGACATGCTGACTGCAGTGGGGTTTGAACCTGAACACCGAGCCAGTGCGCCACACGCCTCCATGTACATACTTGTCTGTTTAGGTCTGGGTTTGTAAAGGCCCCGTATTTGTGGATTATTTCTGATTAAAGGTGGGGTGGGTAAGTTTGAGAAACCGGCTCGAGATGCACTTTTTGTTATATTCGATGGAATGCTCTGAACGTCCCGATAGCAATGAAGTGCTATCGGGACAATAAATACATTACATGTCACTTGTTAGACGCTTTTATCCAAAGCGACTTACATACAGTCAGTACTGTGGACAATCCCCACAGGAGCAATTTTGGGGTGAAGTGTCTTGCCCAGGGACACAACGACATGCTGACTGCAGTGGGACTCGAACTTGCTACCCCCTGATTCGAAGACCATCACACTACCCACTGAGCCGCAGCCTACATAAAGAAATGTCCTCTGTGGAAGCCGTGGTGCTGTAAAAAGCTCGACCAATCATCTGAGCCGGCTAAAGTAACTGGATGGCCTACCTGCCTGTCAGCCTTCCATCTGGGCACACACTGACCTCGTGCCCTCATTGGTCACGTTCGTGTGTGTTGGGGGAGGGGCTCTGTGAGGAAGTGGCAGATTTCTTCCGGCTGTGTATTTTCAAATTCTAACGCACTCGAGCCGGTTTCTCCAAAATGACCCACCCCACCTTTAAGTCACAGTATTTTTAAAACTTGAATGTGTACGCACCACCTCTCAATACACAGTTAAAACGCAGACCATCATTTCCAACCAACAGACAGGCATGAAGAAAAACACGAGTAGAAATGCTGAACGTCTAGCAGCTACTTACCTGATTTGATACTTTGTCTCTTCATTTGTTTTCCGCTGTTCACTCAATCCACATGGTTTTAACAAACAATCCTCCGAGATCAAATGTGTTAGTTGTTGAGGACTTAACCCTGACAGTTCCTTTGTGAAGAGACGTTTGATACTGAAGGAATGAAAACAATAGGACAGAGAAAAGGGGATGGAGCTCCCTATCCAGACACATGGTCGATACGCAGTTAAATGTGGCACACTGTAATTATTTGGCAACCGACTATTAAATCCACCTCCCGCCCATCACTCCGCCCGACTGCCTTTTGTTGTCCTTCCCACGTGGTAGTTTTCTGTTATATCCTTTTGTTCCTAACTCTAAAGGAGTGCATAGAGGTAAACCCGAGCATCAGGTTGGTCCGTTATCAAGGTACGACTTCAGATAACTCCTTTAAGAATCTAAACTAAAGGGTACCCCAGATGATCCTAAGAAGGCCTAGCAGCTACCAAGATATCGTTTTGCATACAAGGCGATGTGTGAACCCTGTGGAGTGGCCTTCTTTCCACCAAGGACACTCTGGACACATGTAGTGGACATAAAGAGGGTATGCTCTGTTTAGGGAGGCGTGTGGCGCAGTGGGTTGTGTGTAGGTGTTGGGATCAGGGGGGCACAGGTTCAAACCCCACTGCAGTCAGCATGTCGTTGTGTCCCTGAGACGCTTCACCCCATAGTGCTCCTGTGGGGATTGAGTGTCCAGTGTTGAGTCTGTGAGTCGGAGTTTGGATGAAAGCATGTGGTGTGATGAAACAGGATCCCAGGCCTCATAATGGATATGAATATGGACCTTTGCATCGCCGAAAGCACTGTTTTGCTTACACATGTGTCAATGCCTTGTATTAATGTACACTGTTACGTAGGGTTGCAAAGGGGCGGGACGTTAAGCTGGGGCATTTTGGAAATATTCGATGCAAAATGAAACAAAAGTAAGTAGATCAGAACAAGTTTTAATTATTTTATTGAACAATTATTTGTTTAATTGAAGAACGAAAACAGGAATGTTCATCCACCACAACCCGACTCATTAAAAAATGAACAAAAATGCCCCCCCATCCAAAGATCCCCACAAAGTCCCATTCAAAACGTTAAACCTTCAAACAGAGCCCTTCTCCCTCCACACAGTGCCATTAAACATGCAAACCTTCCTTCAAGCGATCCTCTGCTTGTTGGCTAAACCCTTTCAGTCGACGGGCTCTCCCTGCGCCTCTTCACCATCACACTCTTCCTCTTCCTCTGCAGTGTCACGGTCCGGCCTGTTGAGGATGGCTCTGTGTCCGGCCGGCTCAGAGAGCTTTAGGTTTGCCCGAACGCCAACCAGTTTTCCACTCTCACATTTGTGAGCCTGTTGGGAACCTTCGTGTGGTCTCAATAGCCACGCAGTAAGCCGTGTGCTACGGCATGGATATTCAAGTGTACTTGAATGGCATCGGTTTGTTTTAGTCAAGATGATGCTGAGATATACTTTCCCCAACTATATTGAAGTTCCCTACGAAGAGCCAACCTTCAATTTAGAAAATTCCCAGTTTGTTCCCATAAATTCCCGTGGAAAGCTTCCATCTTTGAAAATGTTGCAACTAGAGCCGGGACTCGATTAAAAAAAATTAATCTAATTAATTAGAGGCTTTGTAATTAATTAATCGGAATTAATCGCATTTTTAATCAAATGTACATATTTGACCTGAGAACAGTGAGAAGCAGTTTCCACATGGATGTTACTCCAGGTGGTCGACAGTCGAGTGCAGTCCAGAGAGCCAGGGAGCTGGTTACTCTCTCAGACGTGGACTGACTTATCCTGGCCCTGAAACCAGTCGTCTGGTTGAGTGTGGGTCGGGTCAGGGTGTGGTTCCTTGCACTCGGAGTCGGGCTAACGTCCACGCTAGCTGCTACATGCTAGCTGCTACATGCTAGCTGCTACATGCTAGCTGCTACATGCTAGCTGCTACATGCTAACTGCTACATGCTAACTGCTACATGCTTTGCATTTAGGTGATACTTTAGGCTTGATGTGCTGCGGTGATATGCACATATTTTTTTTGCATAATTTGCACACAACCATGCTCTTATCGACGCTTCCATTCGTCCGTTTTTTAAAACAAGATGTCCCATCCACGGGGCCGACCAAAGCGGTCTCATCAGATTGTTCGTTCATGTTTGACTATTGTTCACCGTGGTTTGTTGTTGTTTGAAGTCCCATGCTGAAGTCATGAACGTTAGTTGGTGCTCCAGTATAATCGGTACGCCTGAAACTCATCCAGTGAGAAACGTTCCGCTGTGCAAAAATAAGTGCGATTAAAATGCGTTAATTTTTGTGTAATTAATTAATCTTAATTAACGCGTTAAAGTCCCGGCCCTAGTTGCAACCCTACTGTTACGATTATCACTTTTTTGTTGCTGTATTCCAAGTACCTGCTGCTCTGTGAAAGAGGATAGAAAGATATAAAACCATGTCAAGCTCTTTGGCCAGCAGGCAGTTGCATCAGTGATCGAGCAATTGGTTTATTCATGTCCTGGGAGACACTTTTAAAGCGTATGATATCTGGCTTTACTCCACGGCATACTAACAAAGCCAGCGTTGATTTCTCATCTTTCTATACACATGAGCACAAAGCCAGCAGGAGGCTGTCTTTAAATAATCCATTCAACCCCTTCAGATCAGTGTACGTTTCTCCCACTTTTCAAGCTCCTGCATACAAAAGATCCCGAATGTAAGAACAAGATGACTTCAGAGAATAGATCGGTTAAATATGCATCAGCCGGCCGATGTTCTTCAGCTCGTCTCCCGCTGCTCTGGGACTGACATCTATCGAGACGAACCCTGCGTTCTCTCTTTGTATCCTGTTCTTTTATCAGACTTTGATGGATGGTGGATGGATGGACTTTTATTATCTGCTATTTTGAACGGCGCCCGGGGAGCAGCGTGGGGAACGGTGCCTTGCTCAGGGACACCTCGGTAGCACTTGGTCTTGCCGGGACTTGAACTGGTGACCTTCCAGTTGCCAAGCCAAGTCCCTATCGACTTCGCCACCACCGCCTTGAAGCCAAAGCATGATCGAATTAGCCCGGGATGACAACGGAGGAATCAGTGGAGCCTCGGAAATAAGACAACAACACACCAACAGCGCTTTTTGGGGGTTTTCAGTGTTGTGTGGAATAAAGCGATATCATTGCAGTGCAGAATTTAATAGCAGTATTGGCATGCAATGCAACGGAATGAAAAAAAACTGTAAACAGAATACATCGGCAACAATATCATTATGGGGGGGGTCGATTACAAACATATTCGACTTTGAGTAGGGCATATACAATTTTAATAGCTCAAAGTGAGGTTCCGATGACATAGAATAAGGCAGTCTTGTTTATGTCAAAAAGACTTCAGATGTGCAAGCACTGTTGAAGTGGAGGCATGTCGCTTTCAGATAACATTTCATACAGGAAAGTCCAGTTTGGGATATCCATGTTTCCAAAACACAACACAGTCATTTATAATACCATAAGAAAGAATTGTACAACGTTTACCCATCATTTGTGTATTTATCTATTGTGAGATACCAGTCGAAATATGGCCTTTTCATTAGTTCACTAACTGTTTCTTTAAGAGCGCCATGGTGGTCACTTTAAAATTAACAAGGGGGCTTTTCTTATAAACACAAATATTTCATATATCCTCCAAAATCAGTCTTCTGCTACAGCTCCTTCACGCACTATTATCTACTGAAATGTCTTCAAAATATCACATGAGAACATTTGTTAGCTTGACTGACATTGCCATCCATTTTCATTTTTTTTTACACAAGTCAAACCTCTTTATTGTTGCCTTTAACTCACTTGTGCGTTCAACCAATCAGGTACTTTCCCTCAACGCCATGGCCCCGCCCCTTTTTTTGGAAGGAAACATTTAACTTGCGGTAAATACAGATTCTGAGGTTTCAGAGACGTAATAATACTTTGCAGTTATACAAGGAGCCCAAGTACGAGGGTCAGTCAGGTAAACAATCGCTCAATATCTTCGAGATGCTTCAATATATATATTTATGTTAACATAAACAGGCGGTTGATGTCCTTGAGGCAGCGGTTCTCAACTGG
Source organism: Champsocephalus gunnari (assembly GCA_036324595.1). Classification (NCBI taxonomy): domain Eukaryota; kingdom Metazoa; phylum Chordata; class Actinopteri; order Perciformes; family Channichthyidae; genus Champsocephalus; species Champsocephalus gunnari. Next base: position 3,644,503 of record CM070437.1, on the reverse strand, counting down.
TCCGGCCACGTGACCCACTTTTTCCTTTGTCAATAAATCGTGACCCGAAATTTGAACCACTCAAATCTATTCGACAAAAGATCGTGCTGTAATACAGTATACGCTTTTCAGCATACAATATTAATTAAAGTGAAGTACAGTGCATATATCCCTTATATCGCTCCACAGAACTAAAGTGTGCTTTAAAAAAAGGTTTAATGAGATGATGGAATCAAAGCTGAACTGTATAACACATGCTGAAAACCCAACCCCAGCAGGGGGTCTGGGGGGATTCTTAGAAATACTAACATATAAACTACGCATTCTGGTCCACTCTGAGAAGAACATAAATACATCTATTACTACCCGACATATTAATAATGTTTGATGCCATTGTTTGTGTTTCACTTAGTTCTGACAGCTTGCTGCTCCTCTCAGAGAGAAGAGCACAGAGGGGAGAGTCTGTGGGACTTACTTTACATTGTGGGTAAGGGGAGATAGCCCCCGTTGCTCTGTGAGCTGTCAGTCATCAAACCATATATCATATTTCATTATGTGTTCATTTGTATCTGGAGTTGTACCCGTGGATCTTTAAAGAATAGTTCTATCGCAAAGTTATTCTCCGTGGGGACTTCCGGCAGCATTCTTGATTCTGATTGGCCGGAAGACTCGAGAAAGCATCAGCAAAGATGTTTTATTGAGAAGATGATCACTACGTCACAGAAGGGTTATGGCTAGAAAGGGTCCGTCTTGTGTAAATATGACGTCACGTTCTCGTTGTAATCGGAGCGGCTCGGAAACACATCTACACATACACTTTAATGCAGCAGCAATATCAACAGAGAAACATCATAATAGTAAAACACTGAACGGGACCCTTTGATTGCACCAGGAGCTATCTTGGGACTTTTACAGAGACAACGTTGACTTGCCTGTGAATAAAGAATAAGCCGTAGTGTTGGTGATCTGCAGTGTTCTCATTCTTCTTTGAACAGCAGGACCGCTAACTCCCTATTTCAACAACCACACTCCCCGTCATAGACATCATTAATAGATAGTTTGGCTTCTCACCGTCATTGGCTGTGGCCCACTGATGTTAACGATCGTAACTGAAAGGCCGCATGCCAAACGTAAACATTCAGCCACGTGACTTGCAAACTCTCGCGAGAGTTGTACACCAACGTTTTTACCCTATCCGATGATAGTCCAATGCAGAGAAAAGTATGTATTATAATACATTATTTGATATATATATATTATGTATTCTTAAAGTCACAACCGGCCCTTTGAGAGCAACCATAATGCTGATGTGGCCCGGGATGAAATTGAGTTTGACACCCCTGACTTACATGTATAGATTATGATCTCCGTCGTTCGTGGACGCCTGAAGAGACGGATATTTTCTTTCACCATCTTATTTTAAGTCAAGAAGATGTTCTTTAGTTGTTTGACGTGCGATTCATGACGAAGCAGCTTGGCATGATACCACTATAGGCAGTGACGTCGCGCTGCTCTCGTCGATAACACGTTCTCATGGAGGCCAGCACGAAACAGAAAGTTAGACGGTCTCAGTTTGTGTTTGCAAGACGCTGATCTTTCTCGTTGTACCACAGGAAGTTCTGGGCGTCACACATGAGAACTGAAGGCGTCTACTTCGTACGTAGTGTCAAACAGCAGCAACCCGCTTTTGAATCCGTTCATTGCCGGTCGGAAACGTAGAGAACTGCAAATAAAAACAATGTTTGGAGGTCGATGTGGCGATTAGAAGTCCAGGATCTTCTTATGTTGTCGTCGTCTCCTATTGGTTCCTTTCCTTCCTTCCTTCCTTCCTTCCTTCCTTCCTCAGCCGGTAGAGATCTGTCACATCTATCGGGAGAAACAGGACAGGCTATTAATACTGAGGTTGTAAATCCTCAATGGAAACAGAATGTAAAAATAGCGAAGAGACACACACACACACACACACACACACACACACACACACACACACACACACACACACACACACACACACACACACACACACACACACACACACACACACACACACACAGTTTAGAGGGTAGTTAACAGAATCAGATTACGTGTGAAGTGTTTTTGCGGCTGCTTATGTTTCACTGCATTTTGACACTTTTGCACCACAACACAGTTTAACCTCGTACACTATGTAGAACGGAGATCGCCCTTTAGATCAGACATCCCCAAAGTCCGTGAAATGCCTCGTTGGAGCGAAAACCAATTTGTCGAAAGCCTGTTATCCCCACGCTCCCTTCAACCAACAGAAGCACATATGGCTGATTGTTATTCGGAATGAGCACGAAGGCACGGCCTGCCTCTGATCTCCGGATGGCTTGTTGGCTCAGCCGGGCGGGTTGGAAAGGTTAAGGCATGATTGGGGAGATAAGATGAGCTTTTGCTGTTTTACTGCATAACAATCACCCATACGGGCGCTAACCGTTAGCCAGCTGCTAAAGGGCCGTAAAGCACACGGGCTCCATCACATACAGGCGGAGAGCCGAGGAATTAACTTTGAATAGAGAGCTTTGGGTGTTGCACAGAGAGCGTTTAGTTCCGGAGCAAAAGGTCTTTGGTTTCGAGGTAGCTGGCTTTGGGAAACAAGTGGGTTTTCGTTCCGATGGATCATCAGAAAAAGGGCAGCAGATGAACCAGCGTCTTCGAGGATGGAGTTTTGCACAGCTATAGTCTCTGTGTCTGTATTTCGATGTGCCTTCATTCAGTTATCTTAAGAAATACTGGTTTATTTCTATTTCTATTTTGAGATGTTTATGTTTGGGAATTGTTTATTTCTACTCTTTTAATTTGTTATTACGTGCAATGCATTGTTTTGTGTTATGCTACTGCAACAAAGTATTTTTACAATTTGGAATTAATAAAGTACATTTTATCGTATCTTATATTATCTTATATTATCGTATGTTATCTTATCGTATCTTATCGTATGTTATCGTATCGTATCTTATCTTATCGTATGGACCAAAGAACTGTATGTGTTACCATTTCCTCTAACTCTAATATAGCTATGTCCGTAGGTCGGATTCCTTGGATCAACTCCCATTTGTGGCTTTAGACGAATGGATTCATAAGATTAGTCACACGACTCAGATGTTGTAATTATTGGGGGCTCCGTCTGAGAAACTCCAAAACCAACAATCCTCCCCGAACACAGCCAGGCGTTTGGAGCACTACACCGAGCATCGTCCGTCTGTCTGTTGCAGGTAAAGGGTTGACTTTGGGACAAACAATAGTTTTTCTTCCAATGGTCTTCTTCTTTCGTGTAACGTCAGAGGTCCAACTCGGTGTCGTGTAGCCATGCCCGCATCTCTGGTCCTAGGTCGAAGAGGCTGGCTTCCGAGGGCGGTCTATATAAGGGGCAGATGGTGATTATATGGACAGCGTTCTGCTCAGGGTCACCGCACTCTCTGACTCCCACTCCTGCTCCCAAGCTGCTGCCAACCACGCATCTCTGGTTGGTACGTCAGAGAAATGTCCTGACAGCAGAGCTGTTGTTTGTACATTTCTATGTGCCTTCGTGAGTTTCTGTTCTGTGGTTGGCCAACTGTTGTTGTTTCACTCAAAATGCTAATTGAGTTATGTACACAGGTTGGATTAGAGCCTGATTTCCAAGGATTAGGTCCTATGTGTGGCTTTGGATTCAAAGACAACTTTCTAATTCTCTTCAGGGCTTCGTCTGAGTAACTTTCCGAAATCAACAGTCCTGCAAGCAAGCCCCCCATTACATCGGATTTGGCCAAGTAGGGAGCAATATTGTGAGTCAGCTTGCTTTCCGGGTAACTGACTATGGGGGAAAATGGGTTTTCGGTCCAATGGATCGTCAGAAAAATGCCACGCAGCAGATGAACCAGTTGGATGGAGTTTTTGGAAGAGCTGTACGTAGTTTCTGTAAATCATTAGTTTTTTCTGTTTGTCCTGGTCTTGTTGTTTCACTAAAAATGCTGAATCACAGTTATATTCTATCTTAGCTAAGTACGTAGGCTGGATCACAGTTATATTCTATCTTAGCTAAGTACGTAGGCTGGATCACAGTTATATTCTATCTTAGCTAAGTACGTAGGCTGGATCACAGTTATATTCTATCTTAGCTAAGTACGTAGGCTGGATCACAGTTATATTCTATTTTAGCTAAGTACGTAGGCTGGATCACAGTTATATTCTATCTTAGCCAAGTACGTAGGCTGGATCACAGTTATATTCTATCTTAGCTAAGTACGTAGGCTGGATCACAGTTATATTCTATCTTAGCTAAGTACGTAGGCTGGATCACAATTATATTCTATCGTAGCTAAGTACGTAGGCTGGATCACAGTTATATTCTATCGTAGCTAAGTACGTAGGCTGGATCACAGTTATATTCTATCTTAGCTAAGTACGTAGGCTGGATCACAGTTATATTCTATCTTAGCTAAGTACGTAGGCTGGATCACAGTTATATTCTATCTTAGCTAAGTACGTAGGCTGGATCACAGTTATATTCTATCTTAGATAAGTACGTAAGCTGGATCGCAGCCTGATTTCGGAGCTGCCATTTGTGACTTTGGATTAAAAAGAATAAGCATTTTTCTCCATAATTCCTCCATTACCAGGGACGGCCAGGTGTTTGGAGCATAATCATTAACCTTAAGCATCTGTTGGTTTGTTTGTTGCAGGTAGAGTGGGTATTTCCGGAGCAATGGGCTTCTGCTTTCAAGGTGACAGACTTTTTGTCAAAATTGGGTTTTCGGTCTTACAGAACATCCTAAAAGTGGCATGGCAGCAGATACAGTAAACCAGCGCTCTGGATTATCTGCAGTGCTGTCCACAGTCAGTATGTTAATCATATCCAGCTTCATGAGTCGTCTTTGACCAAAGAAAATGTAGCTTCCCTTCCACACAGTTTGAACTGGAGATGCTATGTTCGTAGGTTGGATCGGAAGGATTAGCTCCTATGTGTGGCTTGGGACGACTGTATTCAAACGTTTGGAAACCAGCAGCCTGACTTTGAAGGATTCTCTTTGAATGACTGGATTAAAGAGACGATGCACACTTTTTGATTTCGTCTTTGTCGAGGCGGTTTGTCGGAGAAACGTTCCGAAAAAACTAGCCCTTCAAAAAGCGACTGGCCAGGTGTGGAGCATAATACTTTTCCATCTGCGTGTTGCAGGTAGTGTTGATATGTTCAGAGCAATGGTGGCTTTTCATAGCGCTAACGGGCTGTTGGACAAATGGGATACGGTCCTTTTGTGTTCACTAGCAACACTTTGAAATAAAAGGCAATTACATTTCACTCTAATCCACATTGGAAGCAGTTAAGCAGCAGCAACACAACCCTGTTATTGTAGCGTCACAGCCTCGGGCACTTTGTCTCCCTGCTCCACACCAACCAGGCCTTCTGATTGGTTCCCTCCTGTGGTGAGGAAACACACCCATTGCTAAGGTGTCTTTCCTCCAGAGAAAACTAAATGTTACGTTGTGTTACCGTCCCTTTTTAATGGAGACGAATGCATCAAAATAGACTAATCTAGTCTTTGGATTAAAAAGCAGAGGATCCAGAGGTTTAAAACGACCTCAAATCCTTAATATTACTTTGTTCAACAGGGTCCATGGGTAAAGCAAATTCCTGCATTGCCTGATTATAAAAACATAATGACATCTTCTGGTAGCAAAGTTAGTAGTGTTGCAACATTTAGCGTCACTTCACACAACTTTCAACAACACTTTTGCTTTTAGACGAAAACCCCTGATCTTCTCTCAGCTCAGATTTACACAGCTGCATCCGAGTTATTACAACTCCCCTCGAGTTCCTTCATATCACATGTAAGTGGGTCAGATGCAAATTCATTCATGGTGAATTCATTCATTCAGTGACTCTTCATTCATCTGCTTTTCACGATTTGTTTCCCAGCTACAAACAAACAATTCACTCGAGTACACAAACGAGAAAAATATAGAACATATAATATCTGTTATGATTATATCTTTTGTACTGAGTACGTTGAGGTGGCCTTCCATGCTCATATAAAGCACCGCTGCTGGATATATCTGTAACGGGTCATTTCATCAGTACTCGAGGGGAAAATAAAGGACTCAAGGAAAAGCTGACCACCATCATTTAAAGGTGGGGTCATTTTGGAGAAACCGGCTCGAGTGCGGTAGAATTTGAAAATACACAGCCGGAACAAATCTGCCACTTCCTCACAGAGCCCCTCCCCCAACACACAGGAGCGCGCACATGACCAATGAGGGCATGAGGTCAGTCTGTGCCCCGATGGAAGGCTGACAGGCAGGTAGGCCATCCAGTGACTTTAGCCGGCTCAGATGATTGGTCGAGCTTTTTACAGCGCCACGGCTTCCACTGATGACATTATTTAATGGATTTGTTGTCAAAGCACTTCAGATATTCATTGCTATCGGGATGTTAAGAGCATTCCATGGAATATAACAAAAAGTGCATCTCGAGCCGGTTTCTCAAACTTACCTACCCCACCTTTAACCTTAATTTCATTTGAATAATATCTGAATTGTCGATATGAAAGAGTTTAACAAGCCTCATTTCATTTCATCACTCCATTCACACACACAGCTCAATGGGATCGCACCGAATGAAGGAGAGGCTCCTCTCTAACGAGAATAAGTTGCATCATCAAGACATTAAGTACAAATGAAGCAGACGTTTGAGGTGTTGCCTTTGATATATTTAGCGCCCATATAATTTCTGGTTCAAGTCAGTACCAGAATGTTTAAAAGTTAGCGCTGAGCTTCAGTGTGCAATGTTCAAAACAACAGATAGAGCCAGAACTCTAGGTGTAGTCATGGACTCTGACCTGAGTGTCAACAGTCACATTAAAACAGTTCCTAAATCAGCCTGCTATCACCTAAAGAACATATCTAGGATTAAAAGACTAATGTCACAGCAGGATCTGGAGACACGTGTCCATGCCTTTATCTTCAGTAGACTGGACTACTGCAATGGTGTCTTCACAGGTCTCACTAAAACATCTATTAGGAAGCTGCAGCTGATTCAGAACGCCGCTGCTCGAGTCCTCACTGACACTAAGAAAGTGGATCACATCACTCCTGCTCTGAAGTCTTCACACTGGCTTCCTGTGTGTCAAAGAATAGATTTCTAAATACTGCTGCTGGTTTATAAAGCACTGAATGGTTTAGGCCCAGAATACATTTCTGACCTCCTGCTAAACTATGAAGCATCCAGATCTCTCAGGTCTTCAGGGACTGGTCAGCTTCCTGTCCCCAGAGTCAGATCTCTCAGGTCTTCAGGGACTGGTCAGCTTCCTGTCCCCAGAGTCAGATCTCTCAGGTCTTCAGGGACTGGTCAGCTTCCTGTCCCCAGAGACAGATCTCTCAGGTCTTCAGGGACTGGTCAGATTCCTGTCCCCAGAGACAGATCTCTCAGGTCTTCAGGGACTGGTCAGCTTCCTGTCCCCAGAGACAGATCTCTCAGGTCTTCAGGGACTGGTCAGCTTCCTGTCCCCAGAGTCAGAACTAAACATGGAGAAGCAGCGTTCAGTTATTATGCTCCAAACATCTGGAACCAACTCCCAGAAACCTGCAGGTCCGCTGCAACTCGGACTACTTTCAAATCCAGCTGAAGACTTTTCTCTTTGTCGCTGCTTTTAATTGAACTATTCACATCTTAGACTGCACTGTAACTTTTATCCATGTACTTTTTATTTTAATG
>CM070437.1:3605827-3636310 GCA_036324595.1 Champsocephalus gunnari | reverse complement strand
TATGCTTGTATTTTAGTTTTTATGTTTTTATATATGCTTGTATTTTAGTTTAGTTTTTATGTTTTTATATATGCTTGTATTTTAGTTTGTTTTTATGTTTTTATATATGCTTGTATTTTAGTTTTTATGTTTTTATATATGCTTGTATTTTAGTTTAGTTTTTATGTTTTTATATATGCTTGTATTTTAGTTTTTATGTTTTTATATATGCTTGTATTTTAGTTTTTATGTTTTTATATATGCTTGTATTTTAGTTTAGTTTTCATGTTTTTATATATGCTTGTATTTTAGTTTTTATGTTTTTATATATGCTTGTATTTTAGTTTAGTTTTTATGTTTTTATATATGCTTGTATTTTAGTTTAGTTTTTATGTTTTTATGTATGCTTGTATTTTAGTTTTTATATATGCTTGTATTTTAGTTTAGTTTTCATGTTTTTATATATGCTTGTATTTTAGTTTTTATGTTTTTATATATGCTTGTATTTTAGTTTTTATGTTTTTATATATGCTTGTATTTTAGTTTTTATGTTTTTATATATGCTTGTATTTTAGTTTAGTTTTCATGTTTTTATATATGCTTGTATTTTAGTTTTTATGTTTTTATATATGCTTGTATTTTAGTTTTTATGTTTTTATATATGCTTGTATTTTAGTTTTTATGTTTTTATATATGCTTGTATTTTAGTTTTTATGTTTTTATATATGCTTGTATTTTAGTTTTTATGTTTTTATATATGCTTGTATTTTAGTTTTTATGTTTTTATATATGCTTGTATTTTAGTTTTTATGTTTTTATATATGCTTGTATTTTAGTTTTTATGTTTTTATATATGCTTGTATTTTTGTTTAGTTTTTATGTTTTTATATATGCTTGTATTTTAGTTTTTATGTTTTTATATATGCTTGTATTTTAGTTTAGTTTTTATGTTTTTATATATGCTTGTATTTTAGTTTAGTTTTTATGTTTTTATATATGCTTGTAGTTTAGTTTTTATGTTTTTATATATGCTTGTATTTTAGTTTTTATGTTTTTATATATGCTTGTATTTTAGTTTTTATGTTTTTATATATGCTTGTATTTTAGTTTAGTTTTCATGTTTTTATATATGCTTGTATATTAGTTTTTATGTTTTTATATATGCTTGTATATTAGTTTTTATGTTTTTATATATGCTTGTATTTTAGTTTTTATGTTTTTATATATGCTTGTATTTTAGTTTTTATATATGCTTGTATATTAGTTTTTATGTTTTTATATATGCTTGTATATTAGTTTTTATGTTTTTATATATGCTTGTATTTTAGTTTTTATGTTTTTATATATGCTTGTATTTTAGTTTTTATGTTTTTATATATGCTTGTATTTTAGTTTAGTTTTTATGTTTTTATATATGCTTGTATTTTAGTTTTTATGTTTTTATATATGCTTGTATTTTAGTTGTTATGTTTTTATATATGCTTGTATATTAGTTTTTATGTTTTTATATATGCTTGTATTTTAGTTTAGTTTTTATGTTTTTATATATGCTTGTATTTTAGTTTAGTTTTTATGTTTTTATATATGCTTGTATTTTAGTTTTTATGTTTTTATATATGCTTGTATTTTAGTTTTTATGTTTTTATATATGCTTGTATTTTAGTTGTTATGTTTTTATATATGCTTGTATATTAGTTTTTATGTTTTTATATATGCTTGTATTTTAGTTTAGTTTTTATGTTTTTATATATGCTTGTATTTTAGTTTAGTTTTTATGTTTTTATATATGCTTGTATTTTAGTTTTTATGTTTTTATATATGCTTGTATTTTAGTTTTTATGTTTTTATATATGCTTGTATTTTAGTTTTTATGTTTTTATATATGCTTGTATTTTAGTTTTTATGTTTTTATATATGCTTGTATATTAGTTTTTATGTTTTTATATATGCTTGTATTTTAGTTTAGTTTTTATGTTTTTATATATGCTTGTATTTTAGTTTTTATGTTTTTATATATGCTTGTATTTTAGTTTTTATGTTTTTATATATGCTTGTATTTTAGTTTTTATGTTTTTTATATGCTTGTATTTTAGTTTAGTTTTTATGTTTTTATATATGCTTGTATTTTTGTTTTTATGTTTTTATATATGCTTGTATTTTAGTTTTTATGTTTTTATATATGCTTGTATTTTAGTTTTTATGTTTTTATATATGCTTGTATTTTAGTTTTTATGTTTTTATATATGCTTGTATTTTAGTTTAGTTTTTATGTTTTTATATATGCTTGTATTTTTGTTTTTATGTTTTTATATATGCTTGTATTTTAGTTTTTATGTTTTTATATATGCTTGTATTTTAGTTTTTATGTTTTTATATATGCTTGTATTTTAGTTTAGTTTTCATGTTTTTATATATGCTTGTATTTTAGTTTTTATGTTTTTTATATGCTTGTATTTTAGTTTTTATGTTTTTATATATGCTTGTATTTTAGTTTAGTTTTTATGTTTTTATATATGCTTGTATTTTAGTTTTTATGTTTTTATATATGCTTGTATTTTAGTTTTTATGTTTTTATATATGCTTGTATTTTAGTTTTTATGTTTTTATATATGCTTGTATTTTAGTTTAGTTTTTATGTTTTTATATATGCTTGTATTTTAGTTTTTATGTTTTTTATATGCTTGTATTTTTGTTTTTATGTTTTTATATATGCTTGTATTTTAGTTTAGTTTTTATGTTTTTATATATGCTTGTATTTTAGTTTTTATGTTTTTATATATGCTTGTATTTTAGTTTTTATGTTTTTATATATGCTTGTATTTTAGTTTTTATGTTTTTATATATGCTTGTATTTTAGTTTAGTTTTCATGTTTTTATATATGCTTGTATTTTAGTTTTTATGTTTTTATATATGCTTGTATTTTAGTTTTTATGTTTTTATATATGCTTGTATTTTAGTTTAGTTTTCATGTTTTTATATATGCTTGTATTTTAGTTTAGTTTTTATGTTTTTATATATGCTTGTATTTTAGTTTTTATGTTTTTTATATGCTTGTATTTTAGTTTTTATGTTTTTATATATGCTTGTATTTTAGTTTAGTTTTTATGTTTTTATATATGCTTGTATTTTAGTTTTTATGTTTTTATATATGCTTGTATTTTAGTTTAGTTTTTCATGTTTTTATATATGCTTGTATTTTAGTTTTTATGTTTTTATATATGCTTGTATTTTAGTTTTTATATATGCTTGTATTTTAGTTTAGTTTTTATGTTTTTATATATGCTTGTATTTTAGTTTTTATGTTTTTATATATGCTTGTATTTTAGTTTTTATGTTTTTATATATGCTTGTATTTTAGTTTTTATGTTTTTATATATGCTTGTATTTTAGTTTAGTTTTCATGTTTTTATATATGCTTGTATTTTAGTTTTTATGTTTTTTATATGCTTGTATTTTAGTTTTTATGTTTTTATATATGCTTGTATTTTAGTTTAGTTTTTATGTTTTTATATATGCTTGTATTTTAGTTTTTATGTTTTTATATATGCTTGTATTTTAGTTTTTATGTTTTTATATATGCTTGTATTTTAGTTTTTATGTTTTTATATATGCTTGTATTTTAGTTTAGTTTTTATGTTTTTATATATGCTTGTATTTTAGTTTTTATGTTTTTTATATGCTTGTATTTTAGTTTTTATGTTTTTATATATGCTTGTATTTTAGTTTTTATGTTTTTTATATGCTTGTATTTTAGTTTTTATGTTTTTATATATGCTTGTATTTTAGTTTAGTTTTTATGTTTTTATATATGCTTGTATTTTTGTTTTTATGTTTTTATATATGCTTGTATTTTAGTTTTTATGTTTTTATATATGCTTGTATTTTAGTTTTTATGTTTTTATATATGCTTGTATTTTAGTTTAGTTTTCATGTTTTTATATATGCTTGTATTTTAGTTTTTATGTTTTTTATATGCTTGTATTTTAGTTTTTATGTTTTTATATATGCTTGTATTTTAGTTTAGTTTTTATGTTTTTATATATGCTTGTATTTTAGTTTTTATGTTTTTATATATGCTTGTATTTTAGTTTTTATGTTTTTATATATGCTTGTATTTTAGTTTTTATGTTTTTATATATGCTTGTATTTTAGTTTAGTTTTTATGTTTTTATATATGCTTGTATTTTAGTTTTTATGTTTTTTATATGCTTGTATTTTAGTTTTTATGTTTTTATATATGCTTGTATTTTAGTTTAGTTTTTATGTTTTTATATATGCTTGTATTTTAGTTTTTATGTTTTTATATATGCTTGTATTTTAGTTTTTATGTTTTTATATATGCTTGTATTTTAGTTTTTATGTTTTTATATATGCTTGTATTTTAGTTTAGTTTTCATGTTTTTATATATGCTTGTATTTTAGTTTTTATGTTTTTATATATGCTTGTATTTTAGTTTTTATGTTTTTATATATGCTTGTATTTTAGTTTAGTTTTCATGTTTTTATATATGCTTGTATTTTAGTTTAGTTTTTATGTTTTTATATATGCTTGTATTTTAGTTTTTATGTTTTTTATATGCTTGTATTTTAGTTTTTATGTTTTTATATATGCTTGTATTTTAGTTTAGTTTTTATGTTTTTATATATGCTTGTATTTTAGTTTTTATGTTTTTATATATGCTTGTATTTTAGTTTAGTTTTCATGTTTTTATATATGCTTGTATTTTAGTTTTTATGTTTTTATATATGCTTGTATTTTAGTTTTTATGTTTTTATATATGCTTGTATTTTAGTTTAGTTTTTATGTTTTTATATATGCTTGTATTTTAGTTTTTATGTTTTTATATATGCTTGTATTTTAGTTTTTATGTTTTTATATATGCTTGTATTTTAGTTTTTATGTTTTTATATATGCTTGTATTTTAGTTTAGTTTTCATGTTTTTATATATGCTTGTATTTTAGTTTTTATGTTTTTTATATGCTTGTATTTTAGTTTTTATGTTTTTATATATGCTTGTATTTTAGTTTAGTTTTTATGTTTTTATATATGCTTGTATTTTAGTTTTTATGTTTTTATATATGCTTGTATTTTAGTTTTTATGTTTTTATATATGCTTGTATTTTAGTTTTTATGTTTTTATATATGCTTGTATTTTAGTTTAGTTTTTATGTTTTTATATATGCTTGTATTTTAGTTTTTATGTTTTTATATATGCTTGTATTTTAGTTTTTATGTTTTTATATATGCTTGTATTTTAGTTTAGTTTTTATGTTTTTATATATGCTTGTATTTTAGTTTTTATGTTTTTATATATGCTTGTATTTTAGTTTTTATGTTTTTATATATGCTTGTATTTTAGTTTTTATGTTTTTATATATGCTTGTATTTTAGTTTAGTTTTCATGTTTTTATATATGCTTGTATTTTAGTTTTTATGTTTTTATATATGCTTGTATTTTAGTTTTTATGTTTTTATATATGCTTGTATTTTAGTTTAGTTTTCATGTTTTTATATATGCTTGTATTTTAGTTTTTATGTTTTTATATATGCTTGTATTTTAGTTTAGTTTTTATGTTTTTATATATGCTTGTATTTTAGTTTTTATGTTTTTTATATGCTTGTATTTTAGTTTAGTTTTTATGTTTTTATATATGCTTGTATTTTAGTTTTTATGTTTTTATATATGCTTGTATTTTTGTTTTTATGTTTTTATATATGCTTGTATTTTAGTTTTTATGTTTTTATATATGCTTGTATTTTAGTTTAGTTTTTCATGTTTTTATATATGCTTGTATTTTAGTTTTTATGTTTTTTATATGCTTGTATTTTAGTTTTTATGTTTTTATATATGCTTGTATTTTAGTTTAGTTTTTATGTTTTTATATATGCTTGTATTTTAGTTTTTATGTTTTTATATATGCTTGTATTTTAGTTTTTATGTTTTTATATATGCTTGTATTTTAGTTTTTATGTTTTTATATATGCTTGTATTTTAGTTTAGTTTTTATGTTTTTATATATGCTTGTATTTTAGTTTTTATGTTTTTTATATGCTTGTATTTTAGTTTTTATGTTTTTATATATGCTTGTATTTTAGTTTAGTTTTTATGTTTTTATATATGCTTGTATTTTAGTTTTTATGTTTTTATATATGCTTGTATTTTAGTTTTTATGTTTTTATATATGCTTGTATTTTAGTTTTTATGTTTTTATATATGCTTGTATTTTAGTTTAGTTTTCATGTTTTTATATATGCTTGTATTTTAGTTTTTATGTTTTTATATATGCTTGTATTTTAGTTTTTATGTTTTTATATATGCTTGTATTTTAGTTTAGTTTTCATGTTTTTATATATGCTTGTATTTTAGTTTAGTTTTTATGTTTTTATATATGCTTGTATTTTAGTTTTTATGTTTTTTATATGCTTGTATTTTAGTTTTTATGTTTTTATATATGCTTGTATTTTAGTTTAGTTTTTATGTTTTTATATATGCTTGTATTTTAGTTTTTATGTTTTTTATATGCTTGTATTTTAGTTTTTATGTTTTTATATATGCTTGTATTTTAGTTTAGTTTTTATGTTTTTATATATGCTTGTATTTTAGTTTTTATGTTTTTATATATGCTTGTATTTTAGTTTAGTTTTCATGTTTTTATATATGCTTGTATTTTAGTTTTTATGTTTTTATATATGCTTGTATTTTAGTTTAGTTTTTATGTTTTTATATATGCTTGTATTTTAGTTTTTATGTTTTTATATATGCTTGTATTTTTGTTTTTATGTTTTTATATATGCTTGTATTTTAGTTTTTATGTTTTTATATATGCTTGTATTTTAGTTTAGTTTTTATGTTTTTATATATGCTTGTATTTTAGTTTTTATGTTTTTTATATGCTTGTATTTTAGTTTTTATGTTTTTATATATGCTTGTATTTTAGTTTAGTTTTCATGTTTTTATATATGCTTGTATTTTAGTTTTTATGTTTTTTATATGCTTGTATTTTAGTTTTTATGTTTTTATATATGCTTGTATTTTAGTTTTTATGTTTTTATATATGCTTGTATTTTAGTTTAGTTTTTATGTTTTTATATATGCTTGTATTTTAGTTTTTATGTTTTTATATATGCTTGTATTTTAGTTTTTATGTTTTTATATATGCTTGTATTTTAGTTTAGTTTTTATGTTTTTATATATGCTTGTATTTTAGTTTTTATGTTTTTATATATGCTTGTATTTTAGTTTAGTTTTTATGTTTTTTTATATGCTTGTATTTTAGTTTAGTTTTTATGTTTTTATATATGCTTGTATTTTAGTTTTTATATTTTTATATATGCTTGTATTTTAGTTTTTATGTTTTTATATATGCTTGTATTTTAGTTTTTATGTTTTTATATATGCTTGTATTTTAGTTTAGTTTTTATGTTTTTATATATGCTTGTATTTTAGTTTAGTTTTTATGTTTTTATATATGCTTGTATTTTAGTTTAGTTTTTATGTTTTTATATATGCTTGTATTTTAGTTTTTATGTTTTTATATATGCTTGTATTTTAGTTTAGTTTTTATGTTTTTATATATGCTTGTATTTTAGTTTTTATGTATGCTTGTATTTTAGTTTTTATGTTTTTTATATATGCTTGTATTTTAGTTTTTATGTTTTTATATATGCTTGTATTTTAGTTTTTATGTTTTTATATATGCTTGTATTTTAGTTTAGTTTTTATGTTTTTATATATGCTTGTATTTTAGTTTAGTTTTTATGTTTTTTTATATGCTTGTATTTTAGTTTTTATGTTTTTATATATGCTTGTATTTTAGTTTTTATGTTTTTTTATATATGCTTGTATTTTAGTTTTTATGTTTTTATATATGCTTGTATTTTAGTTTAGTTTTTATGTTTTTATATATGCTTGTATTTTAGTTTAGTTTTTATGTTTTTATATATGCTTGTATTTTAGTTTAGTTTTTATGTTTTTTTATATGCTTGTATTTTAGTTTAGTTTTTATGTTTTTATATATGCTTGTATTTTAGTTTTTATGTTTTTATATATGCTTGTATTTTAGTTTTTATGTTTTTATATATGCTTGTATTTTAGTTTTTATGTTTTTATATATGCTTGTATTTTAGTTTAGTTTTTATGTTTTTATATATGCTTGTATTTTAGTTTAGTTTTTATGTTTTTATATATGCTTGTATTTTAGTTTTTATGTTTTTATATATGCTTGTATTTTAGTTTAGTTTTTATGTTTTTATATATGCTTGTATTTTAGTTTTTATGTTTTTATATATGCTTGTATTTTAGTTTTTATGTTTTTATATATGCTTGTATTTTAGTTTAGTTTTTATGTTTTTATATATGCTTGTATTTTAGTTTAGTTTTTATGTTTTTTATATGCTTGTATTTTAGTTTTTATGTTTTTATATATGCTTGTATTTTAGTTTAGTTTTTATGTTTTTATATATGCTTGTATTTTAGTTTTTATGTTTTTATATATGCTTGTATTTTAGTTTAGTTTTTATGTTTTTATATATGCTTGTATTTTAGTTTTTATGTTTTTATATATGCTTGTATTTTAGTTTGTTTATGTTTTTATATATGCTTGTATTTTAGTTTTTATGTTTTTATATATGCTTGTATTTTAGTTTTTATGTTTTTATATATGCTTGTATTTTAGTTTTTATGTTTTTATATATGCTTGTATTTTAGTTTTTATGTTTTTATATATGCTTGTATTTTAGTTTAGTTTTTATGTTTTTATATATGCTTGTATTTTAGTTTAGTTTTCATGTTTTTATATATGCTTGTATTTTAGTTTTTATGTTTTTATATATGCTTGTATTTTAGTTTTTATGTTTTTATATATGCTTGTATTTTAGTTTAGTTTTTATGTTTTTATATATGCTTGTATTTTAGTTTTTATGTTTTTATATATGCTTGTATTTTAGTTTTTATGTTTTTATATATGCTTGTATTTTAGTTTAGTTTTTATGTTTTTATATATGCTTGTATTTTAGTTTAGTTTTTATGTTTTTATATATGCTTGTATTTTAGTTGTTATGTTTTTATATATGCTTGTATTTTAGTTTAGTTTTTATGTTTTTATATATGCTTGTATTTTAGTTTTTATGTTTTTATATATGCTTGTATTTTAGTTGTTTATGTTTTTATATATGCTTGTATTTTAGTTTTTATGTTTTTATATATGCTTGTATTTTAGTTTTTATGTTTTTATATATGCTTGTATTTTAGTTTTTATGTTTTTATATATGCTTGTATTTTAGTTTTTATGTTTTTATATATGCTTGTATTTTAGTTTAGTTTTTATGTTTTTATATATGCTTGTATTTTAGTTTTTATGTTTTTATATATGCTTGTATTTTAGTTTTTATGTTTTTATATATGCTTGTATTTTAGTTTAGTTTTTATGTTTTTATATATGCTTGTATTTTAGTTTTTATGTTTTTATATATGCTTGTATTTTAGTTTAGTTTTTATGTTTTTTTATATGCTTGTATTTTAGTTTAGTTTTTATGTTTTTATATATGCTTGTATTTTAGTTTTTATGTTTTTATATATGCTTGTATTTTAGTTTTTATGTTTTTATATATGCTTGTATTTTAGTTTTTATGTTTTTATATATGCTTGTATTTTAGTTTAGTTTTTATGTTTTTATATATGCTTGTATTTTAGTTTAGTTTTTATGTTTTTATATATGCTTGTATTTTAGTTTAGTTTTTATGTTTTTATATATGCTTGTATTTTAGTTTTTATGTTTTTATATATGCTTGTATTTTAGTTTAGTTTTTATGTTTTTATATATGCTTGTATTTTAGTTTTTATGTATGCTTGTATTTTAGTTTTTATGTTTTTTTATATATGCTTGTATTTTAGTTTTTATGTTTTTATATATGCTTGTATTTTAGTTTTTATGTTTTTATATATGCTTGTATTTTAGTTTAGTTTTTATGTTTTTATATATGCTTGTATTTTAGTTTAGTTTTTATGTTTTTTATATGCTTGTATTTTAGTTTTTATGTTTTTATATATGCTTGTATTTTAGTTTTTATGTTTTTTTATATATGCTTGTATTTTAGTTTTTATGTTTTTATATATGCTTGTATTTTAGTTTAGTTTTTATGTTTTTATATATGCTTGTATTTTAGTTTAGTTTTTATGTTTTTATATATGCTTGTATTTTAGTTTAGTTTTTATGTTTTTTTATATGCTTGTATTTTAGTTTAGTTTTTATGTTTTTATATATGCTTGTATTTTAGTTTTTATGTTTTTATATATGCTTGTATTTTAGTTTTTATGTTTTTATATATGCTTGTATTTTAGTTTTTATGTTTTTATATATGCTTGTATTTTAGTTTTTATGTTTTTATATATGCTTGTATTTTAGTTTAGTTTTTATGTTTTTATATATGCTTGTATTTTAGTTTTTATGTTTTTATATATGCTTGTATTTTAGTTTTTATGTTTTTATATATGCTTGTATTTTAGTTTAGTTTTTATGTTTTTATATATGCTTGTATTTTAGTTTAGTTTTTATGTTTTTTTATATGCTTGTATTTTAGTTTTTATGTTTTTATATATGCTTGTATTTTAGTTTAGTTTTTATGTTTTTATATATGCTTGTATTTTAGTTTTTATGTTTTTATATATGCTTGTATTTTAGTTTAGTTTTTATGTTTTTATATATGCTTGTATTTTAGTTTTTATGTTTTTATATATGCTTGTATTTTAGTTGTTATGTTTTTATATATGCTTGTATTTTAGTTTTTATGTTTTTATATATGCTTGTATTTTAGTTTTTATGTTTTTATATATGCTTGTATTTTAGTTTTTATGTTTTTATATATGCTTGTATTTTAGTTTTTATGTTTTTATATATGCTTGTATTTTAGTTTAGTTTTTATGTTTTTATATATGCTTGTATTTTAGTTTAGTTTTCATGTTTTTATATATGCTTGTATTTTAGTTTTTATGTTTTTATATATGCTTGTATTTTAGTTTTTATGTTTTTATATATGCTTGTATTTTAGTTTAGTTTTTATGTTTTTATATATGCTTGTATTTTAGTTTTTATGTTTTTTATATGCTTGTATTTTAGTTTTTATGTTTTTATATATGCTTGTATTTTAGTTTAGTTTTCATGTTTTTATATATGCTTGTATTTTAGTTTTTATGTTTTTTATATGCTTGTATTTTAGTTTTTATGTTTTTATATATGCTTGTATTTTAGTTTTTATGTTTTTATATATGCTTGTATTTTAGTTTAGTTTTTATGTTTTTATATATGCTTGTATTTTAGTTTTTATGTTTTTATATATGCTTGTATTTTAGTTTTTATGTTTTTATATATGCTTGTATTTTAGTTTAGTTTTTATGTTTTTATATATGCTTGTATTTTAGTTTTTATGTTTTTATATATGCTTGTATTTTAGTTTAGTTTTTATGTTTTTTTATATGCTTGTATTTTAGTTTAGTTTTTATGTTTTTATATATGCTTGTATTTTAGTTTTTATGTTTTTTATATGCTTGTATTTTAGTTTTTATGTTTTTATATATGCTTGTATTTTAGTTTAGTTTTTATGTTTTTATATATGCTTGTATTTTAGTTTTTATGTTTTTATATATGCTTGTATTTTAGTTTTTATGTTTTTATATATGCTTGTATTTTAGTTTAGTTTTTATGTTTTTATATATGCTTGTATTTTAGTTTTTATGTTTTTATATATGCTTGTATTTTAGTTTAGTTTTCATGTTTTTATATATGCTTGTATTTTAGTTTTTATGTTTTTATATATGCTTGTATTTTAGTTTAGTTTTTATGTTTTTATATATGCTTGTATTTTAGTTTTTATGTTTTTATATATGCTTGTATTTTAGTTTTTATGTTTTTATATATGCTTGTATTTTAGTTTTTATGTTTTTATATATGCTTGTATTTTAGTTTAGTTTTTATGTTTTTATATATGCTTGTATTTTAGTTTTTATGTTTTTATATATGCTTGTATTTTAGTTTTTATGTTTTTATATATGCTTGTATTTTAGTTTAGTTTTTCATGTTTTTATATATGCTTGTATTTTAGTTTTTATGTTTTTTATATGCTTGTATTTTAGTTTTTATGTTTTTATATATGCTTGTATTTTAGTTTTTATGTTTTTATATATGCTTGTATTTTAGTTTAGTTTTTATGTTTTTATATATGCTTGTATTTTAGTTTTTATGTTTTTATATATGCTTGTATTTTAGTTTTTATGTTTTTATATATGCTTGTATTTTAGTTTAGTTTTTATGTTTTTATATATGCTTGTATTTTAGTTTTTATGTTTTTATATATGCTTGTATTTTAGTTTAGTTTTTATGTTTTTTTATATGCTTGTATTTTAGTTTAGTTTTTATGTTTTTATATATGCTTGTATTTTAGTTTTTATGTTTTTATATATGCTTGTATTTTAGTTTTTATGTTTTTATATATGCTTGTATTTTA
Source organism: Champsocephalus gunnari (assembly GCA_036324595.1). NCBI lineage: Eukaryota > Metazoa > Chordata > Actinopteri > Perciformes > Channichthyidae > Champsocephalus > Champsocephalus gunnari. The sequence continues at coordinate 3,623,830 of CM070437.1, read as the reverse complement.
GTTTTTATGTTTTTATATATGCTTGTATTTTAGTTTAGTTTTTATGTTTTTATATATGCTTGTATTTTAGTTTAGTTTTTATGTTTTTATATATGCTTGTATTTTAGTTTAGTTTTTATGTTTTTATATATGCTTGTATTTTAGTTTTTATGTTTTTATATATGCTTGTATTTTAGTTTAGTTTTTATGTTTTTATATATGCTTGTATTTTAGTTTTTATGTATGCTTGTATTTTAGTTTTTATGTTTTTTATATATGCTTGTATTTTAGTTTTTATGTTTTTATATATGCTTGTATTTTAGTTTTTATGTTTTTATATATGCTTGTATTTTAGTTTAGTTTTTATGTTTTTATATATGCTTGTATTTTAGTTTAGTTTTTATGTTTTTTTATATGCTTGTATTTTAGTTTTTATGTTTTTATATATGCTTGTATTTTAGTTTTTATGTTTTTTATATATGCTTGTATTTTAGTTTTTATGTTTTTATATATGCTTGTATTTTAGTTTAGTTTTTATGTTTTTATATATGCTTGTATTTTAGTTTAGTTTTTATGTTTTTATATATGCTTGTATTTTAGTTTAGTTTTTATGTTTTTTTATATGCTTGTATTTTAGTTTAGTTTTTATGTTTTTATATATGCTTGTATTTTAGTTTTTATGTTTTTATATATGCTTGTATTTTAGTTTTTATGTTTTTATATATGCTTGTATTTTAGTTTTTATGTTTTTATATATGCTTGTATTTTAGTTTAGTTTTTATGTTTTTATATATGCTTGTATTTTAGTTTAGTTTTTATGTTTTTATATATGCTTGTATTTTAGTTTTTATGTTTTTATATATGCTTGTATTTTAGTTTAGTTTTTATGTTTTTATATATGCTTGTATTTTAGTTTTTATGTTTTTATATATGCTTGTATTTTAGTTTTTATGTTTTTATATATGCTTGTATTTTAGTTTAGTTTTTATGTTTTTATATATGCTTGTATTTTAGTTTAGTTTTTATGTTTTTTTATATGCTTGTATTTTAGTTTTTATGTTTTTATATATGCTTGTATTTTAGTTTTTATGTTTTTTATATATGCTTGTATTTTAGTTTTTATGTTTTTATATATGCTTGTATTTTAGTTTAGTTTTTATGTTTTTATATATGCTTGTATTTTAGTTTAGTTTTTATGTTTTTATATATGCTTGTATTTTAGTTTAGTTTTTATGTTTTTTTATATGCTTGTATTTTAGTTTAGTTTTTATGTTTTTATATATGCTTGTATTTTAGTTTTTATGTTTTTATATATGCTTGTATTTTAGTTTTTATGTTTTTATATATGCTTGTATTTTAGTTTTTATGTTTTTATATATGCTTGTATTTTAGTTTAGTTTTTATGTTTTTATATATGCTTGTATTTTAGTTTAGTTTTTATGTTTTTATATATGCTTGTATTTTAGTTTTTATGTTTTTATATATGCTTGTATTTTAGTTTAGTTTTTATGTTTTTATATATGCTTGTATTTTAGTTTTTATGTTTTTATATATGCTTGTATTTTAGTTTTTATGTTTTTATATATGCTTGTATTTTAGTTTAGTTTTTATGTTTTTATATATGCTTGTATTTTAGTTTAGTTTTTATGTTTTTATATATGCTTGTATTTTAGTTTTTATGTTTTTATATATGCTTGTATTTTAGTTTAGTTTTTATGTTTTTATATATGCTTGTATTTTAGTTTTTATGTTTTTATATATGCTTGTATTTTAGTTTAGTTTTTATGTTTTTATATATGCTTGTATTTTAGTTTTTATGTTTTTATATATGCTTGTATTTTAGTTTGTTATGTTTTTATATATGCTTGTATTTTAGTTTTTATGTTTTTATATATGCTTGTATTTTAGTTGTTTATGTTTTTATATATGCTTGTATTTTAGTTTTTATGTTTTTATATATGCTTGTATTTTAGTTTTTATGTTTTTATATATGCTTGTATTTTAGTTTTTATGTTTTTATATATGCTTGTATTTTAGTTTTTATGTTTTTATATATGCTTGTATTTTAGTTTAGTTTTTATGTTTTTATATATGCTTGTATTTTAGTTTAGTTTTCATGTTTTTATATATGCTTGTATTTTAGTTTTTATGTTTTTATATATGCTTGTATTTTAGTTTTTATGTTTTTATATATGCTTGTATTTTAGTTTAGTTTTTATGTTTTTATATATGCTTGTATTTTAGTTTTTATGTTTTTATATATGCTTGTATTTTAGTTTTTATGTTTTTATATATGCTTGTATTTTAGTTTAGTTTTTATGTTTTTATATATGCTTGTATTTTAGTTTAGTTTTTATGTTTTTATATATGCTTGTATTTTAGTTGTTATGTTTTTATATATGCTTGTATTTTAGTTTAGTTTTTATGTTTTTATATATGCTTGTATTTTAGTTTTTATGTTTTTATATATGCTTGTATTTTAGTTGTTATGTTTTTATATATGCTTGTATTTTAGTTTTTATGTTTTTATATATGCTTGTATTTTAGTTTTTATGTTTTTATATATGCTTGTATTTTAGTTTTTATGTTTTTATATATGCTTGTATTTTAGTTTTTATGTTTTTATATATGCTTGTATTTTAGTTTAGTTTTTATGTTTTTATATATGCTTGTATTTTAGTTTTTATGTTTTTATATATGCTTGTATTTTAGTTTTTATGTTTTTATATATGCTTGTATTTTAGTTTAGTTTTTATGTTTTTATATATGCTTGTATTTTAGTTTTTATGTTTTTATATATGCTTGTATTTTAGTTTAGTTTTTATGTTTTTTTATATGCTTGTATTTTAGTTTAGTTTTTATGTTTTTATATATGCTTGTATTTTAGTTTTTATGTTTTTATATATGCTTGTATTTTAGTTTTTATGTTTTTATATATGCTTGTATTTTAGTTTTTATGTTTTTATATATGCTTGTATTTTAGTTTAGTTTTTATGTTTTTATATATGCTTGTATTTTAGTTTAGTTTTTATGTTTTTATATATGCTTGTATTTTAGTTTAGTTTTTATGTTTTTATATATGCTTGTATTTTAGTTTTTATGTTTTTATATATGCTTGTATTTTAGTTTAGTTTTTATGTTTTTATATATGCTTGTATTTTAGTTTTTATGTATGCTTGTATTTTAGTTTTTATGTTTTTTATATATGCTTGTATTTTAGTTTTTATGTTTTTATATATGCTTGTATTTTAGTTTTTATGTTTTTATATATGCTTGTATTTTAGTTTAGTTTTTATGTTTTTATATATGCTTGTATTTTAGTTTAGTTTTTATGTTTTTTATATGCTTGTATTTTAGTTTTTATGTTTTTATATATGCTTGTATTTTAGTTTTTATGTTTTTTATATATGCTTGTATTTTAGTTTTTATGTTTTTATATATGCTTGTATTTTAGTTTAGTTTTTATGTTTTTATATATGCTTGTATTTTAGTTTAGTTTTTATGTTTTTATATATGCTTGTATTTTAGTTTAGTTTTTATGTTTTTATATATGCTTGTATTTTAGTTTAGTTTTTATGTTTTTATATATGCTTGTATTTTAGTTTTTATGTTTTTATATATGCTTGTATTTTAGTTTTTATGTTTTTATATATGCTTGTATTTTAGTTTTTATGTTTTTATATATGCTTGTATTTTAGTTTTTATGTTTTTATATATGCTTGTATTTTAGTTTAGTTTTTATGTTTTTATATATGCTTGTATTTTAGTTTTTATGTTTTTATATATGCTTGTATTTTAGTTTTTATGTTTTTATATATGCTTGTATTTTAGTTTAGTTTTTATGTTTTTATATATGCTTGTATTTTAGTTTAGTTTTTATGTTTTTTTATATGCTTGTATTTTAGTTTTTATGTTTTTATATATGCTTGTATTTTAGTTTAGTTTTTATGTTTTTATATATGCTTGTATTTTAGTTTTTATGTTTTTATATATGCTTGTATTTTAGTTTAGTTTTTATGTTTTTATATATGCTTGTATTTTAGTTTTTATGTTTTTATATATGCTTGTATTTTAGTTGTTATGTTTTTATATATGCTTGTATTTTAGTTTTTATGTTTTTATATATGCTTGTATTTTAGTTTTTATGTTTTTATATATGCTTGTATTTTAGTTTTTATGTTTTTATATATGCTTGTATTTTAGTTTTTATGTTTTTATATATGCTTGTATTTTAGTTTAGTTTTTATGTTTTTATATATGCTTGTATTTTAGTTTAGTTTTCATGTTTTTATATATGCTTGTATTTTAGTTTTTATGTTTTTATATATGCTTGTATTTTAGTTTTTATGTTTTTATATATGCTTGTATTTTAGTTTAGTTTTTATGTTTTTATATATGCTTGTATTTTAGTTTTTATGTTTTTATATATGCTTGTATTTTAGTTTTTATGTTTTTATATATGCTTGTATTTTAGTTTAGTTTTTATGTTTTTATATATGCTTGTATTTTAGTTTAGTTTTTATGTTTTTATATATGCTTGTATTTTAGTTTTTATGTTTTTATATATGCTTGTATTTTAGTTTAGTTTTTATGTTTTTATATATGCTTGTATTTTAGTTTTTATGTTTTTATATATGCTTGTATTTTAGTTTAGTTTTTATGTTTTTATATATGCTTGTATTTTAGTTTAGTTTTTATGTTTTTATATATGCTTGTATTTTAGTTTAGTTTTTATGTTTTTTTATATGCTTGTATTTTAGTTTTTATGTTTTTATATATGCTTGTATTTTAGTTTAGTTTTTATGTTTTTATATATGCTTGTATTTTAGTTTTTATGTTTTTATATATGCTTGTATTTTAGTTTAGTTTTTATGTTTTTATATATGCTTGTATTTTAGTTTAGTTTTTATGTTTTTATATATGCTTGTATTTTAGTTTTTATGTTTTTATATATGCTTGTATTTTAGTTTAGTTTTTATGTTTTTATATATGCTTGTATTTTAGTTTAGTTTTTATGTTTTTATATATGCTTGTATTTTAGTTTAGTTTTTATGTTTTTTTATATGCTTGTATTTTAGTTTTTATGTTTTTATATATGCTTGTATTTTAGTTTAGTTTTTATGTTTTTATATATGCTTGTATTTTAGTTTTTATGTTTTTATATATGCTTGTATTTTAGTTTAGTTTTTATGTTTTTATATATGCTTGTATTTTAGTTTTTATGTTTTTATATATGCTTGTATTTTAGTTTTTATGTTTTTATATATGCTTGTATTTTAGTTTAGTTTTTATGTTTTTATATATGCTTGTATTTTAGTTTTTATGTTTTTATATATGCTTGTATTTTAGTTTAGTTTTTATGTTTTTATATATGCTTGTATTTTAGTTTAGTTTTTATGTTTTTTTATATGCTTGTATTTTAGTTTTTATGTTTTTATATATGCTTGTATTTTAGTTTAGTTTTTATGTTTTTATATATGCTTGTATTTTAGTTTAGTTTTTATGTTTTTTTATATGCTTGTATTTTAGTTTTTATGTTTTTATATATGCTTGTATTTTAGTTTAGTTTTTATGTTTTTATATATGCTTGTATTTTAGTTTTTATGTTTTTATATATGCTTGTATTTTAGTTTAGTTTTTATGTTTTTATATATGCTTGTATTTTAGTTTTTATGTTTTTATATATGCTTGTATTTTAGTTTAGTTTTTATGTTTTTATATATGCTTGTATTTTAGTTTTTATGTTTTTATATATGCTTGTATTTTAGTTTTTATGTTTTTATATATGCTTGTATTTTAGTTTAGTTTTTATGTTTTTATATATGCTTGTATTTTAGTTTAGTTTTTATGTTTTTATATATGCTTGTATTTTAGTTTTTTTTTATGTTTTTATATATGCTTGTATTTTAGTTTAGTTTTTATGTTTTTTTATATGCTTGTATTTTAGTTTTTATGTTTTTATATATGCTTGTATTTTAGTTTTTATGTTTTTATATATGCTTGTATTTTAGTTTAGTTTTTATATATGCTTGTATTTTAGTTGTTATGTTTTTATATATGCTTGTATTTTAGTTTAGTTTTTATATATGCTTGTATTTTAGTTGTTATGTTTTTATATATGCTTGTATTTTAGTTTAGTTTTTATGTTTTTTTATATGCTTGTATTTTAGTTTTTATGTTTTTATATATGCTTGTATTTTAGTTTAGTTTTTATGTTTTTATATATGCTTGTATTTTAGTTTTTATGTTTTTATATATGCTTGTATTTTAGTTTAGTTTTTATATATGCTTGTATTTTAGTTTTTATGTTTTTATATATGCTTGTATTTTAGTTTAGTTTTTATATATGCTTGTATTTTAGTTGTTATGTTTTTATATATGCTTGTATTTTAGTTTAGTTTTTATGTTTTTATATATGCTTGTATTTTAGTTTTTATGTTTTTATATATGCTTGTATTTTAGTTGTTATGTTTTTATATATGCTTGTATTTTAGTTTAGTTTTTATGTTTTTATATATGCTTGTATTTTAGTTTTTATGTTTTTATATATGCTTGTATTTTAGTTTTTATGTTTTTATATATGCTTGTATTTTAGTTGTTATGTTTTTATATATGCTTGTATTTTAGTTTAGTTTTTATGTTTTTATATATGCTTGTATTTTAGTTTTTATGTTTTTATATATGCTTGTATTTTAGTTGTTATGTTTTTATATATGCTTGTATTTTAGTTTTTATGTTTTTATATATGCTTGTATTTTATTTTTTATGTTTTTATATATGCTTGTATTTTAGTTTTTATGTTTTTTTATATGCTTGTATTTTAGTTTTTATGTTTTTATATATGCTTGTATTTTAGTTTAGTTTTTATGTTTTTATATATGCTTGTATTTTAGTTTTTATGTTTTTATATATGCTTGTATTTTAGTTTAGTTTTTATATATGCTTGTATTTTAGTTTTTATGTTTTTATATATGCTTGTATTTTAGTTTAGTTTTTATATATGCTTGTATTTTAGTTGTTATGTTTTTATATATGCTTGTATTTTAGTTTAGTTTTTATGTTTTTATATATGCTTGTATTTTAGTTTTTATGTTTTTATATATGCTTGTATTTTAGTTGTTATGTTTTTATATATGCTTGTATTTTAGTTTAGTTTTTATGTTTTTATATATGCTTGTATTTTAGTTTTTATGTTTTTATATATGCTTGTATTTTAGTTTTTATGTTTTTATATATGCTTGTATTTTAGTTGTTATGTTTTTATATATGCTTGTATTTTAGTTTAGTTTTTATGTTTTTATATATGCTTGTATTTTAGTTTTTATGTTTTTATATATGCTTGTATTTTAGTTGTTATGTTTTTATATATGCTTGTATTTTAGTTTTTATGTTTTTATATATGCTTGTATTTTATTTTTTATGTTTTTATATATGCTTGTATTTTAGTTTTTATGTTTTTTTATATGCTTGTATTTTAGTTTTTATGTTTTTATATATGCTTGTATTTTAGTTTAGTTTTTATGTTTTTATATATGCTTGTATTTTAGTTTTTATGTTTTTATATATGCTTGTATTTTAGTTTAGTTTTTATATATGCTTGTATTTTAGTTTTTATGTTTTTATATATGCTTGTATTTTAGTTTAGTTTTTATATATGCTTGTATTTTAGTTGTTATGTTTTTATATATGCTTGTATTTTAGTTTAGTTTTTATGTTTTTATATATGCTTGTATTTTAGTTTTTATGTTTTTATATATGCTTGTATTTTAGTTGTTATGTTTTTATATATGCTTGTATTTTAGTTTTTATGTTTTTATATATGCTTGTATTTTAGTTTTTATGTTTTTATATATGCTTGTATTTTAGTTTTTATGTTTTTATATATGCTTGTATTTTAGTTTAGTTTTTATGTTTTTATATATGCTTGTATTTTAGTTTTTATGTTTTTATATATGCTTGTATTTTAGTTTTTATGTTTTTATATATGCTTGTATTTTAGTTTAGTTGTTATGTTTTTATATATGCTTGTATTTTAGTTTAGTTTTTATGTTTTTATATATGCTTGTATTTTAGTTTTTATGTTTTTATATATGCTTGTATTTTAGTTTTTATGTTTTTATATATGCTTGTATTTTAGTTTAGTTTTTATGTTTTTATATATGCTTGTATTTTAGTTTAGTTTTTAGTTTTTATATATGCTTTTATCATAATATAAGCATCTCTGTTGAATGTTGTTTTACTGATTGTATTTACCTGTTATTTGAAGTGAATTTTTGTTTTTAGGATGACTTAACATCTGTCCAGGGACTACAGACGAGAAGTATCCTGTTGGCTAACTCTGGCGCATTTACAGAAATGTCAATTAATGTGCGCTGTCCCTGTCAAATAAATATATTTAAAAAAAAAGTGAGACTGCACGGTGGTTGCCACGACAACTCTGGAGCGCCTCTCTCTCGTCAGCCCATTGAACTGGTTTCACAGAGTAATCAACATATAAGATAGCTTTCGACAGTTGGGCACACTGCGTCCGTCACTTATGGCCTCGAGGATGTCATACCTTGGAGTCCACAAGCAACAAAGAAGGAAGTGTCCCAGTGCACCCACAACAACAGACCATCTGTGACCTCGGGGTGACCGGTCACAGAATGGGAACAATAACATTATGGCTGAAGCAGCCTGTGTCCTTAAAGGAGATAAACAGACGTCAGGGTTGGTCCTGTACGTCATATCTAGGAGTCTAGGACAATTATTTCCCTAACAAGAATCTTAGGGTGCGTCCACACAGCAGCTTTTCAAACATCTTGAACATCTTGGAGCTGGGCGTGTCTGACAGCTTGGGGATTTTTTGCGAGCAACGCGACCAACAACCAATCACAGGAATCTCCCGCCCCCGACAAACAAAGCAAAAAACCCCGGGGATTTTATGCGACCAATATATATATATATAAACTCCCCAAACAGGCGAAACCTCCCAGTTTCCCCCACTGCCTCTGCCACCTCCCTCCATGCCTGGTTCCTCCGGTTTGTATCCCGTTAATAGTTCTGGTCGTAAAGAACCGGGTGATTTGCTACCGTAACTTCTCGTTTGGAATATGAGGAAATGAACTGCGGTCTGGTTCTCCCTGCTTTCACACGGTTTGATTGGCTAGCGCTTCTACTGTCAGATTTGCATAACATTGTTTGATTGGCTGGCGCTTCCAGCTCAGCTTCAAAAGTTGAACATTGCTTAACTTTGGAATCCTGGAAATCTTCGCTTTCGCTCCCCCACAATGCAGTTCGGCGAAAAGCGAGGCAAAGTGACGTCATCCCCATTCAAAGTTAATGGGCAGAGAAGCGTTGGAAGATTCTTCTGAAGCTGCTGTGTGGACGTACCGTTAGGGTGCGTTCACACCAGCCTTGTTTAGTCCGGTTGAATCGAACCCTGGTGCGTTTAGCCGCTTGGTTCGTTTGGGTCGGTGTGAACGCAGTCCTCTGAAGTGAACTAAACAACCGGACTCTGGTCCGCTAAAAGGGGTGGTCTCGGAGCGCTTGCTAGTGAACTCTGGAGCGGTTCCTCGCTGGTGTGAACGCAGTCCGCACCGAAACACAGGAAGCGTAGTATTTACGAGTGACAAGAACGCGGATGTCTTCAAAATCTTTAGCGAAAGAGTCTTTCAAGACATCCGCGGTTGTTTAGTGAAAGAGTGAAGCAGAATGAAGAGTTGAACAGTGTCGTGTAAGTAAACATTCTCCGTCAGCTACATAAAAGTCAGAGCCACCTGTCGTCAGGGAAACCTCCTCCTGACTGCAGAACGTCTCATTATATGTGTTATAATGTTTGGTCTGATTATATAATCGTATGCGCGGGCCGCGAGTGTCTGTTGATCTCCAGATTAACAGCAGCATGAGAATAACCTGCCGAAAGTGCCGATGCTCCATGGCCGAGGCTCCGGGAGAAATTGCCGGGATTTGCGTTTTCACCCCCTGAATGTCTGACCAATGGGTGAACAACATTTCCGAGCACATGACTTGAAGTTTATAGTCTGTTTGAGTTTTGCCGTGTGAACGCGGGTCTGGTGCGCAGCTGAGAGCGGACTATTCGGTGTGAATGCGACCTAAGAGATGTGTTAAGTATCAGCATTATAAAATGGTGCAGGAATTATTCCTAAACCTGGAAATGCGTCTTCTTTCTAAATTTGAGCAATTCTGTCTTTCCTCAGATTTTCAGTTTTATGTTTCAAGTTTGCTTTTAGTGTTCAAAGTTACTTTCGAGTGTTTCATATTTACGAACGTTGGGATTTTAACCTGTGTAACATTTCTAGGAGTTCATTAATCAATATCTTATTTATTTATTTTCAAGTTGAGTACAATCCAATTCAAACAAATTAAACAATTAATTATTGATATTAATATTTTGTTTCCTTAAATTTATAATCATATTATCCGCTTCTCTCGTGCACCGTTTTAGTAAACGGACTGGATTTCGTCGTGTTTTTGTTCTGAAGATGTCGTCAGTATTTCCTCTAAGGCTGGACTTTTCGACAACCTTGTGCAGAAAGAAAGGAAATATATGTTCCCGTTTATCAAACTTCTCCGAACGCCCCCCCCCGTGCGTTTTCCTTCACCTGCAGCAATTTCACCCGAACTCATTCTTCTATAGCGCACCGCTGGAACCCACTGAAGGGCAGCTCGGTTTGCACAGGCCTCGTTATGGCACTAAAGCAGCAGCCTGGTTCATAATTGGAGAGCTGGTTTCCATTCTACACTTATTCCCTTCACTTCCAATTAACCACGAAGGGAGAGGTTCCAGCCTTATGAGGTTCCCAGTATACTCGCTATACATGGTTATATGTCGTTTCCTGCACCTATACCTTCCTGCACTAACACCTACTCCATAATCAAACAGAAGGATTCTTCAGGGGATTATTTGTATCTTCCTCGCCAGCTTTTCCACGTACTCCCTCTCTCCGTGGTCTAGAGAACAATCCGGAGAACATTGTGTACTTCTGTGCAAATCGATTGACGATGGGGAGCCGTTGAAACTTTAACGAACAACAATTCAGACCACGCACACAAGAGCAGCACTTCTGGAAACTGCCATGGCTCGGAGGTGAAGAAAAAACGAATATAAATTAAGACTATTTATTTTAAAGCACTATTTGTGTTTTGCAAATACTTCAAAGGAAGCAAACAAGGGGGAGAAAATGCATGACGTTAAATCTACTTACATCTAATAATGTAAGATGGTCCATTTTTCTTTCCTGTAACTGATATTTAGTCTAAGAATACACTGAAAAATGTGCTTAAAAGCCTCAAAAAGTAGACGAATGGAAATTAAGCACGGTTTTTTACAACAGGCTATTGTTTTGTTGGCTCCAAGTACAACAGGAATGGTGAGTCTAGGGTTAGGGTTGAGTCGAATACAATGTGGTTTAAAAATATGGGCGCTTAGTGTCGGGTTCGAAGCATAAATGGGTTACTCACCTGCTGACAGTTACAAATGGCCGAGAGGAATCACAGGTTGAGATATTTTAAATCCAATTGGCAGGAACAACAGATCACTTAACCCTACAGAGAACCTCACATCCATTATGCAAATATGTGAAATAAGAGGCCAACGGGAGACAGGAATCTCATTTCTGAGCCCAGCTCCCAGTAAACAAAGCACTCAATGGCTGCTGTTCAAAAAAGCAGTGGGATTATTCCATTGGATTTTGGGTTATTGCAGAAAATAACAAACATTCATTACACTTTCATGTTTTGTTCAGCAGGATAATCGCCACATATTAACATCACGTTATGATTTATATGAAGCAAAAAGCTAATGTTGGGCAATAAAGGAACTACAGCACGGTCACATGACTTCACGTCTCCACCGCTAAGCTAAAGGAGGCTAATGTTGGGCTATCAAGGAACTACAGCACGGTCACATGACTTCACGTCACCACCACTAAGCTAAAGGTGGCTAATGTTGGGCTGTAAAGGAACTACAGCACGGTCACATGACTTCACGTCACCACCGCTAAGCTAAAGGAGGCTAATGTTGGGCTATAAAGGAACTACAGCACGGTCACATGACTTCACGTCACCACCGCTAAGCTAAAGGTGGATAATGTTGGGCTATAAAGGAACTACAGCACGGTCACATGACTTCAGGTCACCACCGCTAAGCTAAAGGTGGCTAATGTTGGGCTATAAAGGAACTACAGCACGGTCACATGACTTCACGTCACCACCGCTAAGCTAAAGGAGGCTAATGTTGGGCTATAAAGGAACTACAGCACGGTCACATGACTTCACGTCACCACCGCTAAGCTAAAGGAGGCTAATGTTGGGCTATAAAGGAACTACAGCACGGTCACATGACTTCACGTCACCACCGCTAAGCTAAAGGTGGCTAATGTTGGGCTATAAAGGAACTACAGCATGGTCACATGACTTCACGTCACCACTGCTAAGCTAAAGGCGGCTAATGTTGGGCTATAAAGGAACGACAGCACGGTCACATGACTTCACGTCACCACCGCTAAGCTAAAGGCGGCTAATGTTGGGCTATAAAGGAACTACAGCACGGTCACATGACTTCACGTCACCACCGCTAAGCTAAAGGCGGCTAATGTTGGGCGTGATGGCGTTTATTCTTCTCATTTAGACACAGTTTTTAAATCCACCAGTGTGATATTTACTGATATGTTTTATGTCGCAAAACAAATCTTTTCAGCTAAACCACAGACCTTATTTCAGGCGTCTGATTACATTTAATTGAGGAATTTAATTAAGGACATAAAATTAAAGCTTTTGAGATTACCTGGGGGAAACTTCAATTTGCTTCGAACTACCTTCCTGTGAATTCCCAAACAATATAATTCTTCCTTCCTTTATGGTGACTTGCTTTAATTTGCGTTGGCAGTTGATACACTCCATGTTAAATCCACTATTTCCAGTCTTGCTTATTAAGTCTCAACAGAGTTTCAAGACTACCTGTCTGAGACAAATGCCAGCACCCAATTACTGCTGTTCTTCTTTTGACTCGGGGCCAAACAATAATCCATATGTGACTAGTTTAAGACGGAAATATGGATTACTGTGTCATAGAAATATCCCTGTTAACATGCAGAGCTGGAATTCTAATGTATGCATAGGGATATGCAAAAGAAGGAAATTGCCTGAGTGAACTATAACTCTTCCTAGCCTGAAAAAATAAGGTTTACAGGCCGTAGCAAAGGTAGCTCAAGCCATACATGATATATAGAGCGAAACTCAGGATCTTCCTCTGGACTGTTGAACTGTATATCTACCAAATGTACAATGGAGAGTCATGGAGGAAAAGTCTTTAACTATTTTTAACCACACTAATAGTGACTGTTGGTGGCTCCATACTGAAATATTTAAGGAGCTGTACACTCATGAATACATAACACAAATCGAAACTAAGGAAAAAGTCAACAAACAAAAACAATACCGAAACACGCAGCTGACTCCAAAATTACCATTTAAATTAAAGTGTAATCACTCGTACATTATATTAATTAATTTTGATTATACTCCATCCATTCTAGCCATAACACAGTAAGCTTTTCGTAGATTTTGTCACAGGTTTCATATTTTCCACTGCCAACGATGTTTTGTTTTTGGTTCCGTTTGTTTTTGCCAGTTTGTAAACTAAAGGGAATAACCAGAAAAAGATTGGCCCTATTTTAATGAAATGCGGTTGAAGGGGTAACCAATTAGATTTTTGGAGATGAACCCTAACTTTGAAACATTTTGTTTTGTCACAACATTACCCTACCCCTACCCCTACCCCTACCCCTCACACCAGATACTGACTGGTTTCCGGACCCCCCCAGACCCCCCCCAATAAAGCAAAACTGCACGTTTCAGAGTGGCCTTTTATGGTGGCCAGCCTAAGGCACACCTGTGCAATAACCATGCTGTCTAATCAGCATCTTGATATGCCACGCCTGTGAGGTGGGATGGATTATCTCGGCAAAGGAGAAGTGCTCACTATCACACATTTTTTCAGATTTTTGAACAATATTTGAGAGAAATGGTTATTTTGTGTTTATAAAAAAATGTTTTAGATCTTTGAGTTCATCTCGTGAGAAATGGGAGCAAAAACAAAAGTGTTGCGTTTATATTTTTGTTCAGTGTAGATTTAGGGTACCAATAAGGCAACGTTGGGTATTCATCATTCTTAAGACAGAAAATTCATTAGGACTTTTGCCATTATCCTCTTTGACAAAAACTAAAATAATTACTGTTCCAGTGTAAATAACCTTGTTTAAGGAAAGTTGTATTCTTATCAAAATGCTCTCTACAATATCTCAAAATGCTCTCGAGGACCCTCTGATTATACAACGCTTCAGAGTCCTCATCTCTATCAACCCTCCAATCAGTGAGTGTCCTGCTGAGTATGGAGACGCCATAAAGGTCAGTATAAGAAACCAGCAGGGAGTCATATAATGATTTTTTCAATATCCATATATACAGTACCCATTGAGTGGGTCCCTTTGTCGGAAGGCTACAGACTTTGTTGGAAGCCTGTGTGTATTTTCCTGCTTTTTTTAAATGTAAACAGAGATTATTTTAAAATAGCAAAGACCTTCCTGGAGATGCTACCTTCAGCAGAAATGCAAATTATGATGAGTACCACAAAAGGAACTGAGATACTAAAGATTTGATGTCTGGTCTCAAAATTCAAAACACTTTTGGTACTAAGCTAAATATTCTGATTTACATGGAAAAGGTTTTAATGTTTTTAGTCCTTTTTTAGAACATGGGGGAGATACGCACATTAGGCAATATTTAATTTATTCAAATGTGGCTTTTTCTCACCTGGTAATGTTTGTTTTTCGATATTTCCAGGCAAAAAAGCTACCAAATAGAGCAGGTTTAAGTCATCAGATGTTACGATCAGATTGTTTTTAGATGTTTTATTGTAAAGTAATAGTTCTGCTATCCTTTTAGTCATTGATTGATTGCAAGAGTACTGAGCACATTCAGGGGCGGATCTACCGGGGCGGCATGGGGTGGCAACTGCCCAAATAAAAGTTGTGGCTGATCGGACATTTATCAGAGAAAATCCCTAATGTCCGAGTGCAAGTGAATGCAGCACAAGACGCGAGCCTTGTAACCCCTCCCCCTGGAACGAGCGTGGAAATATGATTGGCGGCGATTTCATTTGAACGGGACGGTGCAAATCGAGAAGCATTCTGATCCAAGTAGACGGAAGGAAACCACATCAAGGATTATTTCTGAAACGGAGCTCAAAGGCTTTCTCTCTCTCTCAGGTTTACCACAAGCTGAGTTCCTTTCTATTTCCGGCTTCTTCACACACATCTCTTCCATTTCCACACGGCATCTATTGCTCTCCCTGAGGTTTCTCCCATGTTCCCTTTAAACTGTGGGTTTTCTCTGGAAGTGTTTCCTTGTACGATGTGAGGGTCTGAGGACAGAGGGTCTAAGGACAGAGGGTCTGAGGACAGAGGGTCTAAGGACACAGGGTGTCATATTGTCATACTGATATTCGGTACAAACTGTGAAGTCCACTGAGACAAATGTAATATTTGTGATATTGGGCTATAAATAAACATTGATTGATTGATTGATTGATTGATTGATTGATTGATTGATTGATTGAACGGGACCAATCGAGAAGCATTCGGACCCAAGTACACAGAAGGAATGAAGTATTTGCGGTCTACAATGACAGAGAAGAGACTGTCAAGTTTGAGAATTGAATCAAAACGCACTAAAGCTGTTGATCTTAATAAGTTTGTGAGGCGTTTTGCTGAACAAGATGGTAATCGCCGCATTCAGTTGTAATAGGCATGCCAACTTGATGCTCTGCTCACGGATGATCATAAAAATCTGTTAAGATGATGACCTTGTATTTGTGTATATATTGCTTTCTTTGGGCAAAAAACAGTTTTAAGTCCTGAGAAAGTCAAATAAGACAGTGTGTAAACTTTGATTTAACTCGGCCAGTAGGTAAGGACTTTCCACTGGATAATAACTGCTGATATTGTTCAGTTAAAATCCATTGAATGATGTCTGCCACCTTATATATTTGTATGTAAGGCTTTACTGATGGGCCACAATAATAATGTCACCTATTGTTATTGAGTTAAAATATCAATATTGTGGCTTTCCAAGTTAACATTGATTGATATGACTGCGATTAAATGAACAGAGGGTCAAAGGACGGAGGGTCTAAGGACAGAAGGTCTAAGGACAGAGGGTCTAAGGACAGAGGGTCTGAGGACAGAGGGTCTGAGGACAGAGGGTCTAAGGACAGAGGGTCTAAGGACAGAGGGTCTAAGGACAGAGGGTCTAAGGACAGAAGGTCTGAGGACAGAGGGTCTGAAGACAGAGGGTCTGAGGACAGAGGGTCTGAGGACAGAGGGGCTAAGGACAGAGGGTCTGAGGACAGAGGGTCTAAGGACAGAGGGTCTAAGGACAGAGGGTCTGAGGACAGAGGGTCTAAGGACAGAGGGTCTGAGGACAAAGGGTCTAAGGACAGAGGGTCTGAGGACAGAGGGTCTGAGGACAGAGGGTCTAAGGACAGAGGGTCTGAGGACATAGGGTCTGAGGACAGAGGGTCTGAGGACAGAGGGTCTGAGGACAGAGGGTCTAAGGACAGAGGGTCTAAGGACAGAGGGTCTGAGGACAGAGGGTCTGAGGACAGAGGGTCTAAGGACAGAGGGTCTGAGGACAGAGGGTCTGAGGACAGAGGGTCTAAGGACAGAGGGTCTGAGGACAGAGGGTCTAAGGACAGAGTGTCTGAGGACAGAGGGTCTGAGGACAGAGGGGCTGTGCTGTTGTATTTGCTGTAAAGTGTTTCTACTGTAGGATATTTTTATTATACGTATAGCACTTTGGTTCGACCAAAAATCGTTTATAAATATGCTATATAAATAAAACTTGATGATGTATTTACAGGAAGTGCACTCATGGAGAATGCGCTTGAGGGTGGCGATGTCTATCCCATACCAACATATAAATAAATGGAGCATTAGACATCCCTGAGTCCTTGTTATTGCCTTTTGAACGCATCCATTTTCTAAAATAACGTGTATTTCATCGCCCGCCTTCTTTAGAGACTCCATCATCTAATCACAGCCTGTGGCAGCTGGGGGAATAAGATGGATAGATATATTGATTGATTGCACAGATAAAAACAACATGATAACCACCCTGCACAAAATAAACTGGCTCAAATGTGTTCCTAAATCACCATCAAGAAAATGTAATCATGCATTTTTCATCTTATCTATAGAAAGGCCTGCTTCTCACTAGTTTCCTCGATTAAGGTTTCCCCCCCCCCGAGGGAATCTGCTTATCGATTCCTCTCACCATGTGTATGTTTACAATTGCATCACTCTGTTTTAATGGCCTGTATCCCCCTGTCAGAGCCAACTCTCCCGTTAAAAGACAAGATGCCTCCAATTCATTTTCACTCCACGATCTATTCACCTTCCCTTGTTGACACTTCTCCCATCCATCCATCTCGCCTCAGTCCATCGAGCAGCTAATAACGTCCAAAGCTGTCCGCCTTCTCCTATTTCATCTCTCTCTTCCAGAGCTTAATAGATCTTATTCCCATGCATCCATCTGTCACCATCTTTCCCCTAATCCCTCTCGTGCTGCAACACAACCAGCATTTTATTTTAGTGCCGCACACAAGAGGCCTATTTCTTTGTGGGCAGTCGTCATGGGAAGCAGAAAATAATCACACAAAGCTAGATTGGACCATATTTATCCGGAGAAATGTCAACCATTTACAAGGCAGGTACAGGAAAATACACTTAGTCTTACTTAACACACTCACACTGAGGGTAGGAGATCATTTGCGATGTAATTAAAATCCGTAAGTATGAAGTTAAACTACATACATTCAGCGTCAGAGAAGATAACCATTACGCTTTAGGCTAAATGCTAACGTCACATGCTAACTATGACACATTTGTTTATCCAGTAAAAAGTCCAAATAGGGATGGTTTAAGACATGTCACATGTATGCCTGTAGTTAAAGGGAAGAGATAG
>CM070437.1:3585145-3605327 GCA_036324595.1 Champsocephalus gunnari | reverse complement strand
GTTTTTATATATGCTTGTATTTTAGTTTAGTTTTTATGTTTTTATATATGCTTGTATTTTAGTTTAGTTTTTATGTTTTTATATATGCTTGTATTTTAGTTTAGTTTTTATGTTTTTATATATGCTTGTATTTTAGTTTTATGTTTTTTTATATGCTTGTATTTTAGTTTTTATGTTTTTTTATATATGCTTGTATTTTAGTTTAGTTTTTATGTTTTTATATATGCTTGTATTTTAGTTTTTATGTTTTTATATATGCTTGTATTTTAGTTTAGTTTTTATGTTTTTATATATGCTTGTATTTTAGTTTTTATGTTTTTATATATGCTTGTATTTTAGTTTTTATGTTTTTATATATGCTTGTATTTTAGTTTTTATGTTTTTATATATGCTTGTATTTTAGTTTTTATGTTTTTATATATGCTTGTATTTTAGTTTTTATGTTTTTATATATGCTTGTATTTTAGTTTTTATGTTTTTATATATGCTTGTATTTTAGTTTAGTTTTTATGTTTTTTTATATGCTTGTATTTTAGTTTTTATGTTTTTATATATGCTTGTATTTTAGTTTTTATGTTTTTATATATGCTTGTATTTTAGTTTTTATGTTTTTATATATGCTTGTATTTTTGTTTTTATGTTTTTATATATGCTTGTATTTTAGTTTTTATGTTTTTTTATATGCTTGTATTTTAGTTTAGTTTTTATGTTTTTATATATGCTTGTATTTTAGTTTTTATGTTTTTATATATGCTTGTATTTTAGTCTTTATGTTTTTATATATGCTTGTATTTTAGTTTAGTTTTTATGTTTTTATATATGCTTGTATTTTAGTTTAGTTTTCATGTTTTTATATATGCTTGTATTTTAGTTTTTATGTTTTTATATATGCTTGTATTTTAGTTTTTATGTTTTTATATATGCTTGTATTTTAGTTTAGTTTTCATGTTTTTATATATGCTTGTATTTTAGTTTAGTTTTTATGTTTTTATATATGCTTGTATTTTAGTTTTTATGTTTTTATATATGCTTGTATTTTAGTCTTTATGTTTTTTTATATATGCTTGTATTTTAGTTTAGTTTTTATGTTTTTATATATGCTTGTATTTTAGTCTTTATGTTTTTTATATATGCTTGTATTTTAGTTTAGTTTTTATGTTTTTATATATGCTTGTATTTTAGTTTAGTTTTTATGTTTTTATATATGCTTGTATTTTTGTTTTTATGTTTTTATATATGCTTGTATTTTAGTTTTTATGTTTTTATATATGCTTGTATTTTAGTTTAGTTTTTATGTTTTTATATATGCTTGTATTTTAGTTTTTATGTTTTTATATATGCTTGTATTTTAGTTTTTATGTTTTTATATATGCTTGTAGTTTAGTTTTTATGTTTTTATATATGCTTGTATTTTAGTTTTTATGTTTTTATATATGCTTGTATTTTAGTTTAGTTTTCATGTTTTTATATATGCTTGTATTTTAGTTTAGTTTTTATGTTTTTATATATGCTTGTATTTTAGTTTTCATGTTTTTATATATGCTTGTATTTTAGTTTAGTTTTTATGTTTTTTTATATGCTTGTATTTTAGTTTTTATGTTTTTATATATGCTTGTATTTTAGTTTTTATGTTTTTATATATGCTTGTATTTTA
Organism: Champsocephalus gunnari; assembly: GCA_036324595.1. Classification (NCBI taxonomy): domain Eukaryota; kingdom Metazoa; phylum Chordata; class Actinopteri; order Perciformes; family Channichthyidae; genus Champsocephalus; species Champsocephalus gunnari. The sequence goes on along the minus strand of CM070437.1, from coordinate 3,603,673 downwards.
GTTTAGTTTTTATGTTTTTATATATGCTTGTATTTTAGTTTTTATGTTTTTATATATGCTTGTATTTTAGTTTAGTTTGTATGTTTTTATATATGCTTGTATTTTAGTTTTTATGTTTTTATATATGCTTGTATTTTAGTTTTTATGTTTTTATATATGCTTGTATTTTAGTTTAGTTTTTATGTTTTTATATATGCTTGTATTTTAGTTTTTATGTTTTTATATATGCTTGTATTTTAGTTTTTATGTTTTTTTATATATGCTTGTATTTTAGTTTAGTTTTTATGTTTTTATATATGCTTGTATTTTAGTTTTTATGTTTTTATATATGCTTGTATTTTAGTTTTTATGTTTTTATATATGCTTGTATTTTAGTTTAGTTTTTATGTTTTTATATATGCTTGTATTTTAGTTTTTATGTTTTTATATATGCTTGTATTTTAGTTTAGTTTTTATGTTTTTATATATGCTTGTATTTTAGTTTTTATGTTTTTATATATGCTTGTATTTTAGTTTAGTTTTTATGTTTTTATATATGCTTGTATTTTAGTTTTTATGTTTTTATATATGCTTGTATTTTAGTTTAGTTTTTATGTTTTTTTATATGCTTGTATTTTAGTTTAGTTTTTATGTTTTTATATATGCTTGTATTTTAGTTTAGTTTTTATGTTTTTATATATGCTTGTATTTTAGTTTAGTTTTTATGTTTTTATATATGCTTGTATTTTAGTTTTTATGTTTTTTTATATATGCTTGTATTTTAGTTTAGTTTTTATGTTTTTTTATATATGCTTGTATTTTAGTTTAGTTTTTATGTTTTTATATATGCTTGTATTTTAGTTTTTATGTTTTTTTATATATGCTTGTATTTTAGTTTAGTTGTTATGTTTTTATATATGCTTGTATTTTAGTTTTTATGTTTTTATATATGCTTGTATTTTAGTTTAGTTTTTATGTTTTTATATATGCTTGTATTTTAGTTTTTATGTTTTTATATATGCTTGTATTTTAGTTTAGTTTTTATGTTTTTATATATGCTTGTATTTTAGTTTAGTTTTTATGTTTTTATATATGCTTGTATTTTAGTTTTTATGTTTTTATATATGCTTGTATTTTAGTTTAGTTTTTATGTTTTTATATATGCTTGTATTTTAGTTTTTATGTTTTTATATATGCTTGTATTTTAGTTTTTATGTTTTTATATATGCTTGTATTTTAGTTTAGTTTTTATGTTTTTATATATGCTTGTATTTTAGTTTTTATGTTTTTATATATGCTTGTATTTTAGTTTTTATGTTTTTATATATGCTTGTATTTTAGTTTTTATGTTTTTATATATGCTTGTATTTTAGTTTAGTTTTTATGTTTTTATATATGCTTGTATTTTAGTTTTTATGTTTTTATATATGCTTGTATTTTAGTTTTTATGTTTTTATATATGCTTGTATTTTAGTTTTTATGTTTTTATATATGCTTGTATTTTAGTTTTTATGTTTTTTTATATATGCTTGTATTTTAGTTTAGTTTTTATGTTTTTATATATGCTTGTATTTTAGTTTTTATGTTTTTATATATGCTTGTATTTTAGTTTTTATGTTTTTTTATATATGCTTGTATTTTAGTTTAGTTTTTATGTTTTTATATATGCTTGTATTTTAGTTTTTATGTTTTTATATATGCTTGTATTTTAGTTTTTATGTTTTTATATATGCTTGTATTTTAGTTTAGTTTTTATGTTTTTATATATGCTTGTATTTTAGTTTAGTTTTCATGTTTTTATATATGCTTGTATTTTAGTTTTTATGTTTTTATATATGCTTGTATTTTAGTTTTTATGTTTTTATATATGCTTGTATTTTAGTTTAGTTTTTATGTTTTTATATATGCTTGTATTTTAGTTTAGTTTTCATGTTTTTATATATGCTTGTATTTTAGTTTTTATGTTTTTATATATGCTTGTATTTTAGTTTTTATGTTTTTATATATGCTTGTATTTTAGTTTAGTTTTTATGTTTTTATATATGCTTGTATTTTAGTTTTTATGTTTTTATATATGCTTGTATTTTAGTTTAGTTTTTATGTTTTTATATATGCTTGTATTTTAGTTTAGTTTTTATGTTTTTATATATGCTTGTATTTTAGTTTTTATGTTTTTATATATGCTTGTATTTTAGTTTAGTTTTTATGTTTTTATATATGCTTGTATTTTAGTTTAGTTTTTATATATGCTTGTATTTTAGTTTAGTTTTTATATATGCTTGTATTTTAGTTTAGTTTTTATGTTTTTATATATGCTTGTATTTTAGTTTAGTTTTTATATATGCTTGTATTTTAGTTTAGTTTTTATATATGCTTGTATTTTAGTTTAGTTTTTATGTTTTTATATATGCTTGTATTTTAGTTTAGTTTTATGTTTTTATATATGCTTGTATTTTAGTTTTTATGTTTTTATATATGCTTGTATTTTAGTTTAGTTTTCATGTTTTTATATATGCTTGTATTTTAGTTTAGTTTTCATGTTTTTATATATGCTTGTATTTTAGTTTTTATGTTTTTATATACGCTTGTATTTTAGTTTTTATGTTTTTATATATGCTTGTATTTTAGTTTTTATGTTTTTATATACGCTTGTATTTTAGTTTTTATGTTTTTATATATGCTTGTATTTTAGTTTTTATGTTTTTATATATGCTTGTATTTTAGTTTAGTTTTTATGTTTTTATATATGCTTGTATTTTAGTTTAGTTTTTATGTTTTTATATATGCTTGTATTTTAGTTTAGTTTTTATGTTTTTATATATGCTTGTATTTTAGTTTAGTTTTTATGTTTTTATATATGCTTGTATTTTAGTTTTTATGTTTTTTTATATATGCTTGTATTTTAGTTTAGTTTTTATGTTTTTATATATGCTTGTATTTTAGTTTTTATGTTTTTATATATGCTTGTATTTTAGTTTTTATGTTTTTATATATGCTTGTATTTTAGTTTAGTTTTTATGTTTTTATATATGCTTGTATTTTAGTTTAGTTTTTATGTTTTTATATATGCTTGTATTTTAGTTTTTATGTTTTTATATATGCTTGTATTTTAGTTTTTATGTTTTTTTATATATGCTTGTATTTTAGTTTAGTTTTTATGTTTTTATATATGCTTGTATTTTAGTTTTTATGTTTTTATATATGCTTGTATTTTAGTTTTTATGTTTTTTTATATATGCTTGTATTTTAGTTTAGTTTTTATGTTTTTATATATGCTTGTATTTTTGTTTTTATGTTTTTATATATGCTTGTATTTTAGTTTTTATGTTTTTATATATGCTTGTATTTTAGTTTAGTTTTTATGTTTTTATATATGCTTGTATTTTAGTTTAGTTTTCATGTTTTTATATATGCTTGTATTTTAGTTTTTATGTTTTTATATATGCTTGTATTTTAGTTTTTATGTTTTTATATATGCTTGTATTTTAGTTTAGTTTTTATGTTTTTATATATGCTTGTATTTTAGTTTAGTTTTCATGTTTTTATATATGCTTGTATTTTAGTTTTTATGTTTTTATATATGCTTGTATTTTAGTTTTTATGTTTTTATATATGCTTGTATTTTAGTTTAGTTTTTATGTTTTTATATATGCTTGTATTTTAGTTTTTATGTTTTTATATATGCTTGTATTTTAGTTTAGTTTTTATGTTTTTATATATGCTTGTATTTTAGTTTAGTTTTTATGTTTTTATATATGCTTGTATTTTAGTTTTTATGTTTTTATATATGCTTGTATTTTAGTTTAGTTTTTATGTTTTTATATATGCTTGTATTTTAGTTTAGTTTTTATATATGCTTGTATTTTAGTTTAGTTTTTATATATGCTTGTATTTTAGTTTAGTTTTTATATATGCTTGTATTTTAGTTTAGTTTTTATGTTTTTATATATGCTTGTATTTTAGTTTAGTTTTATGTTTTTATATATGCTTGTATTTTAGTTTAGTTTTCATGTTTTTATATATGCTTGTATTTTAGTTTTTATGTTTTTATATACGCTTGTATTTTAGTTTTTATGTTTTTATATATGCTTGTATTTTAGTTTTTATGTTTTTATATACGCTTGTATTTTAGTTTTTATGTTTTTATATATGCTTGTATTTTAGTTTTTATGTTTTTATATATGCTTGTATTTTAGTTTAGTTTTTATGTTTTTATATATGCTTGTATTTTAGTTTAGTTTTTATGTTTTTATATATGCTTGTATTTTAGTTTTTATGTTTTTATATATGCTTGTATTTTAGTTTAGTTTTTATGTTTTTATATATGCTTGTATTTTAGTTTTTATGTTTTTATATATGCTTGTATTTTAGTTTAGTTTTTATGTTTTTATATATGCTTGTATTTTAGTTTAGTTTTTATATATGCTTGTATTTTAGTTTAGTTTTTATATATGCTTGTATTTTAGTTTAGTTTTTATGTTTTTATATATGCTTGTATTTTAGTTTAGTTTTTATATATGCTTGTATTTTAGTTTAGTTTTTATATATGCTTGTATTTTAGTTTAGTTTTTATATATGCTTGTATTTTAGTTTAGTTTTTATGTTTTTATATATGCTTGTATTTTAGTTTAGTTTTATGTTTTTATATATGCTTGTATTTTAGTTTAGTTTTCATGTTTTTATATATGCTTGTATTTTAGTTTTTATGTTTTTATATACGCTTGTATTTTAGTTTTTATGTTTTTATATATGCTTGTATTTTAGTTTTTATGTTTTTATATACGCTTGTATTTTAGTTTTTATGTTTTTATATATGCTTGTATTTTAGTTTTTATGTTTTTATATATGCTTGTATTTTAGTTTAGTTTTTATGTTTTTATATATGCTTGTATTTTAGTTTAGTTTTTATGTTTTTATATATGCTTGTATTTTAGTTTAGTTTTTATGTTTTTATATATGCTTGTATTTTAGTTTAGTTTTTATGTTTTTATATATGCTTGTATTTTAGTTTAGTTTTTATGTTTTTATATATGCTTGTATTTTAGTTTAGTTTTTATGTTTTTATATATGCTTGTATTTTAGTTTTTATGTTTTTATAGATGCTTTTATCATAATATAAGCATCTCTGTTGAATGTTGTTTTACTGATTGTATTTACCTGTTATTTGAAGTACATTTTTGTTTTTAGGATGACTTAACATCTGTCCAGGGACTACAGACGAAAAGTATCCTGTTGGCTAACTCTGGCGCATTTACAGAAATGTCAATTAATGTGCGCTGTCCCTGTCAAATAAATATATTAAAAAAAAAGTGAGACTGCACGGTGGTTGCCACGACAACTCTGGAGCGCCTCTCTCTCGTCAGCCCATTGAACTGGTTTCACAGAGTAATCAACATATAAGATAGCTTTCGACAGTTGGGCACACTGCGTCCGTCACTTATGGCCTCGAGGATGTCATACCTTGGAGTCCACAAGCAACAGAGAAGGAAGTGTCCCAGTGCACCCACAACAACAGACCATCTGTGACCTCGGGGTGACCGGTCACAGAATGGGAACAATAACATTATGGCTGAAGCAGCCTGTGTCCTTAAAGGAGATAAACAGACGTCAGGGTTGGTCCTGTACGTCATATCTAGGAGTCTAGGACAATTATTTCCCTAACAAGAATCTTAGGGTGCGTCCACACAGCAGCTTTTCAAACATCTTGAACATCTTGGAGCTGGGCGTGTCTGACAGCTTGGGGATTTTTTGCGAGCAACGCGACCAACAACCAATCACAGGAATCTTCCGCCCCCGACATACAAAGCAAAAAACCCCGGGGATTTTATGCGAGCAATATATATATATAAATAAACTCCCCAAACAAGCGAAACCTACCAGTTCCTCCCACTGCCTCTGCCAGCTCCCTCCATGCCTGGTTCCTCCGGTTTGTATCCCGTTAATAGTTCTGGTCGTAAAGAACCGGGTGATTTGCTACCGTAACTTCTCGTTTGGAATATGAGGAAATGAACTGCGGTCTGGTTCTCCCTGCTTTCACACGGTTTGATTGGCTAGCGCTTCTACTGGCAGATTTGCATAAAATTGTTTGATTGGCTGGCGCTTCCAGCTCAGCTTCAAAAGTTGAACATTGCTCAACTTCGGAATCCTGGACATCCTGGAAATCTTCGCTTCGCTCCCCCACAATGCAGTTCGGCGAAAAGCGAGGCAACGTGACGTCACCCCCATTCAAAGTTAATGGGCAGAGAAGCGTTGGAAGCGGTGGAAAATTCGTCTGAAGCTGCTGTGTGGACGTACCGTTAGGGTGCGTTCACACCTGCCTTGTATAGTCCGGTTGAATCGAACCCTGGTGCGTTTAGCCGCTTGGTTGGTTTGGGTCGGTGTGAACGCAGTCCGAGACCTCTGAAGTGAACCAAACGACCGGACTCTGGTCCGCTAGAAGAGGTGGTCTCGGAGCGCTTGCTAGTGAACTCTGGAGCGGTTCATCGCTGGTGTGAACGCAGTCCGCACCAACACATAGGGAGCATAGTATGTACGAGTCACAAGAACGCGGATGTCTTCAAAATCTTTAGCGAAAGAGTTTTTCAAGACATCCGCGGTTGTTTAGTGAAAGAGTGAAGCAGAATGAAGAGTTGAACAGTGTCGTGTAAAGTAAACATTCTCCGTCAGCTACATAAAAGTCAGAGCCACCTGTCGTCGGGGAAACCTCCTCCTGACTGCAGAACGTCTCTCATTATGTTATAATGTTTGGTCTGATTATATAATCATATGCGCGGGCCGTGTCTGTTGATCTCCAGACTAACGGCAGCATGAGAATAACCTGCAGAAAGTGCCGATGCTCCATGGCGGAGGCTCCGGGAGAAATTGACGGGATTTGCGTTTTCACCCCCTGAATGTCTGACCAATGGGTGAACAGCATTTCCGAGCACATGACTTGAAGTTTATAGTCTGTTTGAGTTTTGCCGTGTGAACGCAAACCGGACCTTCTGAGAAATGGAACAAACTGTGGTCTGGTGCGCAGCAGAGAAGCAACTATTCGGTGTGAATGCGACCTAAGAGATGTGTTAAGTATCAGCATTATAAAATGGTGCAGGAATTATTCCTAAACCTGGAAATGCGTCTTCTTTCTAAATTTGAGCAATTCTGTCTTTCCTCAGATTTTCAGTTTTATGTTTCAAGTTTGCTTTTAGTGTTCAAAGTTACTATCGAGTGTTTCATATTTACGAACGTTGGGATTTTAACCTGTGTAACATTTCCAGGAGTACCAAGTAATTCATTAATCAATATCTTGTTTATTTATTTTCAAGTTGAGTACAATCCAATTCAAACAAATTAAACAATTAATTATTGATATTAATATTTTGTTTCCTTATATTTATAATCATATTATCCGCTTCTCTCGTGCACCGTTTTAGTAAACGGACTGGATTTCGTCGTGTTTTTGTTCTGAAGATGTCGTCAGTATTTCCTCTAAGGCTGGACTTTTCGACAACCTTGTGCAGAAAGAAAGGAAATATATGTTCCCGTTTATCAAACTTCTCCGAACGCCCCCCCGTGCGTTTTCCTTCACCTGCAGCAATTTCACCCGAACTCATTCTTCTATAGCGCACCGCTGGAACCCACTGAAGGGCAGCTCGGTTTGCACAGGCCTCGTTATGGCACTAAAGCAGCAGCCTGGTTCATAATTGGAGAGCTGGTTTCCATTCTACACTTATTCCCTTCACTTCCAATTAACCACGAAGGGAGAGGTTCCAGCCTTATGAGGTTCCCAGTATACTCGCTATACATGGTTATATGTCGTTTCCTGCACCTATACCTTCCTGCACTAACACCTACTCCATAATCAAACAGAAGGATTCTTCAGGGGATTATTTGTATCTTCCTCGCCAGCTTTTCCACGTACTCCCTCTCTCCGTGGTCTAGAGAACAATCCGGAGAACATTGTGTACTTCTGTGCAAATCGATTGACGATGGGGAGCCGTTGAAACTTTAACGAACAACAATTCAGACCACACACACACAAGACGAGCACTTCTGGAAACTGCCATGGCTCGGAGGTGAAGAAAAAACGAATATAAATTAAGACTATTTATTTTAAAGCACTATTTGTGTTTTGCAAATACTTCAAAGGAAGCAAACAAGGGGGAGAAAATGCATGACGTTAAATCTACTTACATCTAATAATGTAAGATGGTCCATTTTTCTTTCCTGTAACTGATATTTAGTCTAAGAATACACTGAAAAATGTGCTTAAAAGCCTCAAAAAGTAGACCAATGGAAATTAAGCACGGTTTTTTACAACAGGCTATTGTTTTGTTGGCTCCGAGTACAACAGGAATGGTGAGTCTAGGGTTAGGGTTGAGTCGAATACAATGTGGTTTAAAAATATGGGCGCTTAGTGTCGGGTTCGAAGCATAAATGGGTTACTCACCTGCTGACAGTTACAAATGGCCGAGAGGAATCACAGGTTGAGATATTTTAAATCCAATTGGCAGGAACAACAGATCACTTAACCCTACAGAGAACCTCACATCCATTATGCAAATATGTGAAATAAGAGGCCAACGGGAGACAGGAATCTCATTTCTGAGCCCAGCTCCCAGTAAACAAAGCACTCAATGGCTGCTGTTCAAAAAAGCAGTGGGATTATTCCATTGGATTTTGGGTTATTGCAGAAAATAACAAACATTCATTACACTTTCATGTTTTTTTCAGCAGGATAATCGCCACATATTAACATCAAGTTATGATTTATATGAAGCAAAAAGCTAATGTTGGGCTATAAAGGAACTACAGCACGGTCACATGACTTCACGTCACCACCGCTAAGCTAAAGGTGGCTAATGTTGGGTTATAAAGGAACTACAGCACGGTCACATGACTTCACGTCACCACCGCTAAGCTAAAGGAGGCTAATGTTGGGCTATAAAGGAACTACAGCACGGTCACATGACTTCACGTCACCACCGCTAAGCTAAAGGTGGCTAATGTTGGGCTATAAAAGAACTACAGCACAGTCATATGACTTCACGTCACCACCGCTAAGCTAGAGGTGGCTAATGTTGGGCTATAAAGGAACTACAGCACGGTCACATGACTTCACGTCACCACCGCTAAGCTAAAGGTGGCTAATGTTGGGCTATAAAGGAACTACAGCACGGTCACATGACTTCACGTCACCACCGCTAAGCTAAAGGTGGCTAATGTTGGGCTATAAAGGAACTACAGCACGGTCACATGACTTCACTTCACCACTGCTAAGCTAGAGGTGGCTAATGTTGGGCTATAAAGGAACTACAGCACGGTCACATGACTTCACGTCACCACCGCTAAGCTAAAGGTGGCTAATGTTGGGCTATAAAGGAACTACAGCACGGTCACATGACTTCACGTCACCACCGCTAAGCTAAAGGTGGCTAATGTTGCGCTATAAAGGAACTACAGCACGGTCACATGACTTCACGTCACCACCGCTAAGCTAAAGGTGGCTAATGTTGGGCTATACAGGAACTACAGCACGGTCACATGACTTCACGTCACCACCGCTAAGCTAAAGGTGGCTAATGTTGGGCTATCAAGGAACTACAGCACGGTCACATGACTTCACGTCACCACCGCTAAGCTAAAGGCGGCTAATGTTGGGCTATAAAGGAACTACAGCACGGTCACATGACTTCACGTCACCACCGCTAAGCTAAAGGTGGCTAATGTTGGGCTATAAAGGAAACTACAGCATGGTCACATGACTTCACGTCACCACCGCTAAGCTAAAGGTGGATAATGTTGGGCTATAAAGAAACTACAGCATGGTCACATGACTTCACGTCACCACCGCTAAGCTAAAGGAGGCTAAAGTTGGGCTATAAAGGAACTACAGCACGGTCACATGACTTCACGTCACCACCGCTAAGCTAAAGGTGGATAATGTTGGGCTATAAAGGAACTACAGCACGGTCACATGACTTCACGTCACCACCGCTAAGCTAAAGGAGGCTAATGTTGGGCTATAAAGGAACTACAGCACGGTCACATGACTTCACGTCTCCACCGCTAAGCTAAAGGTGGCTAATGTTGGGCTATACAGGAACTACAGCACGGTCACATGACTTCACGTCACCACCGCTAAGCTAAAGGTGGCTAATGTTGGGCTATCAAGGAACTACAGCACGGTCACATGACTTCACGTCACCACCGCTAAGCTAAAGGCGGCTAATGTTGGGCTATAAAGGAACTACAGCACGGTCACATGACTTCACGTCACCACCGCTAAGCTAAAGGTGGCTAATGTTGGGCTATAAAGAAACTACAGCATGGTCACATGACTTCACGTCACCACCGCTAAGCTAAAGGTGGATAATGTTGGGCTATAAAGAAACTACAGCATGGTCACATGACTTCACGTCACCACCGCTAAGCTAAAGGAGGCTAAAGTTGGGCTATAAAGGAACTACAGCACGGTCACATGACTTCACGTCACCACCGCTAAGCTAAAGGTGGATAATGTTGGGCTATAAAGGAACTACAGCACGGTCACATGACTTCACGTCTCCACCGCTAAGCTAAAGGAGGCTAATGTTGGGCTATCAAGGAACTACAGCACGGTCACATGACTTCACGTCACCACCGCTAAGCTAAAGGCGGCTAATGTTGGGCTATAAAGGAACTACAGCACGGTCACATGACTTCACGTCACCACCGCTAAGCTAAAGGTGGCTAATGTTGGGCTATAAAGAAACTACAGCATGGTCACATGACTTCACGTCACCACCGCTAAGCTAAAGGTGGATAATGTTGGGCTATAAAGAAACTACAGCATGGTCACATGACTTCACGTCACCACCGCTAAGCTAAAGGAGGCTAAAGTTGGGCTATAAAGGAACTACAGCACGGTCACATGACTTCACGTCACCACCGCTAAGCTAAAGGTGGATAATGTTGGGCTATAAAGGAACTACAGCACGGTCACATGACTTCACGTCTCCACCGCTAAGCTAAAGGAGGCTAATGTTGGGCTATAAAGGAACTACAGCACGGTCACATGACTTCACGTCTTCACCGCTAAGCTAAAGGCGGCTAATGTTGGGCGTGATGGCGTTTATTCTTCTCATTTAGACACAGTTTTTAAATCCACCAGTGTGATATTTACTGATATGTTTTATGTCGCAAAACAAATCTTTTCAGCTAAACCACAGACCTTATTTCAGGCGTCTGAATACATTTAATTGAGGAATTTAATTAAGGATATAAAATTAAAGCTTTTGAGATTACCTGGGGGAAACTTCAATTTGCTTCGAACTACCTTCCTGTGAATTCCCAAACAATATAATTCTTCCTTCCTTTATGGTGACTTGCTTTAATTTGCGTTGGCAGTTGATACACTCCATGTTAAATCCACTATTTCCAGTCTTGCTTATTAAGTCTCAACAGAGTTTCAAGACTACCTGCCTGAGACAAATGCCAGCACCCAATTACTGCTGTTCTTCTTTTGACTCGGGGCCAAACAATAATCCATATGTGACTAGTTTAAGACGGAAATATGGATTACTGTGTCATAGAAATATCCCTGTTAACATGCGGAGCTGGAATTCTAATGTATGCATAGGGATATGCAAAAGAAGGAAATTGCCTGAGTGAACTACAACTCTTCCTAGCCTGAAAAAATAAGGTTTACAGGCCGTAGCAAAGGTAGCTCAAGCCATACATGATATATAGAGCGAAACTCAGGATCTTCCTCTGGACTGTTGAACTGTATATCTACCAAATGTACAATGGAGAGTCATGGAGGAAAAGTCTTTAACTATTTTTAACCACACTAATAGTGACTGTTGGTGGCTCCACACTGAAATATTTAAGGAGCTGTACACTCATGAATACATAACACAAATCGAAACTAAGGAAAAAGTCAACAAACAAAAACAATACCGAAACACGCAGCTGACTTCGAAATTACCATTTAAATTAAAGTGTAATCACTCGTACATTATATTAATTAATTTTGATTATACTCCATCCATTCTAGCCATAACACAGGAAGCTTTTCGTAGATTTTGTCACAGGTTTCATATTTTCCACTGCCAACGACGTTTTGTTTTTGGTTCCGTTTGTTTTTGCCAGTTTGTAAACTAAAGGGAATAACCAGAAAAAGATTGGCCCTATTTTAATGAAATACGGTTGAAGGGGTAACCAATTAGATTTTTGGAGATGAACCCTAACTTTGAAACATTTTGTCTTGTCACAACATTACCCTACCCCTACCCCTAACCCTCACACCAGATACTGCCTGGTTTTCGGACCCCCCCAGACCCCCCAATAAAGCAAAACTGCACGTTTCAGAGTGGCCTTCTATTGTGGCCAGCCTAAGGCACACCTGTGCAATAACCATGGTGTCTAATCAGCATCTTGATATGCCACACCTGTGAGGTGGGATGGATTATCTCGGCAAAGGAGAAGTGCTCACGATCACACATTCTTTCAGATTTGTGAACAATATTTGAGAGAAATGGTTATTTTGTGTTTATAAAAAAATGTTTTAGATCTTTGAGTTCATCTCATGAAAAATGGGAGCAAAAACAAAAGTGTTGCGTTTATATTTTTGTTCAGTGTAGATTTAGGGTACCAACAAGGCAACGTTGGGTATTCATCATTCTTAAGACAGAAAATTCATTAGGACTTTTGCCATTATCCTCTTTGACAAAAACTCAAATAATTACTGTTCCAGTGTAAATAACCTCGTTTAAGGAAAGTTGTATTTTTATCAAAATGCTCTCGAGGACCCTCTGATTATAAAACGCTTCAGAGTCCTCATCTCTATCAACCCTCCAATCAGTGAGTGTCCTGCTGAGTATGGAGACGCCATAAAGGTCAGTATAAGAAACCAGCAGGGAGTCATATAATGATTTTTTCAATATCCATATATACAGTACCCATTGAGTGGGTCCCTTTGTCAGAAGGCTACAGACTTTGTTGGAAGCCTGTGTGTATTTTCCTGCTTTTTTTAAATGTAAACAGAGATTATTTTAAAATAGCAAAGACCTTCCTGGAGATGCTACCTTCAGCAGAAATGCAAATTATGATGAGTACCACAAAAGGAACTGAGATACTAAAGATTTGATGTCTGGTCTCAAAATTCAAAACACTTTTGGTACTAAGCTAAATATTCTGATTTACATGGAAAATGTTTTAAGTCCTTTTTTAGAACATGGGGGAGATACGCACATTAGGCAATATTTAATTTATTCAAATGTGGCTTTTTCTCACCTGGTAATGTTTGTTTTTCGATATTTCCAGGCAAAAAAGCTACCAAATAGAGCAGGTTTAAGTCATCAGATGTTACGATCAGATTGTTTTTAGATGTTTTATTGTAAAGTAATAGTTCTGCTATCCTTTTAGTCATTTATTGATTGCAAGAGTACTGAGCACATTCAGGGGCGGATCTACCGGGGGGGCATGGGGTGGCAACTGCCCAAATAAAAGTTGTGGCTGATCGGACAATTATCAGAGAAAATCCCTAATGTCCGAGTGCAAGTGAATGCAGCACAAGACGCGAGCCTTGTAACCCCTCCCCCTGGAACGAGCGTGGAAATATGATTGGCGGCGATTTCATTTGAACGGGACCGCGCCAATCGAGAAGCATTCGGACCCAAGTACACAGAAGGAATGAGGTATTTGCGGTCTACACTGACAGAGAAGAGACCGTCAGTTTGGCTGTGGTCTGAACAAAGCAAATAAATACGCACAGACATTTTCCGATTCATAAAAGACTGCGTACCGGCGTAGGACTTGTGTGCGGCACGTCCTACGCCGGGACGCAGTCTTTTATGAATCTGAAAATGTCTGTGCGTATTTATTTGCTTTGTCCTACGTAAGCAACCTTCCCACGTGAATCCCACGCAAGGCTTTACAAATGAGGCCCCTGGACATTATATGTGAACATTTTTATAAAATCAATACAGTTATGGAAATCTCCTCGTGAAATTAATGAATAACTTGAAGGCAAGACAAGGCAATAACTTAAAGAGAAATAAAGCATATTGACCCATAAAATAAGAATATGATTACACACATCGATGTTGTATCTGTAAAGCTCCTTTTTACTTTTTAATATCAGGATGACAACGCACTGAAGCTGTTGATCTTAATAAGTTTGTGAGGCGTTTTGCTGAACAAGATGGTAATCGCCGCATTCAGTTGTAATAGGCATGCCAACTTGATGCTCTGCTCACGGATGATCATAAAAATCTGTTAAGATGATGACCTTGTATTTGTGTGTATATATTGCTTTCTTTGGGCAAAAAACAGTTTTAAGTCCTGAGAAAGTCAAATAAGACAGTGTGTAAACTTTGATTTAACTAGGCCAGTAGGTAAGGACTTTCCACTGGATAATAACTGCTGATATTGTTCAGTTAAAATTCATTGAATGATGTCTGCCACCTTATATATTTGTATGTAAGGCTTTACTGATGGGCCACAATAATAATGTCACCTATTGTTATTGAGTTAAAATATCAATATTGTGGCTTTCCAAGTTAACATTGATTGATATGACTGCGATTAAATGAACAGAGGGTCAAAGGACGGAGGGTCTAAGGACAGAAGGTCTAAGGACAGAGGGTCTGAGGACAGAGGGTCTGAGGACAGAGGGTCTAAGGACAGAGGGTCTAAGGACAGAGGGTCTAAGGACAGAAGGTCTGAGGACAGAGGGTCTGAAGACAGAGGGTCTGAGGACAGAGGGTCTGAGGACAGAGGGGCTAAGGACAGAGGGTCTGAGGACAGAGGGTCTAAGGACAGAGGGTCTAAGGACAGAGGGTCTGAGGACAGAGGGTCTAAGGACAGAGGGTCTGAGGACAAAGGGTCTAAGGACAGAGGGTCTGAGGACAGAGGGTCTGAGGACAGAGGGTCTAAGGACAGAGGGTCTGAGGACAGAGGGTCTGAGGACAGAGGGTCTAAGGACAGAGGGTCTAAGGACAGAGGGTCTGAGGACAGAGGGTCTGAGGACAGAGGGTCTGAAGACAGAGGGTCTGAGGACAGAGGGTCTAAGGACAGAGGGTCTAAGGACAGAGGGTCTGAGGACAGAGGGTCTGAGGACAGAGGGTCTGAGGACAGAGGGTCTGAGGACAGAGTGTCTGAGGACAGAGGGTCTGAGGACAGAGGGTCTAAGGACAGAGGGTCTAAGGACAGAGGGTCTGAGGACAGAGGGTCTGAGGACAGAGGGTCTGAGGACAGAGGGTCTAAGGACAGAGGGTCTGAGGACAGAGGGTCTAAGGACAGAGGGTCTAAGGACAGAGGGTCTGAGGACAGAGGGTCTAAGGGCAGAGGGTCTGAGGACAGAGGGTCTGAGGACAGAGGGTCTAAGGACAGAGGGTCTGAGGACAGAGGGTCTGAGGACAGAGGGTCTGAGGACAGAGGGTCAAAGGACGGAGGGTCTAAGGACAGAAGGTCTAACGACAGAGGGTCTGAGGACAGAGGGTCTGAGGACAGAGGGTCTAAGGACAGAGGGTCTAAGGACAGAGGGTCTGAGGACAGAGGGTCTAAGGGCAGAGGGTCTGAGGACAGAGGGTCTGAGGACAGAGGGTCTAAGGACAGAGGGTCTGAGGACAGAGGGTCTGAGGACAGAGGGTCTAAGGACAGAGGGTCTAAGGACAGAGGGTCTGAGGACAGAGGGTCTAAGGGCAGAGGGTCTGAGGACAGAGGGTCTGAGGACAGAGGGTCTAAGGACAGAGGGTCTGAGGACAGAGGGTCTGAGGACAGAGGGTCTGAGGACAGAGGGTCAAAGGACGGAGGGTCTAAGGACAGAAGGTCTAAGGACAGAGGGTCTGAGGACAGAGGGTCTGAGGACAGAGTGTCTGAGGACAGAGGGTCTGAGGACAGAGGGTCTAAGGACAGAGGGTCTAAGGACAGAGGGTCTGAGGACAGAGGGTCTGAGGACAGAGGGTCTGAGGACAGAGGGTCTAAGGACAGAGGGTCTGAGGACAGAGGGTCTAAGGACAGAGGGTCTAAGGACAGAGGGTCTGAGGACAGAGGGTCTAAGGGCAGAGGGTCTGAGGACAGAGGGTCTGAGGACAGAGGGTCTAAGGACAGAGGGTCTGAGGACAGAGGGTCTGAGGACAGAGGGTCTGAGGACAGAGGGTCAAAGGACGGAGGGTCTAAGGACAGAAGGGTCTAACGACAGAGGGTCTGAGGACAGAGGGTCTGAGGACAGAGGGTCTAAGGACAGAGGGTCTAAGGACAGAGGGTCTGAGGACAGAGGGTCTAAGGGCAGAGGGTCTGAGGACAGAGGGTCTGAGGACAGAGGGTCTAAGGACAGAGGGTCTGAGGACAGAGGGTCTGAGGACAGAGGGTCTAAGGACAGAGGGTCTAAGGACAGAGGGTCTGAGGACAGAGGGTCTAAGGGCAGAGGGTCTGAGGACAGAGGGTCTGAGGACAGAGGGTCTAAGGACAGAGGGTCTGAGGACAGAGGGTCTGAGGACAGAGGGTCTGAGGACAGAGGGTCAAAGGACGGAGGGTCTAAGGACAGAAGGGTCTAAGGACAGAGGGTCTGAGGACATAGGGTCTGAGGACAGAGGGTCTAAGGCAGAGGGTCTGAGGACAGAGGGTCTGAGGACAGAGGGTCTAAGGACAGAGGGTCTGAGGACAGAGGGTCTGTGCTGTTGTATTTGCTGTAAAGTGTCTCTCCTGTAGGCTATTTTTATTATACGTACAGCACTTTGGCTCGACCAAAAATCGTTTATAAATGTGCTATATAAATAAAACTTGATAATGTATTTACAGGAAGTGCACTCATGGAGAATGCGCTTGAGGGTGGCGATGTCTATCCCATACCAACATATAAATAAATGGAGCATTAGACATCCCTGAGTCCTTGTTATTGCCTTTTGAACGCATCCATTTTCTAAAATAACGTGTATTTCATCGCCCCGCCTTCTTTAGAGACTCCATCATCTAATCACAGCCTGTGGCAGCTGGGGGAATAAGATGGATAGATATATTGATTGATTGCACAGATAAAAACAACATGATAACCACCCTGCACAAAATAAACTGGCTCAAATGTGTTCCTAAATCACCATCAAGAAAATGTAATCATGCATTTTTCATCTTATCTATAGAAAGGCCTGCTTCTCACTAGTTTCCTCGATTAAGGTTTCGAGGGAATCTGCTTATCGATTCCTCTCACCATGTGTATGTTTACAATTGCATCACTCTGTTTTAATGGCCTGTATCCCCCTGTCAGAGCAAACTCTCCCGTTAAAAGACAAGATGCCTCCAATTCATTTTCACTCCACGATCTATTCACCTTCCCTTGTTGACACTTCTCCCATCCATCCATCTCGCCTCAGTCCATCGAGCAGCTAATAACGTCCAAAGCTGTCCGCCTTCTCCTATTTCATCTCTCTCTTCCAGAGCTTAATAGATCTTATTCCCATGCATCCATCTGTCACCATCTTTCCCCTAATCCCTCTCGTGCTGCAACACAACCAGCATTTTATTTTAGTGCCGCACACAAGAGGCCTATTTCTTTGTGAGCAGTCGTCATGGGAAGAAGAAAATAATCACACAAAGCTAGATTGGACCATATTTATCCGGAGAAATGTCAACCATTTACAAGGCAGGTACAGGAAAATACACTTACTCTTACTTAACACACTCACACTGAGGGTAGGAGATCATTTGCGATGTAATTAAAATCCGTAAGTATGAAGTTAAATACATAAATTCAGCGTCAGAGAAGATAACCATTACGCTTTAGGCTAAATGCTAACGTCACATGCTAACTATGACACATTTGTTTATCCAGTAAAAAGTCCAAATAGGGATGGTTTAAGACATGTCACATGTATGCCTGTAGTTAAAGGGAAGAGATAGGAGATAGGAAATAAGATGCCATGTATTTAATAACTAATAATTATGCATTAAAACTACATATATTCAGCATCAGAGAAGATTCCAACATGCTAATGGCTCGTTCACGCTAAATGCTAACGTCAGATGCTAACTATGACACATTTGAGTTGTTGTTTATTCAGTAAAAAGTCCAAATAGGGATGGTTTAAGAAATGTCACATGTATGCCTGTTAAAGGGAAACCTACTTCTGGAGATAGGAAATAAGATGCCATGTATTTAATAACTAATAATTATGCATTAAAACTACATATAT
The DNA here is from genome assembly GCA_036324595.1 of Champsocephalus gunnari. Classification (NCBI taxonomy): domain Eukaryota; kingdom Metazoa; phylum Chordata; class Actinopteri; order Perciformes; family Channichthyidae; genus Champsocephalus; species Champsocephalus gunnari. Next base: position 3,585,542 of record CM070437.1, on the reverse strand, counting down.
TCAGCATCAGAGAAGATTCCAACATGCTAATGGCTCTTTCACGCTAAATGCTAACGTCAGATGCTAACTATGACACATTTGAGTTGTTGTTTATTCAGTAAAAGTCCAAATAGGGATGGTTTAAGAAATGTCACATGTATGCCTGTAGTTAAATGGAAGAGATAGGAGATAGGAAATAAGATGCCATGTATTTAATAACTAATAATTATGCATTAAAACTACATATATTCAGCATCAGAGAAGATTCCAACATGCTAATGGCTCGTTCACGCTAAATGCTAACGTCAGATGCTAACTATGACACATTTGAGTTGTTGTTTATCCAGTAAAAAGTCCAAATAGGGATGGTTTAAGAAATGTCACATGTATGCCTGTTAAAGGGAAACCTACTTCTGGA
>CM070437.1:3486550-3581550 GCA_036324595.1 Champsocephalus gunnari | reverse complement strand
ACAGAGAAATGGACATAGAGACAGAGAAATGGACATAGAGAAAATGGACATAGAGACAGAGAAATGGACATAGAGACAGAGAGATGGACATAGAGACAGAGAAATGGACAGGAAGAGACAGAGAAACAGACAGGAAGAGACAGGGAAACAGACGGGAAGAGACAGAGAAACGGACGGGAAGAGACAGAGAAACGGACAGGAAGAGACAGAGAAATGGACATATAGACAGAGAAATGGACATAGAGACAGAGAAATGGACATATAGACAGAGAAATGGACAGAGAAATGGACATAGAGACAGAGAAATGGACATAGAGACAGAGAAATGGACATAGAGACAGAGGCATGGACATAGAGACAGAGAAATGGACATAGAGACAGAGAAATGGACATAGAGACAGAGAAATGGACAGGAAGAGACAGATAAATGGACATAGAGACAGAGAAATTGACAAGAAGAGACAGGGAAATGGACATAGAGACAGAGAAATGGACAGGAAGAGACAGAGAAATGGACATAGAGACAGAGAAACGGACATAGAGACAGAGAAACGGACATAGAGACAGAGAAATTGACAGGAAGAGACAGAGACATGGACATAGAGACAGAGAAACGGACGGGAAGAGACAGAGAAATGGACATAGAGACAGAGAAATGGACATAGAGACAGAGAAATTGACAGGAAGAGACAGAGACATGGACATAGAGACAGAGAAACGGACGGGAAGAGACAGAGAAATGGACAAGAAGAGACAGGGAAATGGACATAGAGACAGAGAAACGGACATAGAGACAGAGAAACGGACATAGAGACAGAGAAATGGACATAGAGACAGAGAAACGGACAGGAAGAGACAGAGAAATGGACATAGAGACAGAGAAATGGACAGGAAGAGACAGAGAAATGGACATAGAGACAGAGAAATGGACAGGAAGAGACAGAGAAATGGACATAGAGACAGAGAAACGGACATAGAGACGGAGAAATTGACAGGAAGAGACAGAGACATGGACATAGAGACAGAGAAATGGACATAGAGACAGAGAAATGGACAGGAAGAGACAGAGAAATGGACAAGAAGAGACAGGGAAATGGACATAGAGACAGAGAAACGGACATAGAGACAGATAAATTGACAGGAAGAGACAGAGACATGGACATAGAGACAGAGAAACGGACGGGAAGAGACAGAGAAATGGACATAGAGACAGAGAAATGGACAGGAAGAGACAGGGAAATGGACAAGAAGAGACAGGGAAATGGACATAGAGACAAATAAATGGACAGGAAGAGACAGAGAAATGGACATAGAGACAGAGAAATGGACATAGAGACAGAGAAACGGACATAGAGACAGAGACATGGACATAGAGACAGGGAAACAGATGGGAAGAGACAGGGAAACGGACAGGAAGAGACGGGGAAGCAGACAGGAAGAGACAGAGAAACGGACAGGAAGAGACGGGGAAGCAGACAGGAAGAGACAGCGATGAACTGAGACAGACGTAAATGTGATGCAGCCACTACAGTCGGAGCATCAGAGAACAGCTGTTGCCTTAAGCTCTTGAAATCACACCATAACGGCAGCGATGACACAAATTACATCTGACGGAGCGGCCAGAGCATGGCTGCCGTTCACACTCGTACAAGATGACACACACTCTCACACACTGAGGAGGATGTGGAGCGAAGGAAGACGGTGATACATCCCATCTATACGGGCCTGAACAAGCTGGTGCACACGTATTTACTGCTCCGATTCAAATTATGTCCATTCTGTCCATTTCTCTCTCTCTCTCCCACGTCCATTCCTGTCTCTACAGTATGTCCATTTCTCTCTCTCTCTCCCGCGTCCATTCCTGTCTCTACAGTATGTCCATTCTGTCCATTTCTCTCTCTCTCTCCCGCGTCCATTCCTGTCTCTACAGTATGTCCATTTCTCTCTCTCTCTCCCGCGTCCATTCCTGTCTCTACAGTATGTCCATTCTGTCCATTTCTCTCTCTCTCTCCCGCGTCCATTCCTGTCTCTACAGTGTGTCCATTCTGTCCATTTCTCTCTCTCTCTCTCTCTCTCTCCCGCGTCCATTCCTGTCTCTACAGTATGTCCATTTCTCTCTCTCTCTCCCGCGTCCATTCCTGTCTCTACAGTATGTCCATTCTGTCCATTTCTCTCTCTCTCTCTCCCGCGTCCATTCCTGTCTCTACAGTGTGTCCATTCTGTCCATTTCTCTCTCTCTCTCCCGCGTCCATTCCTGTCTCTACGTATGTCCATCTGTCCATTTCTCTCTCTCTCTCCCGCGTCCATTCCTGTCTCTACAGTATGTCCATTCTGTCCATTTCTCTCTCTCTCTCTCCCGCGTCCATTCCTGTCTCTACAGTGTGTCCATTTCTCTCTCTCTCTCTCCCGCATCCATTCCTGTCTCTACAGTGTGTCCATTTGTGTCTTTCTCTCTCTTTCTGTCTCTCTCTCTCCTTCCATTTCTCAAACCCAAAAAAGCACAAAATGGCTTCTTTGAAAATAAAAGCAATTCCTCAGGGTCCAAGAGATTCGAGATTAAAGAGAAACTTGATGACTTGTGTATTAAAACATTTCAATTTAGAGTATGTGAAAAGGCCATCGGCTCCTCTTCGAAAAGTCCAGTGCTAACGGTCATGCCCTACAGTCCCAGTGCCAGACAATACGACTGCACGGTAAAAGTTGTAGCACTAGTTCAAACTCAAGTCCTTATTCTCAGCTATCAGTCTTCTGACCCATGTGAATGTGTAGAAGTCAATGTGACGGACTAAATAATCCATAATTCATCAGTTTGTCAAAATACCGATTTAATTATATAGCGTTCGGTTACAGAGTGGCGCAGTGGGCTGTGCGCTGGTCATCAGATCAAGGGGGCGTTGGGGAACACCAGTTCGAAACCCGCCGCGGCCGCGTCTGTAAAGCCGTCGTGTCCTTGGGCGAGACACTTCACCTGAATCTGCTGCTGTGGGTGTTGTCCACAGTACATGACCGTTAAGGTAGGGACACGCCAAGCTAGCTGACACCAAATAACTGACACAGACGGACCGGACTGTTGCGTTGCCTCGCATCTCCTGCGTCTTGGCCACGTGTCGCACTGGAACACACCGCGAAGACTTCAGCCGACAGAAACAGAAAGAAACAGAAATGGACATAGAGACAGAGAAATGGACAGGAAGAGACAGATAAATGGACATAGAGACAGAGAAATGGACAGGAAGAGACAGAGAAATGGACATAGAGACAGAGAAATGGACAGGAAGAGACAGATAAATGGACATAGAGACAGAGAAATGGACATAGAGACAGAGAAATGGACATAGAGACAGAGAAATGGACAGGAAGAGACAGAGAAATGGACATAGAGACAGAGAAATGGACAGGAAGAGACAGATAAATGGACATAGAGACAGAGAAATGGACATGGAGACAGAGAAATGGACATAGAGACAGAGAAATGGACAGGAAGAGACAGATAAATGGACATAGAGACAGAGAAATGGACATAGAGACAGAGAAATGGACATAGAGACAGAGAAATGGACAGGAAGAGACAGAGAAATGGACATAGAGACAGAGAAATGGACAGGAAGAGACAGATAAATGGACATGGAGACAGAGAAATGGACAGGAAGAGACAGAGAAATGGACATAGAGACAGAGAAATGGACAGGAAGAGACAGAGAAATGGACATAGAGACGAAGACCTCAGCCGACGGCCAAGAAGTACGTACGAACTGCGCATGCGTGAGTGGCAATACCTCTCCTTACCAGCAGGCGGCGGTAGTGTGTATTCGTCATTCAAAAGAGGCAACAACCGGAAGACGGACTGCGTGTTACACCGAGAGAAGAAGAACCGACTGCGTGATATAAACAAACAACAAATAGCTTGTTCCATGTTCCCTCTACAGCGGGAAGCTCACGGGGCTTTCCCGAACCTGAGTCGAGAGCTGGAGTTCTATGAAATCTCAGAGTTGCCTTCTTAATCGTTTGTTTGGGTCCCTCACTTCCGTTTCGCTTCTCATGCACTGATTCGCTAAGCTGAACAGCCAATCAGAGTGATTTATTTTGCCGACTGAGTTTTCGGCCTGAAAAGGCGTCGGCCCGGCTGAAAAGACCCGACGGTGCGGACACTCCAATCTGAGTAGGGCGTGTCGACGCTCATCGTCGGCATGACGCCCACCGACGCCGATAATCGCCCCTGGTGTGTCCGCGCCTTAAGTGTTCGCGATTCAAGGCCATCTCACCCCAGAGAACATAATGAATACAATGTCTTAAATGAAATAAATTAGGTATGTTATTAGCTTGAGTTGTTGTTGCATAATGTCCACCATCTAGTCCCATACATAATGGGGAGTTGTTCGCCACATGTTTAACAACCCTAAATACTAAGCACCCATTCATTAGAGGTCCAGAGACTTGGTGAGGGCAAGTCTTGAAATGTCGTTTTTAATAGTTTTCGTATAGACTTTTCTACGTTCTAGATCAGGGGTGTCAAACTCAAGGCCCGGGGGCCAAATCCGGCCCGCGACTTCATTTTATGCGGCCCCACAAGAGCTTGCAAAGAACGGTTACAGGCTGATTTACAGAAGCACACAAACTACATGTCCCACAATGCATCTCTCATTTCTCAGAATTAGACTTTTATTTCAAGATTTCACTTTTTTCTTTTTAAATCATTTTGTGACATGCGCACTGAAGAGACTTGCAATTATTTTCCCTAGACTTCTGCTTTCAGACGTAGTTAATTATGAAGTTATTTCCCTGTCCGATAATAATCCAATGCAGAGGCAATAACATTATTTTATATATATAACATATTTATTTATGCATTTGTATATAGTCTTAAAGTTAAACCGGCCCTTTGAGTGCAGCCATAATGCTGATGTGGCCCGTGGTGAAATGGAGTTTGACACCCCTGTTCTCGATGCTTGTCCCAACGCTCCCGTTTGAGTCGGATCTCCTCTCGGTATCAGTCGACCACATCCAGTTGTACTTCCTGAATATTGAGACGACTTCTTCTGTATTTTATATATTTTCATTCACGCTTGCTTCCATTGGATCAATACTCTCTTGGTGTCCGTTGCCTCGACATTTGTTGGCTATAATTGGATAATTGTTGGTTAATATCCTCAGTGTGAAGAAGGTGTGCCGTTTCATCGACGTTAGCTTTGTGTGAGAGCTACCTGATTAATAACTTCACTACTGTTCTTCATCAATATATCCCAGGTCTCAGGTATATACAGATGTCGTTGCAGAATTACCCATAATCCCCTCTGTTTCAGCCCTGTTTCCAAAGTGCTGATTCTCTGTCTGTTACTTAAGATGAAAATAAGGAACCGCTTATCCTTTGAAAGTCGTTTATTTTAGTTTAAATTCTGACCACATTACTCATCCTCTGGCTTTTAGTTTTATCTTCTAGTTATTTTACGGCACGCTTTCTTTAGATTTCTCCTAATTCGCCACCTTCTTCTTCCTCCATCTTCCACTTCTTCTGCCCTTTCCATTCCTTGGTGCCATGGTGACGGTCGTGTTTTAAAAAAAAATAAAACGTCAAGCTGTTATAATGGCAAGAAATCAACCGGGACCATGGGGGGGGTCTTCCACACACAGCGGGGGGTCATCAGTGTTTGGACAGCTGCTGGAGCCACTTTTACTGGCTCCTTAACAAACACTGGAACTGAATGGGAAGAGCGACTGCAGAAGGAAGATGGGAGGGAGGGAGAAAGATTGAAAGCGATATGATAACGGACACAAGAGAAGCTGAACGAGGGAAAACTCCCAGCTTGGTGATGAAAAAACCAAGTTACCATGACGCCCTGTAATGGCTCCAATAAGACATTTTATCACCACTACGATTCCCCTCTTTCTTCCCACACGGCTATCTGTTCGCGCAAGATGGGAATCTAAAGGGCAGAACAATGTCCTTGAAACCGTAGATTGAGTTTTGTATTGGATCCATGTGATGCAGGTTAACCCTTTAATGGTTTATGCATACTATAGTCCAGGGTTCCCTACGGTTACACACCTGGAACAGTCATGGAAATTCAAAATGCAAATTCCAGGCCCTGGAAAAGTTATGGAAAACAATATTTTTCAAGTCATGGAAATGTAACTAAAGTTGGATCAGATATAATTTGATATTTCATCTAATCGCGGAAATAGTAATACTATAATGATATTAAATACTGTATCGTATCGTAATGAAACGTAAAATGCCATTTAACTGACGAGGTGTTTCGCTGGTGAGAGGTTTTAGTGGCTTCAGCGTGAAGCTAGTAAGCCTATTGGATTTGTTTTAGATAGGCACAACGTGTTTCATATCCAGACATTATTTTCCTGTTCCATGTTCAAAGTAAACCATTTCCAGTGGAACCGCTGAGAGAGTAATTTTTTTGGTCGTGGACAATAAGGTAAAGGTTCTGGAGAAGTCATTGGTGAAAAAGTGTATGAACCCTGATAGTCATTTTAAAGACTGTCCATGTGTAAAATGGTTGCAATAACTGTGCAATATGGGTATACTTTGGGTGTTATACAGGTGTAATAGTGTTGTAATATGGGTATAATAACTGTGTAAAATGGTAGTAATATATATGGGTATAATAATGGTGTTATATTGGTAGTAATATGGGTATAATAATTGTGTTATAATGGTAGTTATATAGGTCTAATATGGGTGTAATATGAGTACAATAACAGTGTAACATGGGTATAATCATGGTGTAATATGGGTCCTAATAACATTGTAAAATAGATGTAATGCAGAAAATGGCAATCAATGAATTTGACATTAGGGTGGCCCTTAAAAGAGAAAGTGGGAAAGTCTAAGCTCCGACCGCCAGAATTCATTCCATTAGTCGAGACAACTCTCCTGGTGAATGTATTCCTCAATCTGACATCATGTACCCCCCCCCCTCATCGACCTGGACGTTTAGCCTCAGTTGCAGCAGCTGGCGTGGCAGCCCAGGTCGATGAGGGGGGGGTACATGATGTCAGATTGAGGAAAACATTCGAATGCCGGTGGTTGGAGCTTAAAATAAATCCAATTAGAAAATGTACATGTCACCAAGGACCACCCTATTTTACATATGTATGAGATTTCCCAAAAACAACAACAACAACATCTGAATGTGAGCTGGAATATTGGAGGCCATTATCACCTGGAAATGTAATTGTTCAGCCATGGGTTCAAGTAGGAGAAGATAACAAGAGATGCGCAGTGTACCAAACAGTCTGTCCTCATCATATCTGCTCTCAGAGATTCATAGAAAACAATAATGAGGGTAATTTCACTTAATGGCAATCTGCACAATGCACCCACTTACCGTGAGGGCCTTGTTTTGTTCAGTCATTATAAAGACCAGCGTCTCTAACTAGGGACATTATGTATATAACTGGTGCAGGTTGATAACGCGGCAAATGGGTTCCCGTGTTTTTACATTGATTTATTTTGTAATGGTTTCATATACCATGAACTCCCACCATGTCCTGTCTCTCTCACGGAGCGTCCACACTACAGCTTCAGAAATAGCTTGGAGCTGGACGTGTCTGGAGCTTGGGGATTTTATTCAAGCAACGCGACCAACAACCAATCACATGAATCTCCCGCCCCCGACATACAAAGCAAAAACCCCGGGGATTTTATGGGAGCAATATATATATATATATAAACTCCCCAAACAGGCGAAAACCTACCAGTTTCCCCCACTGTCTCTGCCCCCTCCCTCCATGCTGGTTCCTCCGGTTTGTGTCCCGGTAGGTGAAGAGGGTCTGGTCATACAAAACCGGGTGATTCGCTACGGCGATAGTTAGTTTCTCCTCCGACTTTTTTTGAAATATAGAAATGAACGGCGGGATATCTCTCCCAGCTTAGACGCGGTTTGATTGGCTACGGCTTCAGCTGTCAGATTTTGGGAAACGGGATTTGATTGGCTGGCGCTGGCTACTCGGCTCGGACAAGTTCAACTTCTGACGCAGAGACGCGAGACAGACCGCTATGCGTCTCCGCGTCAGAGTTGACATTGTTCACTCTGACGCGGAGACGGACGCTCTGCTACCCACAATTCAGTTCGGCGAAAAAGCGAGGCAACGTGACGTCACCCCATTCAAAGTGAATGGGCAGATTGGAGTTGTCGACGCTGTAGTGCGGACGCGCCGTTAGAGTTCTAATAAATAAAACCTCAATACAACAATTGTGAGAGACGTACTTATCACATGTCACTTGTTAGACGCTTTTATCCAAAGCGACTTCCATACTCAGTACTGTGGGCAATCGGGAGCACTTTGGGGTGAAGTGTCTCAGGGACACAACGACATGCTGACTGCAGTGGGGTTTGAACCTGTGCCCCCGCTGATCCCTAACCCCAAGACTCTACCCACTGCGCCACACACTTATGAACACACAGTGTTATAGTCATGGATATGCGGCTCTTCTTGGCTTCACAGAGCCTCATGGCGAGCTTGTTGTTTCGGTTGATTTTAGCTGCAGTGTGAAGCGTTGAAACATCGCTTTGAAAAACGCTCTCCACCTTCTGTGCATGCTTTTTGCAGGTTTAACATATTAGGGGGATTAGGAAGAAGGAGACACTTTATTAATCCCCTAGGGGAAATTTTTATTTAATGTTACAAAACAAAAATGACCATGTTCGGATCGGGAAAAATCGGTATCGGCAGATTGTCAAAATCAAATGATCGGAATCGGATCGGGAGCAAAAAAAGGTGATCGGGACATCCCTAGACAAAAGCATGCATCAGATTGGGACTAGCACCCTTCGGTTCCCGAGCAACGTCCCTATAGAGCAGGGGTGTCAAACTCAAGGCCCGGGGGCCACATCCGGCCCGCGACTTCATTTTATGCGGCCCCGCAAGATCTTGCAAAGAATGTTTATTATACGATTAAATGCCGCTTTACAGAATCAGGTTGCCCATAAACTACATGTCCCACAATGCATCTCGTTTCGTGACATGCGCACTGAAGAGACTTTCAATTATTTGCTTTCAGACGTAGATCATTACTAAGTCATTATCCTATCCGATAATAATCCAGTTCAGAGGCAATAATGTAATATACCACATTATTTTATATATATTATATATTTATATATATTTTATATAGTTACAACCGGCCCTTTGAGTGCAACCATAATACTGATGTGGCCCGCGATGAAATTGAGTTTGACACCCCTGCTATAAAGTGACCGACTGACCGATTTAATATTTCTTCTATCTTTTATTTACATAAAGAGCTAGTGTGTGGTATTAAGGGGCATCTACTAGCAACACATGTCAACGTAACTATGTTTTCACTTGTGTAAAATCACCTGAAATCGACAATTTAGTGTGTTGTCGGCTAACAGATTTATCTCCACATGTGGAGCAGGAGATTCAGAGCCGTGTTGCAGCAGTAGCTCAGAACAGACAAACCAGACTGTTAAAGGAACCTCAATCTAAAATACTCTGACTTCAACAAAGCCACTCTACTGGGACACTTAACCCAGGGGGAAGTTATGGCTCTGACAATCTTACTTTCCTCGTGGAAAACTAATCTGGATCTGGTCTCAAGAGCACTCGACTTTGCAAACAATTATCAGTAAGAGGATAGCAATTTAGGAGAGGACGGATGATAAGAGCCGAAGCTATTGCAGGTTTAAGTGTTTCTTGCTATTTCTCTGGAAGGACAGACGGAGATAGAAATAGTGGATGCTGGGGAGAAAATTGAACGAATTAACGATACGGTGAGTTCCACTTATCTTAAATGGATGGAGTGTGTCGGACTTTACACGTGGTGGGTGTATTGCCGAGGAACCAATGAAGTGTGTGTGAAGTTCTTTTGAATCAGTGGTTCTTGAGAAGCATGAATACTGAAGGCCAGTAAATCACTTCTCCAGATCTATTAAAACTCTCACTTGGTGTCCTCGGATAATACCCGTGAAGATCGCCTGTACTCGCAGGGTGTCGGCTCGATTTGAAACACAGTGCCTTATTATCCCTCTGTAGCCCACTACCGTCGCCATGACAACACATGGTGATCGGGGGAAGTGTTGCATCTTGTTCTACGGCATATATCACCCAGGTCCGAGTTTCCTGTCCACGCTTTTACCGGAGATACTTATCCGAACGGACAGCAGTACAATGACCGGGGCACGGCAAACACATGACATCTGTACTGTTTACCGTGTCTGCTGAATGGAGGCCTCGCAGCAGTGAAGGACTGGGATGGTTCGTCATGGTTACCAGGGAAGAAAGACTCAACCGTTTAACTCGACACATCGACTTAAACCAACAGAATGGTTATTTTTCAGAAGCTTTAAAACTTTGCTACCTTTTTAATCGCTTGTTTTAAGAAGTTCATACGAGAGATACAGAACGAGAACATATAGATTTAAGCATTCTTTAATGAACATCTTACGGTTTCGTGCCGTAGCGGAAGGTAGTTATCTTGTTGTAAAGGTCCTTGTAGATTTAAACGTGCATGTTCTTCTCAATTGTTGCTGATGTGGTTTGTAAAGACCTCTGAATCTGTATTTAGGGGTGCTGCCATGACGTAGAGCAGGGGGGTTGAACTCAAACACACAGTGGGCCAACATTTAAAAATGGGTACTAGTCGAGGGCCGGACTGGTTCAATGTTTACTGCAGAACTTATTGAAATGAACTTATTGCACATATTAAACCTGGAACTAACAAAGCTTAAATTATTGCCTATAAAAACAACATTAAATAATCAGCTGCATTCATTTCTCACGGCTCTATCTGCAGCTTCTCCAGAGTCATTTCTTATGAGTACATTTCCCCACAGCTTCAACAAAACTATTCCCCTCAGAGAGAAACCCAGACATGCCCTGTTGTCGTGAGAGAGAAAGTGCAGAAGGAAGCATCCTTTGAACTCAGGTTGCTGCTCTGAGATGCTAGCTCAGATACTTGGCGTCTCATCTCGGGGGCAAGGTCATCAATGTTTGGGGTCGCTCTGAGCGGAGGAGACCCTCAGGATGGAGTGAAGGTGCAATATACCGGCGGGCCAGATCTAAGGAATTAGAAATTATCCTGCGGGCCGAAATTAAATCCACCACGGGCCTGATTTGGCCCCCGGGCCTCGAGTTTGACACCTGTGACGTAGAGGGAAAGTACCTGGATGGGATGTATTTTTCTGTCTGTTCGACTGATGCATCAATTATTTCAATTACCCAGGAAGAAATTACATATTCAATCATCAGGCAGGCGACTCTAGGACCGTTGTCTCTCCCGTCTTGCTTCTCTCACATCAGGACACTCATTTCTCTATCCTCATATCAGCTGCTCAGCAGGACTCCATAACCGAGGCCAGGGTCCGTGCTGCGTTGAGAACACATCTAGTCGAACCATCGGACCATGCAGTTCAGAGGGAGGCTTTCTTGATCTGCCAGGTCCAGCGTGTGTGTAGTCGCCCATGGCACTACACTGTGTGTTGGACAAATCCCTTTAGCAAGAGCATGTTTGTGTTTGGTGAGGACTTTAAACGTTCTCATTTGAGGCCCATTGAAGCACGTCTGGCTTACATGGAAGAAAAGCCATCTGGGAAACTCGTTGTCGGGTTGGTTCACACATAATTCGGAAACAAATGCTGGACAAACATTTCCCACATGTACTTTGCCTTGTTGCTTTTTCTTGATTCTTAATCCGACGATACACTATCAGCCTTACCTTATGAGTTTAGCAGGTTTTATTGCATCCCTTGGCGTCCATACTTGGATATAATCGGCTTCTTTACAGCACGCTGTTATATGGATGCATAATGAAGCAATTATGGTTGTTGTGGTTTTTTTTTAACCCCTCGAGCTGTGATTGACACGCCCTTTCAACCTTGTTACATCGCACCGGGCTTTGATTGATAGAGATGATTTGAGACGGGGGGATTTAATAAAGCAACATCTTTTGTTCTGCCGTGTTAATTGCTCGGTTCATCTTTTAGTGATGGGAGCATGATTAGCGTTCTTTATGTGAGGGAATATCTGTCTTTCACGGGTATTTTCGTCTGGGTATCCGCCTTCTTTCATCTTCGGGACATCTCCAGACTCCGCTCATCTCTGGCCCAACCCCAGCACTGAAATCCCGGTCCACTCATTCGTCCCATCCCAGATTGATTACTGACTGGCCTTCCCATCAAGCTCCTCAATAGACTGCAAATAATCCAGAACCCTGCTGCCCGGATCGTCCCCCGCACCAACTCATCCGACCGCATCACCCCCATTCTCACTCGGCTACACTGGCTTCCTGTGCGCTACCGTATTGACTACAAAAACATTCTACTCACATACTCATATACCTTGCCCCCATCTACATCTCTGACCTCCTTCAGGAGTACACCCCCTCCCGCACCCTCCGCTCTTCGTCCGTAGGACTTCTCACCGTCCCAAGCTATCGCCTCAAAACCATGGCTGCTCGAGCTTTCGGCTGCTCGGCTCCCAGACTCTGGAACTCCCTGCCACGACGCATCCGACAGTCTGATTCCATAACGACATTCAAAACCCAACTCAAAACCCACCTGTTCAAACTGGCATTTTCTCTATAATCTGTACCCTGTGTCCTTTTGTGTCCTTTTGTGTCCTTTTGTGTCTTTTTGTGTCTTTTTGTGTCTTTTTGTGTCTTTTTGTGTCCTTCTGTCTCCTTTTGTAGTCAATTTCCTGTCATTTGTCTTGTCTTACCCCGGCTGATACTTCACTAATCCAATGTTTTAATTTGTAAGGTAAAATTGTACATCTGTAACCCTGTAAGGTGTCCTTGGGTGTTATGAAAGGCTCCCCCCAAAATAAATGTATTATTATGTTATTTTGATATGTTACAGAACGTGATTAACTACGACAACATATTGTGTATTTTTTCTAGTCTGGTATTTGAAGATTTCCACAGAAAGGTCAGAGCTTGTTTTACGCGAGGGACATTTTTTAAAGCCCGTCTTCTGGTTCAGTTTCTTAAAGATTTATTTTGTGTTCAATATTAGACAAGTAAAAGCGAGACGGGAAGTGAGAGAAATATGATTTGCCCCATTGACTTTGCAATTGCACCATCTCCAAAATTGGCCTCTCGTTCCGTCTGAACACGCTTTTAGGATGGTAGACCATTTCACCATTAAGCCCAACAACACGCCTGCTCTGCGACACCTCTTGTCTTTTTTCGGGGGAGTGGTGAAGCGTAAAGAAACACGTATCGGTTATATATAATGCAAAAGTTGTCAATGCTAAGGTTCGGTGCCTTTACACAAAGTAGTGTTCTGATGAAAAGGGTGAAAGGCAAGGATTTCAAAAGACAAGGTGTTAGATTGGAAGGTGGTTTGTGCAGAAGTCCAACCGCTGTGCCCTGTAACACATTTGCAATTATATTCTGTACCATTATTATCAATCTTTCTCTACAAATAGAGCCGGTTATTGTATATATTGCTTAAAAAGGCCATATTATGCTCTTTGGGGTTCAAGGCTTTTATTTGTCACACGTACATAGCTACTAGGGCTGTCCCGAATACCATTTTCCGGGCGCCGGATATTCGGTAGTAATCAGCAGCGAAAATTCGGACCTCGTAATCAGCAGCGAACCGCTTCAACACGTGTATTTCGGTTCATTCACGGCATTCATTTTGTTATTCTACACAGTATTGTTAGTTATTTGTTAATCTATTTAACCCAATTGGTGTTCTTTGAAATTGAAAAGGATATCGCATTGTGTGTGTCACTTTCGTTGCAGTTGTAAATGTCTCAAGTGTAATTTGGCTTCCTATTTTGTATGGACATGCTTTTATTTTGAAGGAGAGTTAGCGCTGTTGACAGGAAGTTTGTTGTTGCTATGGAAACAATGTGAAAAAGTAACATCTACATATAAAGACGGAGAAAGTAAACGATAACGTTTATGGTTAAGTGTTAGCACCCCCCGAAGAGGCACAAGCTCTTACGTTGATATTGGAGTTTTCAATAAATTCAATTCGGCAGCTGCAGTGCAAAAAAACAATAACGAAATTCAAACCCGAATAGTACTCCAACGAACGGATATTCGGGTACAGCCCTAATAGCTACAGTGTAGTTATGTCGATGAAAATCTTAGTTTTGTATTTACTGACATATTTGATGCCGTTGAACTACATTTCTTCAGGCTGGTTTTAACCACAGATCTTATGCTCTCTAGGCTTGTAACCAACATCTTTGACCACTTTGAGCAAACCAGTAGTGGTCAAAGAACTTCCTCGATGCCATGTACACTTAAACAGGAATTATGCTTTTACAAAAAATACATGTAAATGTCTGCAAACCTGGAACAAGACGGTGGTCCAGGTTGACTTCACGTCACCACTGCTAAGCTAAAGGCAGCTAATGTTCGGTGATGAAGTTTAGTTTACTTTAGTAGCCTCATTAGCCTCTTGTTGGTAAATGGGTCCAAATCAGAAAGGAAAACCAATGTACACGTATAGAAGTTTAAATTTAAAATAGAAAAATGGCTGTAGCAGAGGGACCCAAGTGCATGAAAAGCAAAGAAGCGTATATATATGCGTCTCTGGTGTCTTGAAGCGGCTTCACAACCAAGATGTATTAAAGGAATAGCAGCTGCATTCACACAGAAATCATAATCAAACCGTAACTGCACTCAGAAAGCACAAACCGTAACGATACGTATATAAAAAAATGGTGTATCTTTCACCGTGATTTGGCTCAATTCCCACATTTATTCGGTTCTTGCTTCGCCCTTTCCTCCATATTCATACCAGGGTTTCCGTTAGCCGGTAATTACCGGTTTTTAGCTGGTAAAATTGATAAAAAACCGGTAAATTCAAAACCTGACGGTCAAAATGTCTGGTAATAATTAGGGAGGCTCCGATCGATCGGCCGCCGGTCATTATCGGCCGATATTCACTCTTAATAGTTTGATCGGTGCTCTCTATAAAGGCCGACCAGGAGAGCTGGATCTGATCCATATGGACAGAAACGCAGATCGGCTGCTGAGTCAGACCGAGACACGCAGCTCTGCAGGAGCACCTGAAGCCCCGCCCTCTGTTTAGCGCGCTGCAGGAGCTGCTTGAGAAACTGACGGGCTGTCAGGAGGGAGAGAGGGAGAGAGAGAGAGGGAGAGAGAGAGAGGGAGAGAGAGAGAGAGGAGAGAGGGAGAGGGAGAGGGAGAGGGAGAGAGAGAGAGAGAGAGAGAGAGGAGAGAGAGAGAGAGAGAGAGGAGAGAGAGGGAGAGAGAGGGAGAGAGAGGGAGAGAGAGAGAGAGAGAGGGAGAGAGAGAGAGAGAGGGAGAGAGAGAGAGAGAGGAGAGAGAGGAGAGAGAGGGAGAGAGAGGGAGAGAGAGGGAGAGAGAGGGAGAGAGAGGGAGAGAGAGGGAGAGAGAGGAGAGAGAGGGAGAGAGAGAGAGAGAGAGAGAGAGAGAGAGAGAGAGAGAGAGAGGAGAGAGAGAGAGAGAGAGAGAGAGAGAGAGAGAGAGAGAGAGAGAGAGAGAGAGAGAGAGAGAGAGAGAGAGAGAGAGAGAGAGAGAGAGAGAGAGAGAGAGAGAGAGAGAGAGAGAGAGAGAGAGAGAGAGAGAGAGAGAGAGAGAGAGAGAGAGAGAGAGAAAAAAGAAAAAACTTCTGAATAATGTACGTTATCTACTACAAGTAGTTTGTTTGAATGTAATAATTATGTTGTTTGTTGTTTGTGGAATCATTTATTGAAAAATGAATCTGAATTTTTCGATCTGTTACGATTATAAACTGAAGCAATATAAAAATGAGCCCCGTGAACTGAGTTTTAAACTGAAGCATATCTGCTCATAGTCCGGTGATTACCTGCTAACGGAAACTCTGCTACACAACTCTTATTATTATTGAAATATGACCGGTAAGTTTCAAATGAGTCCTTCTCCTGACTTTGTGGCTCTAGAACAAAGAGAAACTATTTGATATGTTGTCATAATGTCCACTGCCACTCGAGGGATTTGTCACTTGAAAGTAAAAATATATTTTTTTGCTGAATCAACCGATGCTGTTGGATTTGCTCTGGAAGTCCCACAGTGGTACCTGGCTTCATATCCTTCGCAAAGAGCCACGAAAGGCAGACAAACAAGAAACTAGTGTACTACATTATTGAGTGAAGTCCTTTTTGATTCTGCATCAAGCTGAATCGACTATTTTCATGTTGTTTTGAACAGACGGCAGCCAAACTAGGACATTGAAAACTTCAAAAATAGGACAATGCAGCTGCGTCCAATTATTACATTTTCTGCATTCATTTTTGTTTACATAACAATCCCTGCTTCTTCGTGACTGTCTGCAGCCAAGAGTGCGCAAAGGAAGGCTCTTAAGCTGTACCAAGTTCCACTGCCACTGGGCACCTTGTGTAAGTTATGCAAACACTTATGATACTTCAAGGCTGTAGGAAGAACGGAGCTCATCGAATTGCATATGCTTCATTATCATATCACCGTGTGACTATTATGCGACCTATTTTAAACCGAGACATCAGCCGTTCTGATATAGCTGCAGTGTGTTCTGAGAAAACCTTATCTATCACGCTTCAAGACCCCCAGTGTCAGCGATTCCACGTCTAATGGGAGACAGGAGAGCGATGGAGTCAGGAAGGGAAATAACACGTATGCTAAAAATCCAGGAGCTCTACGTGCATTAGTCCCTTCAGGTCACAGGTTATCACACATGTTTGGATTAACTCTTTTCTGTGTTTATAGAGAGGGTAACTGTCTTGAGGTTAGAGAGAGAAGGCAGGAAGCACAGACAGCGATCTTAGAGTTGTTTTCAAGGGGGAATGAGACAACTAAACATTAGCCGCCTTTAGCTTAGCGGTGGTGACGTGAAGTCATGTGACAGTGCTGTAGTTCCTTTATAGCCCAACATTAGCCACCTTTAGCTTAGCGGTGGTGACGTGAAGTCATGTGACCGTGCTGTAGTTCCTTTATAGCCCAACATTAGCCACCTTTAGCTTAGCGGTGGTGACGTGAAGTCATGTGACCGTGCTGTAGTTCCTTTATAGCCCAACATTAGCCTCCTTTAGCTTAGCGGTGGTGACGTGAAGTCATGTGACCGTGCTGTAATTCCTTTATAGCCCAACATTAGCCTCCTTTAGGTTAGCGGTGGTGACGTGAAGTCATGTGACCGTGCTGTCGTTTCTTTATAGTCCCAACATTAGCCTCCTTTAGCTTAGCGGTGGTGACGTGAAGTCATGTGACCGTGCTATAGTTCCTTTATAGCCCAACATTAGCCGCCTTTAGCTTAGCAGTGGTGACGTCAAGTCATGTGACCGTGCTGTAGTTCCTTTATAGCCCAACATTAGCCTCCTTTAGCTTAGCGGTGGTGACGTGAAGTCATGTGACCGTGCTGTAGTTCCTTTATAGCCCAACATTAGCCACCTTTAGCTTAGCGGTGGTGACGTGAAGTCATGTGACCGTGCTGTAGTTCCTTTATAGCCCAACATTAGCCACCTTTAGCTTAGCGGTGGTGACGTGAAGTCATGTGACCGTGCTGTAGTTCCTTTATAGCCCAACATTAGCCTCCTTTAGCTTAGCGGTGGTGACGTGAAGTCATGTGACCGTGCTGTATTCCTTTATAGCCCAACATTAGCCTCCTTTAGTTAGCGGTGGTGACGTGAAGTCATGTGACCGTGCTGTCGTTTCTTTATAGTCCCAACATTAGCCTCCTTTAGCTTAGCGGTGGTGACGTGAAGTCATGTGACCGTGCTATAGTTCCTTTATAGCCCAACATTAGCCGCCTTTAGCTTAGCGTGGTGACGTGAAGTCATGTGACCGTGCTGTAGTTCCTTTATAGCCCAACATTAGCCGCCTTTAGCTTAGCGGTGGTGACGTGAAGTCATGTGACCGTGCTGTAGTTCCTTTATAGCCCAACATTAGCCGCCTTTAGCTTAGCGGTGGTGACGTGAAGTCATGTGACCGTGCTGTCGTTCCTTTATAGCCCAACATTAGCCTCCTTTAGCTTAGCGGTGGTGACGTGAAGTCATGTGACCGTGCTGTAGTTCCTTTATAGCCCAACATTAGCCGCCTTTAGCTTAGCGGTGGTGACGTGAAGTCATGTGACCGTGCTGTAGTTCCTTTATAGCCCAACATTAGCCGCCTTTAGCTTAGCGGTGGTGACGTGAAGTCATGTGACCGTGCTGTAGTTCCTTTATAGCCCAACATTAGCCGCCTTTAGCTTAGCGGTGGTGACGTGAAGTCATGTGACCGTGCTGTAGTTCCTTTATAGCCCAACATTAGCCTCCTTTAGCTTAGCGGTGGTGACGTGAAGTCATGTGACCGTGCTGTAGTTCCTTTATAGCCCAACATTAGCCTCCTTTAGCTTAGCGGTGGTGACGTGAAGTCATGTGACCGTGCTGTAGTTCCTTTATAGCCCAACATTAGCCTCCTTTAGCTTAGCGGTGGTGACGTGAAGTCATGTGACCGTGCTGTAGTTCCTTTATAGCCCAACATTAGCCACCTTTAGCTTAGCGGTGGTGACGTGAAGTCATGTGACCGTGCTGTAGTTCCTTTATAGCCCAACATTAGCCGCCTTTAGCTTAGCGGTGGTGACGTGAAGTCATGTGACCGTGCTGTAGTTCCTTTATAGCCCAACATTAGCCCCTTTAGCTTAGCGGTGGTGACGTGAAGTCATGTGACCGTGCTGTAGTTCCTTTATAGCCCAACATTAGCCTCCTTTAGCTTAGCGGTGGTGACGTGAAGTCATGTGACCGTGCTGTAGTTCCTTTATAGCCCAACATTAGCCGCCTTTAGCTTAGCGGTGGTGACGTGAAGTCATGTGACCGTGCTGTAGTTCCTTTATAGCCCAACGTTAGCCTATTTACTTCATGAAATCATACAGTGCTGTTAATATGTGGAGGTGATCCTGCTGAACTAAACGTATAAGTAACATAATGGCCACCACAATCTTCCTAATTGTGTTTTCATGGAAATTAAAATGCCTTTTCCTTATCTGTGTTTTCTCACTTAAGCTGTTACACACTCCTGCTCAGGTACACACACTCATTTGCGTAATTCCATTAGTCAATGTTTCTAACCAAGAATAATGGCGCGCCTCGTGCTGCATCCGTCACTTTCCTGTTAGCACTAATAATCCAATCAATCACCCCGTGCTTTTTTACAACTACAGACACACCAGCACGGACACCTTGAAAAACCCTCTCTGTATCCTGTGCTTTGTTGTTGTCGGTTCACGTTTATTAAATACATGATTATCCCATGTTCGATTGGCCGTGAAGGCTTTGATCTTTTCTCCCGTTTGTATTCTCGTGTTTCCTCTCCGTCTCTTTGACTCACTCGTCCACCTGCCCATTAAAGTGAAGCCCCCAATAATTGCATTTGTGAGCTATCATTACGATCTTCTGGCCCTTTAATACGTCACACACACACACTGTACACACACATTTCCTTCTCCGTTTGTTATCTCCACGCTGTTATGGAGATTTATGTTGGCCTGTGAACAAGTGATGTCGTGTGTGTGTGTGTGTGTGTGTGTGTGTGTGTGTGTGTGTGTGTGTGTGTGTGTGTGTGTGTGTGTGTGTGTGTGTGTGTGTGTGTGTGTGTGTGTGTGTGTGTGTGTGTGTGTGTGTGTGTGTGTGTGTGTGTGTGTGTGTGTGTGTGTGTGTGTGTGTGTGTGTGTGGTGTGTGTGTGTGTGTGTGTGTGTGTGTGTGTGTGTGTGTGTGTGTGTGTGTGTGTGTGGTGTGTGTGTGTGTGTGTGTGTGTGTGTGTGTGTGTGTGTGTGTGTGTGTGTGTGTGTGTGTGTGTGTGTGTGTGTGTGTGTGTGTGTGTGTGTGTGTGTGTGTGTGTGTGTGTGTGTGTGTGTGTGTGGATGAATGATGCTGGTGAAACACTGATATGCTATCTTGTGTGGAGTAAAATGGAGGCGTTGAATACAAGCTGTTCTCGCATTTGTTTTTGGAAGGAGTTTTATTTTGGCGGCACGTCAATCAGGGGACTTGATTGCTCCCAATTGCTGTTTTCATTTCTCAATAGAAAGGATTTTTTGTTTTGCGTCATCGCATTTCTCGATGCTCGTCAGTCAAACATGTAGAAATCGATCAGTGTTTCACTCAAAGGAAGCACACCAAGGCTTTATGTGGCTTTGAAAGGGGCCTATGAGACGCAGACATCCTATCATATAACATGATTCTGACCTTTTAACCTTCCTACTCTCTTTGGGTCAAATGTAATCCATTTAGAAGTGTGTTTATGTCAGAATAGAGGGTTATTTCAAACAACATCAAGATAATTATCATCAAATTGTCTTTGTTTAATGAATAGCATCTGGTGTCCCTATGTGCTGCCATTACATATTAGAAATGGCTTTAAAACATGTCCTCACTAAACTTTGACGTATACTTACGAAATGTCCGTCTTATAGGAAGAAATACCTCAACTGTTTACCTTTTTTAATTCAAAACTAAGCTATAATGGAACGCACATTTAAGTTTATTGTCCATACAATTAAAGTAAAGTTATAAACGGTCAAACCAGGACACAGGTAGACGGGTAGACTGTACAGTACAGAGAAGGAAGCACCTTAACTGGTGTAGGGCTGTCCCGAATACCATTTTTCAATATTCGGTAGTAATCGGCAGCGAACCGCTTCAACACGTGTATTTCGGTTTATTCACGGCATTAATTTAGTTATTCTACAGTATTGTTGTTTCATTGTTATTTGTTAATTTAACCCAATTTGTGTTCTTTGAAATTGAAAATGATATCGCATTGTGTGTGTTACTTTCGTTGCAGTTGTATATGTCTTAAGTGTAATTTGGCTCGGCTTCCTATTTTGTATGGACATGCTTTTATTTTGAAGGAGAGTTAGCGCTGTTGACAGGAAGTTGTTGTTGCTATGGAAACAACGTGACGGAGATTAACGGAGAAAAGTCACATCTGCATTTAAAGACGGAGAAAGTAAACGATAGCGTTTATGGTTAAGTGTTAGCACCGCCCGAAGAGGCACAAGCTCTTATTGGAGTTTTCAATAAACTAAAAAAAACGAATATCCGAATAACGAAATTGAAACCCTAATAGTACTCCAACGAATGGATATTCGGGTACAGCCCTAAACTGGTGTCTCTCCTCTTTAAATGCACCACCAACGTGGCTTGTCGTTGCTGGTGGCTATTGCTCAGCAGAGTGTCCACTAATTGCAGCGCTGCCTCCCGTCTACATGTCCTTCGGCGAGACACTTAACCCCAGTTGGTCTATGAATAGTAATATTACGTTTATTTAGCAGAGCACCTTTCACAGCAATAGAAGTGCCTCACAAGAAAGAACAACAGTTAAAAGGAAGACCACAGAAACAAGAATACAATGAGGCAGAAATGTAAGGTTAACAAAAACAAAACGGAGACTACGTGGAGTCCCGAAAAGAACACGCACTGATGGTTAGACTGGGTCGTTGCCTGACAGCTCGGAGGGTAACCGCGTGGGAACGGATAAAAACACGACATTACTGGAAGTGCACTCGGATGATTTAATGGGCCCTATTATTAATGTGTGTGTAAATGGCTGAAATCACCTCCATTAGACTTCTTTGTTTACTTCGGACACCACGATGTTACACCTGCGCTCCTATTGGCTAGCGCTCCAACAGTACGAGAAGAGATTTTTGATCATTACAGCATGGAGACATGTCACAGTAGAGGAGATGAATACTAAAATGAACCTGACAATGAGCAGAATAGGATCCCTTTAAGAAGGGTTAAAGCACTTAATTATGAGTGCTTGATCATGTAAATGCGCCAGGTTTAGCCAAAGCTGATGGCACAGATTGTAAACCTGTGTTAGAGAAATCTCCCTCGTCCCCGGCTTGAGCTTCAACCTCAGGATCCATGTATCTGTGATCCTCTCCAGAGGGAAGGAGTCCTCACATACAGAGCATCTCCTGAACAGTGTCCTTCACATGCTGATATCCCAGAGAGGGAGTTACACAGTCACAAGATGGAGGAATACCGGTTCTTCTCGGTAATCATACGTCCTGTCCTGAACAAAATACTGAGGTTTTTCTCAAAATGTTGGCTTTTTTCAGAAAATCTCAAAATTCTGACTTTTTCTCAAAATTCAGATTTGTTTTCAAAGTGGAACCCTAACCCTATCATGCTATATTTGAAACATATATTGTAGGGCCATACCTCTACAAAACATGTCTGTGAAGTTTTTTTTTCAAAATCCCAAACAGATCCCCGTTGTAGCCACGCCTCATGCTGCTCAAACCCCTCTGTTGAAGCCCTGTTAGAGAAACGCGGATTTTGGGTCCTTAGCTTGAAAAACAAGAAAGAAGAGGAGGCGGAGCTAATGCCTGATCAGAATTCTACCGGAGATAAAGTTAAATTCTGCTGTGATAAAACGCCATCCTGTTCTAAACCACATCAAGGATTATCTCTGAAACAGGATGGAGCTCAAATGCGTTTTCTCTTGCGGGTTTATCACACGGTGAGTTCCTTTTTACTTCCTGCTTTTTAAACACGTGCTCTCCAGCACAGGTTAGCTCTGATAGCGATGCTAATGTAAACAAAGACGAGATTACGTCCAAAACACGTCGGGCTTTGTTTCTGATAGCAACTCTCTGTGGGTCCGCCGCCGATTTGTACACCCGTTTTTAAAATATTTGGGTCCGGAGGAAAAGAGAGAGGGTTTTATTTTCTGACGCTGCGTGAATTCCCCGACGCACCGGGGACACATATGTATTTATCAAAGACATCAAAAAGTGCATTTTGCATGATAGGTCCCCTTTAAAGTCTCAAAATCCTGCCTTTTTTCTCAAAATCTCAATATTCAGATTTTTTCTCAAAATTCTGACTTTTTCTCTAAAAATCCTGAATACTTAACATTTTTAATAATCACTCGTCACCGGCTTGAGCTTCAGCCTCAGGATCCACGTATCTGGGATCCTCTCCAGAATGGAAGGAGTCATCACATACAGAGACTAGTTCCTGAGCAGTGTCCTTCACATGCTGATATCAAGAGAGAGAGTCACACAGTCACAAGATGGAGGAACAGAAAGCAGTCTTCAAATGTTTACTTCAGATTAGCTCCACGTCAGAAATGAGCATGCTTGATGTCTCTCTCCATCGAGGCTGAACCATCATGTTCATCACACAGCTATCATCTGCCTCAAACAGTCCTGATGCTCTTCTGGGTCATCACACATCCTGTCATGCTCACAGCTACAGTTGGGATACCTTTGTAGCATGCTACTCTCATGTTGGACGAGGACCTTCAGGATTTTCCCAGCACACATTTCTGAAGATTTAAACCCAAGAAAAAGCACAGACATTTGAAGAACACAACGAATCCTACCTGTTTTTAATTTTGCCCCGAAGGCTTCCTGAACCAGGTCTGAAAGGTTAATCCTGCATGACATTAAATTGGCTGTTTGCTTGTAATGCCCTGCGGTCTGGGATTATCCGGAGTGACAGCAGGTGGCCTGATTAAGACTTCCCCTCGGGTGTTTCAGTCTCACATTGACTTCCTGCCCGGTCACGTCGAGCTAATCCATTTATTCTGTGAGTGTGTTGCATGTTCTGCTGTTGTGTCTCCATCGATCGCAGAGTCTCAGGAACGTCCGCTTGTCTTTCTATTCTTGTCTTTTCTCCACATGCAAGGCAAGTTAATTGATACAACCCTTTTCAACACAAGGCAGTTCAAAGTGCTTTACAAAAAGGAAAGACATTAAAAGCATAAAACACATTAGAAACATTAAAAAGCAAAGATAGTAAAACATGATTTATAAAACGGACAAGTCAAATCAAGCAATCTGATTGGTCCTTAGCCGTGATATACTGAGCGTATACCACGGGTAGAATTGTAAGTTACTTTTCACAACAAGTCAGTATCCCTCCGCGTCTGAGAAAAACAGTATACCGTTGGGTTGAAACAAGAAAGCAGCGGAGAAGTAACGGGGCAGAAACCCTCCTTTTGACGCAGCGGTCCAGACATAGACATCAAACGGCAAAACATATTCAGTGTGCAGTTCCTTTGGCATCAGAGCAGGGATATCTAGATACTTTCCAAGGTTTGACATCATGAATTGTGCTACTTTTAAAGCAAGCAGCGATGTTTTCGAATCTGTAATCAAAGAGGTCCGCGAAAAACACTATCGACCAATCAGATTGCTTGATTTGACTTGTCAGTTTTATAAATATATTTACATTTCTTCCGTTACGGAACAAACTTACAAAGCATAAAATGGAAACATTTAAGATTAACTTCGACCTCCGGGGGGCCTCACTATGGAGGAGTGGATTGAGGAGTGCCTATCTCCAGAGAGCACCAAAAGGACGACATGCAGAGCTCCGTGAAGAGCAGGCAGACCAGCTGGAGAAGGACCACCATTCAAAAGCTTTCTGATGCGGGTCTTGAAACAAAGCAGAGAAATGATGAGCGTTAGTGGCCACAGGTGCGAAAGCTCTCTCTAGAGAGCGACTGCTTCGCGTCGGGCCGAACCACGCTCCCTTAGCTGTGATATAATGAGCATATACCACGGCCTGTCGTGAGCTATTGCTTAAATAACACATGAATACAAGTTACGCTGTGAGATGTGAATAGTTCAATTAAAAGCAGCGGCTAATAGGACAGTGTTCAGCCTGGACACACCTTTCTTTACCTCCTATCCTCCACTGTAAGGGTACGTCCACACGGTTCCGTTGCGTGCTTCAACGGAGACGCTTCCCATTCACTTTGCACGGGGTGACGCTTTGCCGAACTGCATTGTGGTTCCGTCGCTTTGCCTCCGTCGCTTTGCCACCGTCGCTTTGCCTCCGTCGCTTTTGCCTCCGTCGCTTTGCCTCCGTCGCTTTGCCTCCGTCGCTTTGCCTCCGTCGCTTTGCCTCCGTCGCTTTGCCACCGTCGCTTTGCCACCGTCGCTTTGCCACCGTCGCTTTGCCACCGTCGCTTTGCCACCGTCGCTTTGCCTCCGTCGCTTTGCCACCGTCGCTTTGCCACCGTCGCTTTGCCACCGTCGCTTTGCCACCGTCGCTTTGCCTCCGTCGCTTTGCCACCGTCGCTTTGCCTCCGTCGCTTTGCCTCCGTCGCTTTGCCTCCGTCGATTTGCCTCCGTCGCTTTGCACACACACACACACACACACACACACACACACACACACACACACACACACACACACACACACACACACACGTAAACACACACACTCGCGAGCTTCCCCTCCAAACGAAAATATCTTCCCTCCGTAGTATTTTGATGATTTGCTGATAGCCAATCAGATCGATGGATTCCAGAGAAGAGGAAACTTTGAAGGGCTGTTTCTCAAAACGAGGACTCGGTGACAGTCATCATATAATGTGACATATTTCGCTTAATATTTGGAGCACAACAACAACAACAACAACAACAACAATCCTGATATCATTAGAAAACCAGGAATCTCCTCTTTCCAGCAGTGTATACAACTCAACAGGTGTCTTCGGGTCAATGCGACTGATTTCGACAGAGCAGGTCACAAATACACGAGTGTGCAATTGAAGCTTTGAAAAACAATGGGCTCTAATTGAGATCACAGATGCAACATTTTATCGTAAAAATGTCCAAAGAGAAAGTTGTGATATCAATCCTGAATGACCTTACATGTTCAAGTATCTTATAACCCTGGTAGGAAAGGACCATGTGTTTCAGAGTGTAGTCTGTGTGCCTTTGGGCTGCAGAGGTATTGACATAGTTTGGCATCTCACATGCTTGCTTATATCCCAGTACGTGTACTAATTGAATCTGCAAGCATGAACGAAATGGACTTCAATCCTTAAAAAAACCACTTCTGATTGCCAGAAATGTGGGCTGTTATTTGACTGATAGGGACAGTTGCATAAACTGAAGCATGTCTCTACCATCTGTTCAAATCCAGTGATGTACTAAATTGAAGTTTAAAAAAAAAGATTAAAATCGCTTCCAGAAAAACATATTTTTATTTTTTGCGCAGGACTTTTCTTCCCTGTCAAAATCAGTCGCCAACATTACCCACAATGCAACGTCACTCGATTCACTGAACAGCACAGCACTCACTTCTTATCTTTTTCATTGTCTGCAGGGACATTTTATCAGACTTTACGCAGCTATCCGAGCGGCAACGAAAGGCTTTTATACAACTTCTTCACTCTCGTTGTTGACTTCAAAAGACAGACTTTGATGTGGAAAATCAAACAAAGTTGCGAGACGTATTGATTTAAAAGCAAGTCTACTCAAACTCAAAGCCTTACAGCCCATCAATAAAGCATCCTCGGTTTCATTATTCATCTGTGTGTGTGTGTGTGTGGGTGTGTGTGTGTGTGTGTGTGTGGTGGGTGGGTGGTGTGTGTGTGTGTGTGTGTGTGTGTGGCCTAGCATTACTATACTTGTGGGGACCTAAATCTGTTTACATAGTCACGTGTGGGGACTCACCTCCCTTATGGGGACAAATTGGAGGTCCCCATGAGGGGGGATCATTAATTTTACGACGTGAAGACTTGTTAGGTTTAGGTTAAGGTTTAGGCATGTGTTGGTTATGGTTAAGGTTAGGATAAGTCTCCAGGAAATGCATGTAAGTCAATGTAATGTCCCCTGAAGTGTGTGTGTGTGTGTGTGTGTGTGTGTGTGTGTGTGTGTGTGGTGTGTGTGTGTGTGTGTGTGTGTGTGTGTGTGTGTGTGTGTGTGTGTGTGTGTGTGTGTGTGTGTGTGTGTGTGTGTGTGTGTGTGGTGTGTGTGTGTGTGTGTGTGTGTGTGTGTGTGTGTGTGTGTGTGTGTGTGTGTGTGTGTGTGTGTGTGTGTGGTGTGTGTGTGTGTGTGTGTGTGTGTGTGTGTGGTGTGTGTGTGTGTGTGTGTGTGGTGTGTGTGTGTGTGTGTGTGTGTGTGTGTGTGTGGTGTGTGTGTGTGTGTGTGTGTGTGTGTGGTGTGTGTGTGTGTGTGGTGTGTGTGTGTGTGTGTGTGTGTGTGTGTGTGTGTGTGTGTGGTGTGTGTGTGTGTGTGTGTGTGTGTGTGTGTGGGATGTAAGTAAGTAGGTAGGTGTTCCAGATCTCTCTGCATTCGGCCTGTAATTAGCGTCTGATTGCCTCTTGCAGCGGCTAATTATGCAATCAGCAGGTGGGACTTCCTGTGGCGTCGCTGATTACCGAGCCTCAGAGATGCGTCACAGTGCTCCAACTGCTCGTAGGAACTCCGCTATTTATTAATTTATATTTTTGAAAGTTTGTCCGTGGGGTTTTGATATTAAAGATGTGCATTTAGGCTTTTTGGGGCGGTTTCTTGGCAGGAATTGAGAACCATTTAATTTCTTAGAATGGTTTGGGGCCATAATGCTGTGTCATATCTGATGGGGTTTGGCTTCACAATCCCAACTGTTTTACACGTTTTAAGAAGTTTTAAGTGAACTTTTCCAGGGAAGATGACTTGATTAAATACATTGCAGATATTAAAGAGGCCCATTCAAGCTTTTTGTGGGTCTTCTTGGGAATAATTAAGGCAGTTATGTCAATTTTTCTATAATCTTTTGGCACCAACATGCTGTGTCTCGGTCATATCGGGTTCTTAAGGCGAATAATTCAAATTTTTACACATTTTAAGATGTTTTGTGACATTTTCCAGGGTAGATGAATTGATGAAATACTTTGCAGCTGGATGAATATTTGAAAACATGTTATAGAGAGGAGTTTCAACACCAGACTGAAGTCAAAATCAATCCGAACACTTTCTTTATCCTGACGAAAAACTGTTAAGATAACACACATATATAATTATGTCAAAGTATATACAGTGGTGTATAAGACTTAATTAAGATATTATTATTTTATCATCAATAATTATGATAGATAATCCACAGGTTTTTTTTTGTTTATCATTATTTTTAATTATTATCTTTGTAGTAATGAATATTTATTATTATTTTTCAGTTTAATAATAATTTTTTGCGTTTGACATAACCAGGATTTGGGTCAATTAAATGTCCATACAATTTAAAGTGTCTTTTTAATACCTTTTCTTCGGTTGCTACCAACTGTTCTGAGGCATTTGCATGCAGCTCTGAGCCTCACCAACGGTGCGACCCTGGCTCTTTATTAGCGTAATGATCTAATGACAGAGGACAGGTGATCTGCAGGTGTGTGAGTGGGCTCTGAACAAAGCGACACACCTGCCCTGCTGCGTCTGAAACGAGGCGCGCAGAGCTTTAGTTCAAACGCTTTTAGAGGCATGCGTCATGCATTTGTGACGACCCTCGTGTGTGTGTGTGTGTGTGTGTGTGTGTGTGTGGCGACGGTGGCAACAAAATAACTTCAATGACAAAGACGGGTTGGTGATTGACGGAATGTAATTATGTCTATAGGCAATTATTTTATAGCCATCGTGAAGAAAGGCAGGGAAAAACGAATTATGCACGGAAAGTTCTACATGTCTGATGAAACAATATCATCGTCAGATTACATTTACATTTTATAATTGGTTTGATTAAAATATCTCCTCAGCGGCATGTATTAAAAACGATGCATATAATGAACTGCTGGACCACCAAAGAAGAAGGGCCGTATTCTGCTGATGTGCAGGTGTATATCAGTATGTAGTGTCTCTACTTTAAAGAGTCCTCTCCTGCTGATGTGCAGGTGTATATCAGTATGTAGTGTCTCTACTTTAAAGAGTCCTCTCCTGCTGATGTGCAGGTGTATATCAGTATGTAGTGTCTCTACTTTAAAGAGTCCTCTCCTGCTGATGTTCAGGTGTATATCAGTATGTAGTGTCTCTACTTTAAAGAGTCCTCTCCTGCTGATGTTCAGGTGTATATCAGTATGTAGGGTCTCTACTTTAAAGAGTCCTCTCCTGCTGATGTTCAGGTGTATATCAGTATGTAGTGTCTCTACTTTAAAGAGTCCTCTCCTGCTGATGTTCAGGTGTATATCAGTATGTAGTGTCTCTACTTTAAAGAGTCCTCTCCTGCTGATGTTCAGGTGTATATCGGTATGTAGTGTCTCTACTTTAAAGAGTCCTCTCCTGCTGATGTTCAGGTGTATATCAGTATGTAGTGTCTCTACTTTAAAGAGTCCTCTCCTGCTGATGTTCAGCTGTATATCAGTATGTAGTGTCTCTACTTTAAAGAGTCCTCTCCTGCTGATGTTCAGGTGTATATCAGTGTGTAGTGTCTCTACTTTAAAGAGTCCTCTCCTGCTGATGTTCAGGTGTATATCAGTATGTAGTGTCTCTACTTTAAAGAGTCCTCTCCTGCTGATGTTCAGGTGTATATCAGTGTGTAGTGTCTCTACTTTAAAGAGTCCTCTCCTGCTGATGTTCAGGTGTATATCGTATGTAGTGTCTCTACTTTAAAGAGTCCTCTCCTGCTGATGTTCAGGTGTATATCGGTATGTAGTGTCTCTACTTTAAAGAGTCCTCTCCTGCTGATGTGCAGGTGTATATCAGTATGTAGTGTCTCTGCTTTAAAGAGTCCTCTGCTGCTGATGTTCAGGTGTATATCAGTATGTAGTGTCTCTACTTTAAAGAGTCCTCTCCTGCTGATGTGCAGGTGTATATCAGTATGTAGTGTCTCTACTTTAAAGAGTCCTCTCCTGCTGATGTTCAGGTGTATATCAGTATGTAGTGTCTCTACTTTAAAGAGTCCTCTCCTGCTGATGTTCAGGTGTATATCAGCATGTAGTGTCTCTACTTTAAAGAGTCCTCTCCTGCTGATGTTCAGGTGGATATCGGTATGCAGTGTCTCTACTTTAAAGAGTCCTCTCCTGCTGATGTTCAGGTGTATATCAGTATGTAGTGTCTCTACTTTAAAGAGTCCTCTCCTGCTGATGTTCAGGTGTATATCAGTGTGTAGTGTCTCTACTTTAAAGAGTCCTCTCCTGCTGATGTTCAGGTGTATATCGGTATGTAGTGTCTCTACTTTAAAGAGTCCTCTCCTGCTGATGTTCAGGTGGATATCGGTATGCAGTGTCTCTACTTTAAAGAGTCCTCTCCTGCTGATGTTCAGGTGTATATCAGTATGTAGTGTCTCTACTTTAAAGAGTTCTCTCCTGCTGATGTTCTGGTGGATATCAGTATGTAGTGTCTCTACTTTAAAGAGTCCTCTCCTGCTGATGTTCAGGTGTATATCAGTATGTAGTGTCTCTACTTTAAAGAGTCCTTTCCTGCTGATGTTCAGGTGTATATCAGTATGTAGTGTCTCTACTTTAAAGAGTCCTCTCCTGCTGATGTCCAGGTGTATATCAGTATGTAGTGTCTCTACTTTAAAGAGTCCTCTCCTGCTGATGTTCAGGTGTATATCAGTATGTAGTGTCTCTACTTTAAAGAGTCTTCTCCTGCTGATGTTCAGGTGTATATCAGTATGTAGTGTCTCTACTTTAAAGAGTCCTCTCCTGCTGATGTTCAGGTGTATATCAGTGTGTAGTGTCTCTACTTTAAAGAGTCCTCTCCTGCTGATGTTCAGGTGTATATCGGTATGTAGTGTCTCTACTTTAAAGAGTCCTCTCCTGCTGATGTTCAGGTGGATATCGGTATGCAGTGTCTCTACTTTAAAGAGTCCTCTCCTGCTGATGTTCAGGTGTATATCAGTATGTAGTGTCTCTACTTTAAAGAGTCCTCTCCTGCTGATGTTCAGGTGTATATCAGTATGTAGTGTCTCTACTTTAAAGAGTCCTCTCCTGCTGATGTTCAGGTGTATATCAGTATGTAGTGTCTCTACTTTAAAGAGTCCTCTCCTGCTGATGTTCAGGTGTATATCAGTATGTAGTGTCTCTACTTTAAAGAGTCCTCTCCTGCTGATGTTCAGGTGTATATCAGTATGTAGTGTCTCTACTTTAAAGAGTCCTCTCCTGCTGATGTTCAGGTGTATATCAGCATGTAGTGTCTCTACTTTAAAGAGTCCTCTCCTGCTGATGTTCAGGTGTATATCAGCATGTAGTGTCTCTACTTTAAAGAGTCCTCTCCTGCTGATGTTCAGGTGTATATCAGTATGTAGTGTATTAAGTGAATTAGTTGATAGATTAAATCAAATTGGCTCGGCTTGAATATGTAAGGAATGCTTTGTCTCTGTCAAGCTGGGCTTTTGAATGCATCGATGTAAACAATGATTACATCGATGGGAACGACACATGTAATTATTCTGGACTGATTGTCGATAGATGAGAAATGAAACGGGTAATGCGGTGCTTTGTGTTTTACCTATCTAACGGATGACATTGAGAGAAAGAAAGGTTCCTGCGCTCCAGTTCCATCTTTCAAACTGAAACAGCCTCTTACGTCGATTATAAATCCAAATGCACGAACAAACCGGACAAAAGCATCCTTTTCGAAGTTAATCCTGTAACGTACTTAGATTTGTTCAACGACAAAACGATTTAACAAGAAAGAAACATCCAGCACGCTTCTAAAGGACGTTTTCTTTGAGCTAATCCATATTCATAGGTATATACACACGTCAGTTTTAGAGTTGGGGGTCCATGAGGCAGGCTGCAGGTCGCACCAGGCGCTTCCATGCAATATGAAGCAGGCAGGAGGGTGAAAACGATGTTTACTACGGGTGTCAGATGACTGAAAGCTACGTGACAGATTCGGGGCAAACCCTGGCCCACTGTCCATATTCATTTATCGCATGTACATCGTGCATCTGTCCTCCAAAGCCTGCTTCTGCTGCTGCTGCGAGGGAGACGTTGGAGGATTGTCTGGAAAACAAGTTCGTTTCATTTCATTAAACGACTCAGCGAAGGAGAAACGGAGCATGCTTTTGAACCTAAACACGACTAGGGCTGTGAGTAAGAATCGGTTTCATTTCAAGCCTTTATTTACCCGGTGAATCCCATTGAGATCATTGCTCAAGTAGCTTCCACGTGAAACATAAAAACATAAACAGAACAACAAAACGGACATCTTACAGCATCGTTACAGCGACTACAATTACAATAACTATCCACATGAGCAGGTGCCCACAGCTTCCGATTGAGCAGGGCAAGTTTATTTATAGCACCTTTCCACACAAGGCAATTCAAAGTGCTTTACAAAAGACGAAAGACATTCAGACAAAGGCATTTAAAATCAGTATAAAATAATCATTAAAGGTGGGGTTTCAGAAACTGGCTCGAGATACACTTTTTGCTATATTCCATGAAATGCTCTTAACATCCCGATAGCAATGAATATCTGAAGTGCTTTGACAACAAATACATAACAAAATGGCATCTGTAGAAGCCGTGATACTGTAAAAAGTACCGGCTAAACGGATTGGATGGCCTACCTGCCTGTCAGCCTTCAATCGGGGCACACACTGATCTCGTGCCCTCATTGGTCATGTTCCTGTGTGTCGGGGGAGGGGCTCTGTGAGGAAGTGGCAGATTTTCTCCGGTTGTGTATTTTCAAATTCTAGCGATCTCGAGCCGGTTTCTCAAACGTACCTACCCCACCTTTAAAAGGAAAAGTACATGGATAAAAGTTACAGTGCAGTCTAAGATGTGAATAGTTCAATTAAAAGCAGCGACAAAGAGAAAAGTCTTCCTGCTGGATTTGAAAGTAGTCAGAGTTGCAGCGGACCTGCAGGTTTCTGGGAGTTTGTTCCAGATACTTTGGAGCATAATAACTGAACGCTGCTTCTCCATGTTCAGTTCTGTCTCTGGGGACAGAAAGCTGACCAGTCCCTGAAGACCTGAGAGATCTGGATGCTTCATCATTTAGCAGGAGGTCAGAAATGTATTCTGGGCCTAAACCATTCAGTGCTTTATAAACCAGCAGCAGTATTTAGAAATCTATTCTCTGACACACAGGAAGCCAGTGTAAAGACTTCAGAGCAGGAGTGATGTGATCCACTTTCTTAGTGTCAGTGAGGACTCGAGCAGCGGCGTTCTGAATCAGCTGCAGCTTCCTAATAGATGTGTTAGTGAGACCTGTGAAGACACCTTTGCAGTAGTCCAGTCTACTGAAGATAAAGGCATGGACACGTGTCTCCAGATGCTGCTGTGACATTAGTCTTTAATCCTAGATATGTTCTTTAGGTGATAGTAGGCTGATTTAGGATCTGTTTGAATGTGACTGTAGCATCCAACCGAGCTTTAGAAACATTTAGTGGCACCAGATTGTTCAGTTTCCACTTACACTTCTCCGTGAGATCAGGGAGCAGATGTGGGATGGAAGTTTCCCTAACATGGCTTCATATAATCACATATCCTTCATTAGGAGAAGCACACACACACACACACACACA
This sequence comes from Champsocephalus gunnari, assembly GCA_036324595.1. Classification (NCBI taxonomy): domain Eukaryota; kingdom Metazoa; phylum Chordata; class Actinopteri; order Perciformes; family Channichthyidae; genus Champsocephalus; species Champsocephalus gunnari. The sequence continues at coordinate 3,548,393 of CM070437.1, read as the reverse complement.
CACACACACGCACACACACACACACACACACACGCACACACACACACTCACACTCACACACTCTCTCTGTCTCTCTCTCTCTCTCTCTCACACACACACTCTCTCTGTCTCTCTCTCTCTCTCTCTCTGTCTCTCTCTCTCTCTCTCTCTCTCTCTCTCACACACACACACACACACACACACACTCTCTCTCTCTCTCTCTCTCTCTCTCTCTCTCTCTCTCTCTCTCTCTCTCTCTCTCTCTCACACACGAACCTGAACATGTCCATATTACGTCCTATGTCTTTGTCCAGCTGTCGAATTTGATGGTAGATAACACATGATGATGTTTAGGTTTCGACATATGTCATTTGAAAGTCAGTAGAAGCACAACATACAGATATGGACCTTGAAATGAGCCCATTACGTATGTTTAAGAAGGAACAATGCACTTCATTTGACACGAGCGCTCGCGTCCATCATGTCAACGTGCGAGCGGCAGAAAGGCTTCGCAGGTGAGATCGGGTCCGGCCATGACTCATGCAGCCCACAGCGGTTCTCCACCTCATTTATTCACCACATGGCCACAGAGCTCATGCTCAGTGCTGCATATCTCATGACAGGGGCCACGGTGTGTGTGTGTGTGTGTGTGTGTGTGTGTGTCCATATCTGTTTTTCCTACTGCAATGGCTGCTGTCCTGCTTATCCATGAAATGAATAATCATTCCCCCCCGTTTGAAATGTCACCTTCCAAACCCAGTGGCCCCGTGCTGATCCGTGTTGGAGAGGAAGAGTGACAAAGAGAAGAAGACCTGTACTGTAATAAAGACGGAGAACCGTGAACACCTGAGATACGGAAATGAAACGATACCCTTAAGGGAATGTGTGTGTGTGTGTGTGTGTGTGTGTGTGCGCCTTTGAGAGAAAGAAAGGGATACAGAAAGGCAGAAGCATAAACACTTGAGATGTAAAAACAAGCTGTGTGTGTGGCTCAGTGGGTAGTGTGCTGGACTTCAAATCAGGGGGTACCAAGTTCGAGTCCCACTGCAGTCAGCATGTCGTTGTGTCCCTGGGAAAGACACTTCACCCCAAGTTGTAAAATCAAACAAAGTTGCGAGACGTATTGATTTACAAGCAAGTCTACTCAAACTCAAAGCATTAAAGCCCATCAATAAAGCATCCTCGGTTTCATTCTTCACGTGTGTGTGTGTGTGTGTGTGTGTGTGTGTGTGTGTGTGTGTGTGTGTGTGTGTGTGTGTGTGTGTGTGTGTGTGTGTGTGTGTGTGTGTGTGTGTGTGTGTGTGTGTGTGTGTGTGGTGTGTGTGTGTGTGTGTGTGTGTGTGTGTGTGTGTGTGTGTGTGTGTGTGTGTGTGTGTGTGTGTGCATCCTCATAACCCTCGTTAGGATCTCTGTATTCTCACTCACGTCTCCGAGTGGACCACGTCTCCATGGAAACGTCACTTAAAATCAATAGTCCTCCTGTCGGAGTCGTGGACAAAATCACCTTTAATGCAATCAATATCAATGTAGACAAAGCAGTGAGTGCTAACTGCTCCAGTACTCGGACAGCTGTCTCGTTAGTGGGTTACAGCTGTACTTATCATCAGACAGGCGGCATCAGTTCAGTCTCAGTCTGAAACACAACAACGTTTCTGCTGGATTTGTTTTGGCAGTAAAGGTTATTGGGGGTATCTGTGTGTGGGAAGCATTTCTCATCTCATCATTCCTCTCTAGTTTCTATCTAACCCCTTCGTCACTGTTATTTTTATCTCCGCTTCACCTTCAAACAACAATTCTTTCCAACATGTAACCTCACGTAATGCAGTAGCGCTTCATCTGGTTGGGTTTATAGATTATAGATTTGAAACGTACCTGCAGGATCCTTGCTTTGAGTTGTGTCTTCATGAAAGCTAATTGAAATGTAAGGAAGGCAGTACTCCAGATGTAACTTCCAAAGGTCCCTTGTTTTGCATCGATCTTGAAACAGGGTACTTACGATATGTTATAGTGTGGATTCCTAAAGCTTTTAGTCGACCATCCCATCATTCGAGGGGGGTTTCACTTTAAGTAAAGTCGGACACAATATATATATATTTTTTTACTATGTTCAATCTGAAGTTACTTTAAAATAAAAACATCTGTATTGATTCTGACTCTTCTACATCCAACTCACAGGTGTATCATTGCTTTGAGAAAAAAATAGATTATTAATTTACCCCTTACGGCGGCGTGCGTTGCCGCTTCAACGCTTCTGCCCATTCACTTTGAATGGGGTGACGTCACGATTCGCCGAACTGCATTGTGGGAGCAAAGCGTAGCTTCTCTCGAGGTGCTCGCTGCAAAAGTAGAGCAATGTTCTACTTTTCCCGCCTCTGACAGTACAAGCAGTAGCCAATCAAACCGGGTGTATGTTGGGAGAGCCAGACCGCAGTTATTTCCCATATGTCAACAAAAGGAGGAGAACATGATCATGGCGGTAGGGAGTCACCCGGTACTCTATGACCAGTCCCTCTTCACATACAGGGACACAAACCGGAGGAGCCAGGCATGGGGGGAGGGGGCAGAGACAGAGGGGGGGAGGGGCAGAGACAGAGGGGGGGAGGGGCAGAGACAGAGGGGGGGGGGCAGAGGCAGAGGGGGGGGGCAGAGACAGAGGGGGGAGGGGGCAGAGACAGTGGGGGAAACTGGTAGGTTTTCGCTTGTTTGGGGAGTTTATATCCAGTGTACTTCGTTTGAATGGACAGCTAGCAAGCAGAGACAGTATATTTAGCCAGCATGGATGGAGCATGAATGCTTTGCTTTGTGTGTCCGGGGCGGGACATCCATGTGGTTGGTTGTTGGTCGCGTTGACTCCCCAAGCTCAAGACACGCCCACCGCCAAGCGGCAACGCACGCCGCCGTGTGTAGGCTCCGTTATAGAAAGGAAGGTATAGTCATTTGTTCCGGGCATATCATTTTCGAGACCTGGAAAGCAGGCTCAGGTCTGAACAGGTGAGCATCCTCGATTTAAAAAGCAGAGAGAAAAGCAGCACATGTTCACGGACCAGGTGAAACAAATCGCACTTTTGCTTGAAATGTATCTGTTATTGGAAAGAAGAAAAGAAAAACATGTTTTACTAATTGTTTAAGTCAGCAGGTGGTTGGCCCGGAGCCGGTAAGGAGAGTAACCCCTCGATTCCACCGGGTCCGTCTGCGCCGCGGTTTTGGTCCGGCCTCCTCCGGCGTCAAACCCCACCGGGCGCGCTTCAGAAGCGCAGCGTGCTACTTTGTGAAGACGAAGTTAATAATAATAATGTCCCAGTTATAAACGCCATGAATCAAAATGTATTTTAGTGGTAAAAAAATGCATTCATCATCATCCCTATTCTATATATACAGTTGTGAACCCTTTGGACCGACCTGGAGTTCTGCAGAAGTGGGTCATACCATGTGTTCTGATCTCCGTCTGAGTCACAACAACAGACTGACTCCGTCTGCTTCAACTAACGCCACACACACCATGATATGTGTTCATGTTTGTATCGAACACACCACGTGAACATTCACAGAGCAGGGTGTGAACCCCGAGGCTACAGACTTCTTCAGAGCTACTTGGAATCAATCAATCAATGTTTATTTATAGCCCAATATCACAAATGTTACATTTGTCTCAGTGGACTTCACAGTGTGTACAGAATATCAGTATGACAATACGACACCCTCTGTCCTCAGACCCTCTGTCCTCAGACCCTCTGTCCTTAGACCCTCTGTCCTTAGACCCTCTGTCCTCAGACCCTCTGTCCTTAGACCCTCTGTCCTTAGACCCTCTGTCCTCAGACCCTCTGTCCTTAGACCCTCTGTCCTCAGACCCTCTGTCCTCAGACCCTCTGTCCTCAGACCCTCTGTCCTTAGCCCCTCACATCGTACAAGGAAACACTTCCAGAGAAACCCCCCAGTTTAAGGGAACATGGAGAAACCTCAGGGAGAGCAACAGAGGAGGGATCCCTCTCCCAGGATGGACAGACGTGCAATAGATGCCGTGTGGAAATTGAAAAGATAATACATTTGCAACATAGGTAGTCCAGATGTTTGGAAATGCATGTGTGTATAATAGGAAGATGAATCCACGAGGATATCCATCAGGACCGATGATCCAGGACCACAGCCACGACTCAAGATCCAGCGCTCGCGATGCAGGACACAGGACCTCAGGATCATCCATGACTCCGGATCCCGGCGTATATAGACACCAAAAGGAAAGACATGTGGGGAAGCTGGGTTAATCGGAACATGAGAGTACACAGGTATAGACAGAGAGAAGGAAGAAGTCAGATGTCCCCCGACAAACTAAGCCTATATCAGCAAAACTAGGGGCTGAATCTAATCAGCCCTAACTATAAGCTTTATCAGAAAGGAAGGTCTGAAGCGCACTCTTAGTCAGGAGTCAGGAGTCAGGAGTCCAATCAAGGAGACGAGATTGGAGGTGTTGGTTAAAGCTGCCCTGCCCTATCAAGAATACACACCAGTTTTGAATGTGCTATTCTGAAAGCCTTGATGGTCATCAGTCCACGGTGAGACAAGTCGTCTCTACATGGAGAAAGGTCAGCACTGTTGCTACTCTCCCTCGGAGTGGCCGTCCTGTAAAGACGACTGCAAGAGCACTGCGCAGAATGCTCAACGAGGTGAAGAAGAGTCCTAGAGAGTCAGCGAGAGACTTATAGAAATCTCCGGCACATGCTAACATCTCTGTTGACGAATCTACGATACGTAACACACTGAACAAGAATGGAGTTCATGGAGGACACCACGGAGGAAGCCACTGCTGGATGTTCCCCAGCACGACCGGCAACATGTTCTGTGGACGGAAACCAAAGCCGAGTACAAAGGAACACACGGCGCTATGTGTGGAGGATCCAAAGGGTTCACATACTTTTTCTTGCACCTGTATATCATTTAAACAGTGTCTGTAAACCGCAGGAGAACGCTGGCATCTCTCCTCCTCCTTGAAAGACTACGGAGGGATCGGGTCTGCAAAATTAGTTTATTCTGGGGATTGACTGGATGCTCCGCGAACGCCGCGGTGCAGCCGACGCAGACGGACCCGGTATCTTCCCTCAGTTTGCATGATTTAAAGAGGCCTTATTATGGTCTGTGGTTAACACGAGCTGAAGATATTTCATTTCTACGTCCTAAAATATGTCAGTAAATTCCCCACTGGTGAATACAAAAACAGCGGTTGCCAACAAGTGTCTAAATGAGACGATTAAACGTTGTCACGCCCAACTTTAGCCACCTTTAGCTTAGCGGTGGTGACGTGAAGTCATGTGACCGTGCTGTAGTTCCTTTATAGCCCAACACTAGCTTTTTACTTCAAGAATCACAAAGTGGTGTTCATATGTGGAGATTACCCTGCTGAACTAAAGTATCATAAACGTTTGTTATTTTCTGCAATAATCCAATAGAAAGATCCCATTGTTTTTTGTTGAGGAAGCCCCTGTGATGCTTACCTCCGGGTCAACCTACATCACAAATACATCAATGCACCTCTCTATCCGTCACTCTCCACCTGCTGTCACACTCTGAGTGGATCCTGTCGGCGATGCTTTTGAAGGGAAGGTTTTGTCAGATCAAAGCTGTCCTCCAGGCCTCTTCTTATTTTCTTCTACGGTTAGTTTGGCCCCCTCGCTCTCCTCGGGAACTTCTTATCTTTGATCACACAAATTGGCCAGCGGGTCGCAGAGTGGTTCTGTTGACCATGAGACTGAGTGAGGGCTTAGTGAAGAGATGGCTGACAGGATTTACAAGATAGTCCTGATAAGCTCCAGGACTCAGCCGGAAAGCACACAGGAGATTGATTACCGGTATATTCAAACTCACACACTGCCTCCAGGGTTTCAGTAGGTGCATTAATTCCTCCGCTGTCCAAGTATGACTACTGACTCACCCCCAAGGAAACTCCACCATCTTACAATTCGCTCTGGTATTAATTAAAACCAGAGATTTAAAGAAGTACAAATATATATCCTGGCCCCAAAATGGGGGATCAAACTCCCTATTGACACCTGGACAGCAGGACGTCTACATATCTCTCAAATCCCACTTGTTTTGCCTGCATCTTAGGCCCAACACACACACACACACACACACACACACACACACACACACACACACCACACACACACACACACACACACACACACACACACACACACACACACATACAACATTAAAGCACTTAAAGGGTTTAGCTCATATTTAATTTAATTACATTTTTATTTGTCCCGCTCATGGTACGCAAAACCAAATGTATAATAATTGCCAACAAAACATGACTCTACCAAAACACCATTGAGCGGAAAGGAGCAGGGAGAAGAATAACATCTTATGTGGCCTAACCCTTTCTTAAGAAAATAAATAACTACAAATAGATGCCCTTCATAATCATAACAGTATCTTAGGACAGGGGTTCCCAAACGTTGCCGTGCCAACGACCCCATATCGCATTATCGTCTGGCGGGGACCCCCCTGTTACAATTTTCTTTTTAAATGATTAGCACATTATGATGGAAAATATGACAAATTAATCATACAGCTTAATACATTGTCTTAATATATATTTGTATTACTAATTAATAATCAGTTATTCTTCTAAAAATAATTTGTACTTATCTTTTGTTTGTCATTCATCGTGTCTTCTGTTATAAATATTCTTAACACAATATTAAGTGATTTCTGTCTTTATAAATTATATAATCTTGAACAGTAATATGAACAATTAACATATATTTTTAGCATTTTTGAAAGCTACTTATGCCTTAATAATATTATATATAATATTCAACAGTAATATTAACAATAAACGTATTTATATTTATATAAACATAAATATTTGCTGCATCCGTGCTCTCATCCGGCTGCAGAGCGAAACGTCCACTAGCTCTCACTCGCTCCAGAAGCTGAGCAGATACTCAGTTTCACTCTCAGTAGCAGCAGCTCCATTCTGATTGGCTTGAAGGGCGGTCGTGTGATTTACAAAAAATATATATTAATAAATAAAACATATTATTAAAAGATTGGCATCAGAGGACAGATTGATAGATATGCAGTTATTTATAACATAACAAAAAAGATTCCCCTTTCCCTCAAACTTTGTCTTAGGATACTACGAGAAACACAAACAAATACTTATTTCCCACTTGACGGAAAGAAACAAAACAACCAAAAAACAACAACACCAAAACATCAAACAAGAAAAGTGCAACACCCTCGCCTGAGTCCGACTGGAGAAGAAGGTGGAAAGCCGCGCATGATAATAACAATGACCTGCAAATAAAGAACAGACATCAAAGACATCAAACACATTTAACAATGCAGGACCAGAGTACAGACGTATTCGCATTCTGCTTCATATAGTCCCATCTTTCTGAAAAATACAAATACAATTCTTCGGATCCTTTTGTTGAGAATTCCACCATTTTACACCAACCGCCGAAATACACATTTTAAGATGGGACTTTTATTAATCCCTCGTGGGGAAACGGTTTCTCTGCATCTGACCCATCCTAGTGTTAGGAGCAGTGTGCTGCCATTTGGAACGGCGCCCGGGGAGCAGTGTGGGGAACGGTGCCTTGCTCAGGGACACCTCGGTAGCACTTGGTCTTGCCGGGACTTGAACTGGTGACCTTCCAGTTGCCAAGCCAAGTCCCTATCGACTTCGCCACCACCGCCCCAAGAGTATGAAACAAAAGCACCGGCATGTACTATGATTTGAGTTATTTGAAGCTCTATTTTCTTCTTGGTTTGAGGTTGTATACTTCTTATACGTCTCTTTGGATAAAAGTTAAATTAAATGTCTTTTAATTTGAGTTTTTGATTGAGCGGTTGACTTGATGCTAAGCCACTGAAAGGAAGACGGTTTGCACGTGCAATCTACCGAAGGCTATTTCTGGTCATATAGTATTTTAAAGAGTTCTCCTTAAATAATTAATATGGAAAAGGTTTCGCAACTCACGGCCCGTCCACACAGCGGCGTGCGTTGTCGCTTGCCGGCGGGCGTGTCTGAAACTCGACCAACAACCAATCACGTGAATCTCCCGCCCCTGACACACAAGCAGCGGTTTGATTGGCTGGAGCTCGTACCGGCATACGATTCGATTGGCTGACGCTTCTGCCGAGGCGTCAAAAGTTGAACAACTTTTGCAGCGAGCCACGCCAGCAAAGCTCCACGTCGCTTCCCACAATGCAGTTCGGCGAAAAGTGACATGATGTCAACGCACGCCGCTGTGTGGACGGGCCGTCAGTGGACCGTAATGTTGCATTCAGGTCGTATCAGAGTTTCTGTAATTACTAGTGTTTGACTTGTGATTCCACCAGCCTGGCTGTGTGGTCATTAAAGATTCTAATCTAATCTAATTAGGGTTCACATTCAAGTCATTGCAACTGAGAAACTACCGAGTATTGTTGCCCTCACAGGAATTAACGATAGCCGACCGTTGGCTTGCTAGTTAATCATTACATACTCCTGCATTTCCCCAATGAAATCCACTTCTTTTTCGCACACATATAGAAATAAGTGTATTAAATATAGCAGAAAACTCACATTATTTATTACATTTACAGTATGCTGTATTTAGCGAGCATATCCGCTGGTTTCAAAACACCTGCAACACGTAGACAAGATGGCGGTCGCTGGGTGTCTTTAAGTTTTTTTCCGGTGACTTCCGGAACATTGTGACATCACTACGTAACACTCGCGTTTCTATTGGCTGGCTCTAAAAACACCTGAATGTTGCCCTTAAATTCTCTATAAGTGGTATTTCAGCTGACGGTCAATCGTATACAGTAGCCTACATTTCATCCGTACTGTATAAGCCAGAGATCAATAACACTTTATTTTCTGTTGGCCTTTCGCTCAGCTTTCCTCACGCCACCTCCTCTACGACAGTAAGTCCTGGGATTGCAAGGGTTCAATCTCTTCTCATTGATCCGCTTATTGATCCATGTAATGACCTGTTTATCATATAAATAGACTAATGAGCTTTAAAGGGCAGAGGGCAGTAAAAGCGAGCAGAGGGACAGGTTTGATCGAGTTAAAATGGAAGTTGTCCAAGTACGGGGAAGAGGAAGAGGACGAGGGTAGACATTAACATATTGATGAGGATAAGAGACTTTGAAGCATTCCTGTTATGTCTGAATATATACTCAAAAGGGCAGCTGACATTTCTGAAGTTATTATAACCGCTGCAGTAAAAGCCAGTTTATTTTCACCACTTGCTCCGCTGTATAATGTATCAATGACTTCAGTCAGAACTGGGATTTCAAGAGCGAAACAAATCGGCAAGAAAACAAGATGATGCAACGACTTAAAGGGCAAGGAGATAAGATGACAAATACATGTTGTGGTATTTTTCTTCATACGCTGAACAAAAATATAAACGCAACACTTTTGTTTTTGCTCATCCCATTTTTCATGAGATGAACTCAAAGATCTAAAACATTTTCTATAAACACAAAATAACCATTTCTCTCAAATATTGTTCACAAATCTGAAAGAATGTGTGACAGTGAGCACTTCTCCTTTGCCGAGATGATCCATCCCACCTCACAGGCGTGGCATATCAAGATGCTGATTAGACTGCATGATTATTGCACAGGTGTGCCTTAGGCTGGCCACCATAAAAGGCCACTCTGAAACGTGCAGTTTTGCTTTATTGGGGGGGTCTGGGGGGGTCCGAAAACCAGTCAGTATCTGGTGTGAGGGGTAGGGTTAGGGTAATGTTGTGAATCGAGTGGCCTGTGTTCGTCGTCCATAACATATGCCTGCCCATACCATAACCCCACCACCACCATGGGCCACTCGATTCACAACATTACCCTACCCCTACCCCTACCCCTACCACCAGATACTGCCTGGTTTTCGGACCCCCCCAGACCCCCCCCAATAAAGCAAATATGCACGTTTCAGAGTGGCCTTTTATTATGGCCAGCCTAAGGCTCACCTGTGCAATAATCATGCTGTCTAATCAGCATCTTGATATGCCACACCTGTGAGGTGGGATGGATTATCTCGGCAAAGGAGAAGTGCTCACTATCACACATTCTTTCAGATTTGTGAACAATATTTGAGAGAAATGGTTATTTTGTGTACCGTACTTTTCGGACTATAAGCCGCGACTTTTCCCCCCCATTTTCTTGGTACAGCTAACGGCCACTAGGGAACCTCCTAAATCTATGGATTTTACAGGTGAAATTAACCACCTTTAACTCTACGGGCTCTAGGACCGGTCCGCGCCCGCCACCTTTAAGCGGCGGGCTCCAGCAGGAAAAGCTGGAGGCCGGAAAAGAGTGAGACAGGGAGCGCGCCAAAGTAAAACCGAGAGACAGAACGAGAGCAAGACAGACGGACAGTTTAGCTGCTGCGGCTCATATGACGGTGCGCTTTATAGTCCGAAAAGTACGGTATATAGAAAATGTTTTAGATCTTTGAGTTCATCTCGTGAAAAATGGGAGCATTTATATTTTTGTTCAGTGTAAATTATATCATTCTGTTTTTTAAAGCGTAATCTTTTGTGTAATTATCATAATGTTCAAATAAAAGATATTGATGAAGGCAGGGGAGGAAGTGAGAAGAGGGAATCTGACAGAATGGGTTAAAAATAATGATCTCTCACGTCTTCGCCTCTTCCCCCTGATGAAAATAGACTCCCGTTGTTCCCAGCATGTGGGCAAAAGATGAATTTTGAACTGATGATATACCGCACACATTAACATGGGCGACTTCCAGGCACTAATTGGTCATTTGCCACGTGACCTCAAAGGCCATAGTTTTCCCGCACTTAAGATTTCCTCCTGAAGTATCCGTCTTGATTCCTAATGAAGATTCACAATCCTTTGCTCCTTACTTTCGTTGTACTCGAGTACATCTGTGTGCCGGCTGTATCATCGTGAAAGCCATTTGTTTGAATGCATAGCAACGTATTCTAGGTAGGATGTGTGTGTGTGTGAACGAGAGAGTGCGGGACACTGTAAGAAAAGAGATTGTTGCATTATTGTAGATATCAGTTTTTTTTTAGAAAGATATAGAGGCGTGTGGCGCAGTGGATTGTGCATTCAAACAGGTTCAAACCCCACTGCAGTCTGCATGTCTGAGTTGCCGTCTGACGCTCCATTTGATACCATTTTCATATTTCTGGAGTAATTATTCCGCTTTTGACGAATAGGAATATTGTTTTCTGGCATCACTTTGCATTCTACGGGGAAAATCTGCATTTTGGTTTGAGGGCGCACGCTGAGAGCAGGAGGGAGCAGCGCCACGTTACCAGGTGCAGACAAAGCCCTGGATATATTGTAAAAATTGTGTATGCAACAAGATGAGCAGCTGAGCGACTCATTCACGCCTTCATCTCCTCCCGCCTCGACTACTGTAACTCCCTCCTATACGGCATCAGCTCCACCTCCCTCAGTAGACTCCAGCGTGTTCAGAACGCAGCCGCCAGACTTCTCACCCACACTAAATCATGGCACCATATCACCCCGGTCCTCAAAGAACTACACTGGCTTCCCGTTACTCACCGCATCAACTACAAACTCCTGGTCCTTACCTATAAAGCCCTCCACCATCTGGCCCCCCCGTACCCCACTGACCTTCTCATCCCCTACCATCCTCCCCGGACCCTCAGATCCACCTCGGCCGGCCTGCTTTCCACCCCCATTGGCAATCTCCGGAGCTTCGGAGACAGAGCCTTCTCTGTGGCCGCCCCAAAGCTCTGGAACTCCCTCCCCCAAGACCTCCGTGAGTCCGAGTCCCTCACTCTGTTCCAGTCCCGCCTCAAAACCCATCTTTTCACCTCTCTCTATCCGTAAAACACCCCCCCCACTCATTTTCGACCTCCTCCTGACTGCCATATATTATTATTATTATTATTATTATATCTCATTATTATTAAGATGAGATATCTCTTTGCATATTGTGAGTGCGCTCCAGGGGTTCTTCTGTGTGAATCCACGTAAAAGCAGAAGTCAGTCAGGCTGGGGCAAATGTCACCGTTGACCGTCCAGCTTTAAGACAAAGGGCTATATGAATGAGTTTATCTAAGTAGCAAGAAATACAAAAATCAGTTTCTTAAAGATATTTAAATCACCCCCTGAAATATCTCTCGTTTTCTTAGCTTTGGAGTTATGCTTAACTAGTACTAGCAATAAAACCGTATTTTATATCCTCTCAGACCCTGGCTCGCCTTTTCGTCTTTTATAACCAAGCACCTGCTGGCTCTCCGTTATGAATCTGAACACTGAACGAGCCGGAGGTGAAATATAAACGAGAACAAATCGAGCAGGAACGCTCAGACTTGAAGGGTTTACTTACGGGGAAGGGTTTGATTGCGCACGGTTTTTATTTATCCCCCAAAGTTGTAACGGGAAAGCAGTTATTGTCGGAGTGCCGATGGCGGCGTGGGCATCGAGAGGCGCTTTGAAACGCACTTCAACACCAGACACTTTACTTTAGAGCGTGTCCTGATTCGAGGGGTGAGCGATTTGAGATTGCCGCTCCGTTTCTCTCCCATGTGGCGATGATTGCTGCACATTTTCTGTTATACCTGTCCAATAATGTCATGTTGATTTCCACTTGAAGGTAAATGGACATGGTGGGAGTTCGCAGACTGTCTCCGAGGTGGAGTGAGCATGCTATGTTGAGAGTCCGGTTTGTGTGAAGGGTAAAAAGCATATTGTCGCCTTTTCACGACCTGTCGGGATGTATTAGTCACACAGCAAATTAATTCAGTTTAATAGCGTTATAGTAAAAGTGCATAGCTGGTAAAAAAAAAGGCACTCGTTAGTAATACAAATATAGAATAATAAGTACACAAACACGAGTATTTAAAAGAACAATAAATAACATGTTAAAGTGTCGAGCCCTTATAGAAATTAAATCCATGGACATTTATAATATGTAGTCAAGGAAATACTACGATTCCCATGGTGCCTTTTTGTTTTTAAGAGACACACATATGCCTGTTAAAGATCGTTACATACAACATAATAGTACTGTTTGATCAAAGGTATGTCAGAACCGAAATGAACGGTGATTTATAGACAGTCATTTTGATCCAGACAAATCCACGAGTGTGTGTTATGTACAGTAAGCATGTGTTTCCATTATATATTAATACACAATTATTAAAGGTGAGGTAGGTAAGTTTGAGAAACCGGCTCGAGATATACTTTTTGTTATATTCCATGGAATGCTCTTAACGTCCCGATAGCAATGAATATCTGAAGAGCTTTGACAAGAAATACATACACAGCCGTGGCGCTGTAAAAAGCTCGACCAATCATCTGAGCCGGCTAAAGTGACTGGACGGCCTACCTGCCTGTCAGCCTTCCATCTGGGCACAAACTTACCTCGTGCCCTCATTGGTCGTGTGCGCGTTCGTGTGTGTTGGGGGAGGGGCTCTGTGAGGAAGTGGCAGATTTTCTCCGGTCGTGTATTTTCAAATTCTAGCGATCTCGAGCCGGTTTCTCAAACTTACCCACCCCACCTTTAACGGACAAATTGTATATGGGGATGACTGCCAGGAGGCTAACTAAAGCCGCTCTGGATTAATTAACATGATTAATTATCTTCATATGAAGCTGTTATTGTCTCTCAACCCACGGGCTACATCTTAAAGTCATACATTGAAAATTAATATATGAAATACAAGTGTACAGACTGAGTGTCTCCTATTAGGGTTAGGGTGATCTTTAAAAGGATCACGCATCCTGAAATAAATGCCCTATCCAATGACGTGTGTGTGTGTGTGTGTGTGTGTGTGTGTGTGTGTGTGTTCGACATCCTGCCAGAAAAGGACAACATAATGTCTCCTGTGTCTGTCACCTAGCTCTTAATTAATGAGTTATGAGACTGGTGGTAAAGTATCGTTTTGACACACACACACACACACACACACACACACACACACACACACACACACACACACACACACACACACACACACACACACACACACACACACACACACACACACACACCATCCTGTGTGTAATAAGGTGTGGATCCTGTTGACATGTAAGAGGGGATGATGATGTCAAACCAAACCAACATCATGTAAAGCCTGGAGACATGAAGGCAGAGAGAGGACTCTTTAAAGTAGAGACACTACACACTGATATACACCTGAACATCAGCAGGAGAGGACTCTTTAAAGTAGAGACACTACATGCTGATATACACCTGAACATCAGCAGGAGAGGACTCTTTAAAGTAGAGACACTACATACTGATATACACCTGAACATCAGCAGGAGAGGACTCTTTAAAGTAGAGACACTACATACGGATATACACCTGAACATCAGCAGGAGAGGACTCTTTAAAGTAGAGACACTACATGCTGATATACACCTGAACATCAGCAGGAGAGGACTCTTTAAAGTAGAGACACTACACACTGATATACACCTGAACATCAGCAGGAGAGAACTCTTTAAAGTAGAGACACTACATACTGATATACACCTGAACATCAGCAGGAGAGGACTCTTTAAAGTAGAGACACTACATACTGATATACACCTGAACACCAGCTGGAGAGGACTCTTTAAAGTACATACACTACATACTGATATACACCTGAACATCAGCTGGAGAGAACTCTTTAAAGTAGAGACACTACATACTGATACACACCTTCAAATGAACAGTGTATGTCCTCTTTAATTGGATTGGTCTTCCAATGGCAGTACCAGTGGCTATGTGACTTTGTCCTAATAGTTTTTCTTCCTCAATTTATTTGTCTGTCAAGTTCTACCGAGGCAATTTAAGTTTAGCACATGAAGTGGCCATTTGTTTTCCTTTGTCTCGTGTTGATACCAGTTGAAGTCTGTGACGTTCCAATAGTCCGGTAGCAGCGCATACAACGAGCCTGCTTGGGGCAGGTTAATTGCTTGGCCTCTGGTATTTCTTCTCCCAGATTTCTTAAGAAAACCTCATCCAAACCACTTCACACTCGACACGAGACTTCCTGTTCACTTCAGTAATTCACCCGCCAAGTGTGAAGTCAATCGGTTGAGCATCTCTAGAGAAAATTGATCATTAAAACAGAGTCTTTCCATTTTACTTAGATTACATGACCAATGCTTTTCGAATCTTGTGAACTTCAACACGTTAGAACTTGAGTCGATTGATAGCCAGTGGGGATTGAGCAGCACTTAATGGATCAGCTGAAATGGATCTTAATCGGACGATCGGCCTTTGTGGGCTCGGGCTACTTCCTCACATATCTTCAGATCTATCAAGAGAGACACATTGGTCTTTGGGGCATTGAGCTGCAGAGAAAGTCGTTTATCCTCCTCGCCTCGCCGCCTTTCACTCCGTCTATGTCCTAATGATAGTTTAAGGTGCTCACTTCACAATTTTAAGCTCGACTGAACCGTTTTTGCCGTCAGATTTGATCATTTTCAGGACTGAAAGCCTAATGAGGTGTTGAGAAGCTGACCATGGACTGTTTTTAGAGTTGAAGTTGATCCTGAATCATGTATGTCTTTCCCCTTTGTGTGCTAATTGCTAACCACGCTATAATGGGAGTGTATGGGACGACGCCATCAATCTTTCCCTCGGTTATTTCCAAATGTCAGATGTTCGATGAGAGCGTTAAAGGCCATTGATCTCTCGAACTGCAGCCAACGTCATCGGCTTAAAACGTCCATCAGTCACGAGGAGTCACTGGTCGTTTGCTGGTAGAAACAAAGCTTTATTTGGATGCTAATGAATTCATTAAAATGGAAAATGAAAGAGGCCAACGCTCCACTTTAAATACATCTGTGATAAGGGGTGCATACTCTAATAGCTTTGTGAATAAAGAGTGGAATAACGTTGGTGGTTACACCGTCTGTATTTCTCCAGCTGACCTCTCTCAGGTGATAGATGGGAATTGGATTGCTGTCTTTCTACTTTATTCAGTACAGAAGTCAGTTTTAAAAAAGGCATGATGTGTTTTCAAAGGTCCAATCAAATTCACATATTATCATGGTTTTGCATCGAGGTTTCCAAATATCACGACTCAAGCTAGCACTTCAACACGTACCCAAGGTTACTGTTATACAACGATGGCTCTTTTACGTGTGTTAATATCAGGCTTTGGGCTCAATAGCAATATTTAAAGAGGCCCTATTATGCTACTTGGGTGTTCCATTTCCTGTAGTGTGCAGAAGAGGACTCTTTAAAGTAGAGACACTACATACTGATATACACCTGAACATCAGCAGGAGAGGACTCTTTAAAGTAGAGATACTGCATACTGATATACACCTGAACATCAGCAGGAGAGGACTCTTTAAAGTAGAGACACTACATACTGATATACACCTGAACATCAGCAGGAGAGGACTCTTTAAAGTAGAGACACTACATACTGATATACACCTGAACATCAGCAGGAGAGGACTCTTTAAAGTAGAGACACTACATACTGATATACACCTGAACATTAGCAGGAGAGGACTCTTTAAAGTAGAGACACTACATACTGATACACACCTGAACATCAGCAGGAGAGGACTCTTTAAAGTAGAGACACTACATACTGATATACACCTGAACATCAGCAGGAGAGGACTCTTTAAAGTAGAGACACTACATACTGATATACCCCTGAACATCAGCAGGAGAGGACTCTTTAAAGTAGAGACACTACATACTGATATACACCTGAACATCAGCAGGAGAGGACTCTTTAAAGTAGAGACACTACATACTGATATACACCTGAACATCAGCAGGAGAGGACTCTTTAAAGTAGAGACACTACATACTGATATACACCTGAACATCAGCAGGAGAGGACTCTTTAAAGTAGAGACACTACATACTGATATACCCCTGAACATCAGCAGGAGAGGACTCTTTAAAGTAGAGACACTACATACTGATATACACCTGAACATCAGCAGGGGAGGACTCTTTAAAGGCTGGACATGTCCTCCTTCAGAGATGTAATCAACCCTCTTTGTTTAAAGCGAAGGGGGGTCATGAGCAGCTTTAAATCACATTAGTTTGCAGAGGAGGTGATGCAGACAACCATTTAATCCCAACGACACACAGCGTGACCCTGCATGCGAGCGGGCTGATTAATTGATCCGACTTCCTGTTTCCACCATTTCTTTCCCCCGCGGTGCCATTGATTTCCCTTTCCGGATTTCCTCTACGTGATCTTTTCGTTGTTGTTTCGCCAAACACGTAACCACCCTCAAATCGATGGTGTGTAATGTACATCGTGTTATAGTAGTCTGGAAGTACGGGAGTCTTGTATAAAAGTTTCAAAATAAAGTTACTGCTTGATCTCGTGATATATCATACTGTGAAAGCAATGCATCTCATCTGTCCACATGGACGTATGGGGTCCTTTGTTCTTTGTGATGGAGATGTCGACAACTCTGAGGAAAACTTTTCAGCCTGATATTTGAGCGTCAGTACACTTGAGAAAAGTTTGTCCGCATGATAAAGCAGATTCAGTCCGGTCTCAGTGTGCAGAGGAGATAGCAGCAAAAACCCTCAGTAGGCAAATCAAATGGTGACAAGTCCTCCGAGACGTCTCTGCTTCACACGGAATGAATTTCACAACCATCAGATATCTGCACAACCTTCAAATAGATTCTGGCAATAGCACATGGAGATCTGTGCTGCAGGCATCGCTGCTTTCTTGCTGCCTCGAGAAGAAGCGGGTGCACAGGGCAGATGGCCAGGGGAATGGTAAAAACACACTTGACTTCTTCAAATAAGTTGAATAAGTACATTTCAACCAGTTCCTTCAAGAACAGGGATGGGAGCCGGGGCGGACTGGCCACCGGGACGATTCCCGATGGGCCGGTCAAACAAAGTGGGCCCGGTCGGTTACTAGCACGTTGATAATATACTAGTGGTAATTACATGCGGTACAGAAGTGGGCCGGCGGTACCGAAGTGGTCCGGTCGAGAGTCCCGGGCTGATTCGTAGTCCCAGTCCGCCCCTGGTTGGGAGGGTTACTTTTCTAATGTATTCTGTAGCGATTACTAGTTATCTGTACAAATCACGTTATGAGTAACCTATCGTCATGACAACCTGATACTTTCCGTTTCCTTTTGGATTACCTCAATATAAAATGCGCTTTGGTTTGACTACCGTACTTTTCGGACTATAGAGCGCACCTGCATATAAGCCGCAGCAGCTAAACTGTCCGTCTGTCTCGCTCTCGTTCTGTCTCTCGGTTCCACTTGGCGCGCTACCTGTCTCTCTCTTTTCCGGCCTCCAGCTTTTCCTGCTGGAGCCCGCCGCTTAAAGGTGGCGGGCGCGGACCGGTCCTAGAGCCCATAGTGTTAAAGGTGGTTAATTTTACCTGTAAAATCCATAGATTTAGGAGGTTCCCTAGTGGCCGTTAGCTGGGGGAAACAAATGGGGGAAAAAGTCGCGGCTTATAGTCCGAAAAGTACGGTATTTATGTGATGGAAGTCAATCTCAATCTCATTCCTCTGCATGTTTTTAAAGCTAGGCTAAAGGAAATGCTCGTTGATACTATGGGCACTTGTCAATGTCTATAACTATGTAAATGTATCCTGTAAATATAATGTATAATGTCCTCTATTGTTTTATGTTTCACGTGGAACCTATATGCTGCATGATCTATGATCTCAATGGGACCAATCTCATTAAATAAAGGTTTGAAATGAAATGAAATGAGAATTCAAGCTTCCCCGAACACATTTCTTAATTTAAGAAAACACACACGATGAATCCATGATATCAAGGGAGGAATAAAACAAATAATGACGTTTCCATCATAAAAAAGCACATAACATCCAAGTACATCTATTGAAATCAAACTGAAGGCTTTATAGAGGGGTCGTTCTGGAACTAAGGCGCATAGATATGCAAAAAATACTGATCCTGACAATGAGCTTCATACGTCCCCTTTAAGTGTCACATGCTTTTCTCATGGTAATAACAGGAAGCTTTGTTTTTGCGTGGTATGTGAAACGATGTCATCAAACATCCAGTTGCACCTGCACATTTTGAAGTAAGCCGATCACACGTTGCTAATGAGAAACTCCAATTAAGGAGGCTTTGATTCAGAGGGGAAGACAACGAGATGGAGGTGACAGTCAGAGAGGAAATGGTTGAAACGTGAGCTCGTTTAGCTCCTAATGAGACTCTCATGGGGCGTACCAAAGATCAACATGGGGTTAATAATATCCCTTCGAGATGGTACACACACACACACACACACGCACACACACGCACACTTACATCCACACCTATACGTACTCAGACATTACCACAGCCATACCAATACACAGTATATTACTCAATTGTTATACTGAATATATGAGGTACTTCATTTGAGTATTTCCCTTTGTATTGTGCCAATGTATACGTATACTATAAACCCCCACCCCTCCCAGGTGATAATTAAGCAATAGCTCACGACAGGCCTGAAGTGAGCTATTGCTTTTATAAAACGGTTACCAAGTATGCCAATATGAAATAAAAATACACACTCTAATTTAAATAGTTTGTATTAATAAATAATGATGTTCAAAATAAAATAGTCCATCCGTTGCCTTCTGCGCGAAACATAGTGTGAGGTGGTTGCTATGCAACAACACTAACAGCTAGCGAACATATTAGACAGAGAGCGTTGATCCATTATTTGGCTATTTATTTACATTCATTTGTTTGTTGTTGTTTATTGTGCAGCCACTGAAACCTGTCCAGCATCAGTAGCATGGCTTACGAGGTTACTTGTAGAGGTTGTTCTCGGCTGTTGCTCGGCGTGGCGAGAATATTGCTCCACTTTCTCCGGTCCCCGAGATTCGGCTTCCAGCAGCTCTGGAGAGAGCTTTCGCACCTGTGGCCACTAACGGTCATAATTTATCTGCTTTGTTTCAAGACCCGCCTCAGAAAGCTTTTGAATGGTGGCACTTCTCCAGCTGGTCTGCCTGCTCTTCACGGAGCTCTGCATGTCGTCCTTTAGGTGCTTTCTGGAGATAGGCACTGCTCAATCCACTCCTCCATAGTGAGGCCCCCCGGAGGTCGAAGTTCATCTTAAATGTTTCCATTTTATGCTTTGTAAGTTTGTTTCGTAACGGAAGAAATGTAAATATATTTATAAAACTGACAAGTCAAATCAAGCAATCTGATTGGTCGATAGTGTTTTTGCGGACCTCTTTGATTACAGATTTGAAAACATCGCTGCTTGCTTTAAAAGTAGCACAATTCATGATGTCAAACCTTGGAAAGTATCTAGATATCCTGCCCTGATGCCAAAGGAACTGCACACTCGATATGTTTTGCCATTTGATGTCTATGTCTGGACCGCTGCGTAAAAAGGAGGGTTTCTGCCCCGTTACTTCTCCGCTGCTTTCTTGTTCCAGTATGAAAAGCCCAACGGTATACTGTTTTTCTCAGACGCGGAGGGATACTGACTTGTTGTGAAAAGTAACTTGCAATTCTACCCGTGGTATACGCTCAGTACAGTATATCACGGCTAAGAACCAATCGGATTGCTTGATTTGACTTGTCCGTTTTAAAATAAATACCAATTAACACGTAACTTTTTGTTTTGATAAAACCAAAGGAAGTCAATAAACACAAAACCAAATAAATAAATAATTAAATAAATAAATTAAATACAAATTAAAATGTTTAAAAATAATAATAAAATACAATTATAATGAATACATATAAATTAAAAGCCACATTTAAAAGGCTGACATTGCGTTGGTGTGAACCTCACATGATATCTTGACTCCCTCTTACAGAGTGCATGTGAAAGAGTTCAGATAAGCCCAAAATGTTTTTCTTTCCCTATACCATGTTACATATGACATCATGATAAACATACGTACTCTACAGTGAAGTACGGTGGTGGCAGCATCTGTAGATAAGTGTAGTGGAGTGGATTCAGGCGCATGAGGGCAGAGAGAAACAAAGGATCCTGGGGGAAAACATGATGCGTTCTGGAAGGTAATACGGAATCAGTTTGTTAAGTCAGAGCTGTGCAGGGAAACCTCAAATCACCACACGAATGTCCTGCAGTGTCACTTAAACCGAGTGTCTGCAGCTGGACATGTTTCTTTCTCCACCACATGCAACTCGAAGGGCTTCATCACTTCTGCAGAGAGTGATGGGATACATGATTGGGTGTCCACTCCAGATGTTTAAGCTCAGAGCCACGTGCACAGAATCAAGGCTGTTGGAGCATCTGTTAAGCAGCCTTAGAGGGGGGTTGATCACTTTACATGACTCTGAAGGAGTGAGTTTCCACCCTCGTGTTAGGTAATCATGATTTCAACATGTTTCCCCGTCGTTTGGGGCTTCGTTAGTTCTCCGTGTGGTCGGCTGATTATCGTTTAATAATGTCTGGATCTGATGCGTGTCGATGCGCCACATGTTTAATATCAGAGGGTGAAAGCTGACATCAATTTGCTCTTTAAAATTAATAATGAACATGGTTTGATTTCCATGTGTTTTTTGCAATAACCTCGCAGTATTTACAGGATAGTATCTTTCAGTACCTTGTAGTATCTTGTAGTATCTTATACAGGGGGTCCGCGGGGTCTTAAAAAGTATTACAAGTTGATAAATCAATTTAGCGAAAATGAAGGCTATTAAAAAGTATTAAACGGCATTTTCCAAGGTGTTACATCTCGTAGCTTGTCTTCAATAAGTATATAAAGTGTCCAGAGAGGTTGTGTTCTACAGTCTGCCTGAATGTAGTCATGGCGTAGGTGTGTAGTGTGATTCTGTGGAGTTTATTTACGGCATCCCGTTGGGTTTGACGTCATCTGAACAGGACGTCGCACGGTCACGGCTTGATAGCGCGCGGAGGTCCGTTTACGCCGGTTGCTAAGCAACATCGTTATGGGGAAATGCAAGTCTGCGTCCAAATGGTTGGACGATAAGGAGGAAGGACAATCAATACTGTATGTAGTGAATGTGAGGTAAAGTGTGTCGCCAAGGTAACCGGTTAGAACTCGAAGTGGCGATGAGGTCTTAAAATGTATGGAAAGGGTCTTAAAGAAGGTCTTAAGAGGTTTTACATTTCACTTCAGGATTTCTACAAATACCCTGTTGTAGTACTTTTGAGTAGCTTGCAGTATCTTTGCAGTATATTGTAGTATCTTTGCAGTATCTTGTAGTATTTGTGCAGTATATTGCAGTATCTTGTAGTATATTTGCAGTATCTTGTAGTATCTTTGCAGTATCTGTGCAGTATATTGCATTCCTGTAAAAGAAACCTAGCCTAACCCTCACTTTTTAAGCAGGTTATTGACATGAAGTTTAAAAGTGAGACAATCATCAAGCCAGATACCAAGGTATTTGTAACAGGTAACCACTTTGAGTTTTGTTCCTTGCGTAGTTACAATATCTAAAACAGGCTCTGGTGTCTTTGTTGCTTTTGAAAGAGCATTACCTTGGTTTGATCCACATTTAAAAGAAGCTTTAGTTCAGAGAGCTGAGTCTGAGTAGTGTTAAAAACAGCCTGTAATTTAACACCAGCCTCTTTAATGGAGGGACCTGCACAATACATCACAGTATCATCCGCATAAAAATGTAAAGTAGCTTCATCCACATTTTCACCTAAACTGTTGATGTAGATGGAGAATAAAAGTGGTCCTAAAACAGTACCTTGTGGTACACCATTAGAAATGTTTAACCACTCAGAAGACAGCCCATCAAAGTGAACACATGGGGACCTTTCAGAGAGGTAGTTCTCAAACCACCCACTGCACGGCTGGACATGCCTATACTGAGTAGCCTCTGCTTTAAGATGAGATGATCGACGGTATCAAACGCTTTGGAAAGGTCAACAAACAGAGCTGCACAACTCTGCTTATTATCTAAAATACTCTCCACATCATTCACACTTTCATCGTGACAGTGATGGTGCTGCGCTGCTTTCTGAAGCCTGACTGATGTTTAGACAGGATGTCATGGTTACATCAAAACTCCTTTACCTGTTCACTCACTAGGCGTTCGAGAGCCTGAGCCAGAACTGACCACTTAGAGACGGCCTATAGTTATTTAATAAGGTGGCCTCCCCTCCTTTCAGCAAAGGCAGGACATACGCTGACTTCCATACTTTTGGAATTGTGTTCGTGCTGAGGGAGAGGTTAAAAAGAGAAGTGAGAGGTGGAGAAATAAAATCTGCAGCTATCTTTAAAAAGAAAGGTTCTACGTTGTCCGGGCCGGCCGGTTTCCTAGGATCTAACTTGGTTGAAGCTTCATGAACAATACCAATAGTTAAAGGAGTAAAGCTGAAAGGGTTTTCCAGACCACATTGTTCAGAGTCACGGACTGGAGCGTTCACAGAAGCCACACAGCCAAACAGAGAGCCACAAGACACAGAATGCTCATTAAAGAAATGTAGCATAGTAGCCCTGTCTGATATAGAGCCGGATGCTGTGGTGAGGCACGGAGGAGCTCATTACGGATGAAATCGATTTTATGGCTTTCCAACATTTCCTAGGATGATTCTGGGTTTCTGTGGTAACCGACAAATAGTACTTTGATTTAGCACTTTTTATTTGAGATGTGAATCTATTCCTTAGCTGCCTAAAACGTAGCCACTCTACCTCTGAGCCTGATTACCTAGCCTTAGCCCAAGCATTATTTCTCTCATGAAGGAGACTGGACAGCTCAGCAGAAAACCAGGGATTGTTTCGTCCCTTCACTCTAAATGTACGCAGAGGTGCATGTCTATCTATAATGTTCATAAAACCAAGATAAAAATAAGACCATGCGGTTTCTACTTCAGCACACAGATCGATTTACCCCGATCAAACCCAAACAGATCATGAGCAAAGCCCTGCTCCACAAAGTGTTGTTGTCTCTCGTTGTGATGACACGTGGTTTTACCTTTTGGACCTCGGTGTCCCTGAGTGTGGCTCCAGCACGGTGATCGCTCACATCGTCAGCACATACTCCCACAGACGAGTATCTATGGGGAACATTTGTTAAAATGAGATCAATTAGGGAGGATTGACTTGGCGACTTAATATTTGGGCGAGTAGGACTGTCTATAATCTAAACAGTATCTTGCAGTATCTTGTAGTATATTTTCAGTATCTTGTAGTATATTTTCAGTACCTTGTAGTATCTTTGCAGTATCTTGTAGTATATTTTCAGTACCTTGTAGTATCTTGCAGTATCTTTGCAGTACCTCTCGGTGCAGTGGAGTGGGTGTTCTACACACTTCACCTTGAGAACACATTTCTATTGACGTATTTGTTTTTCTACTTCTGCAACAAACAAAAATCGTGTACTCTCTGACGCACGCATGCTCTCCGAGTACTTTGTGCTGCTTTCCAGCCAGCAGCCGAGATGAGGGGGGGGGGCGATGGATGCACATGCTATGTTTTCAGCCCCTCTTCGTACATCACTCATCGAATGTTTTGTCTTTCAATTAGCGGCTCTCTGTTTTCATCAAACGTCGGTGACGCCGATTCGTATCCACTCATGTGGGTCTTTGCGTCTGACATGAAATGATTGGATTTGTAGTGGGTGTGAAAGTGTGTGATCTTTTGCTCTGAGATAAGTACGCTGCAGCCTCTCCTCAAACAGCCTTTTTAACTTTATTCAAATGTATTTAAAATAAGTCTCAGGTAAGTGAAAATATAACGGGAAGGAAGTACCAGGAACAGGGTTATTTTTACAACACATTGACGGCTTACTGCCTCTGTCTTTGTGGATAACTCGAATATATATATATATATATATATTCTCTCTTTTTATTGGACAGTATTCTGTGAGAAGAGAGGATTCGGTGACGGCAGGCTGAATCTGAGGAAGTGGATTTACAGTCTGATTTGAAATGTCCGCTTCCTTAAGCCACGTGTATCTCAGCTCCCAGTACGATGCATATAGTGAGTTGAAATCCAATCATTTCAATTGCATATATACTTTTTTCGCAGTTCTGTTCTGTGTGTAATGACTTCCTTTAAAAGCTGTAATGCTTCCTTCTGCTGTGCATGTCCGAGGAAGCTTCATTTGCATTTAAATTCCTTTCAGAGGCGCAATCAGAAGTCTCATGGTGGGATTGATTGTGTTCAGAAGGACGTGCTGCAGGAGTTAATTTACCTTTCTTTCTCTTATGCAGACAACAGTCTACCTTTTAAAACACAGCGCCTGATGGACTCTCATTGGACTGCTGAAGCAAAAAGGGGCTGTGCTGTCTATGCAATTACAATCTGTCTGCATGGTGCTCGTTGTCTTCAATCTACTGACACGATACGGGACTTAACGTGGATCCAGATTTATCACGCCGCCCCTTCAAAAGTTTCCGCTGTCAAAATCTATATTTTAACGTGCTTAATATATAATTATGTCTTTGATGTGATCCCCATTTGCACGAGAATTAGAATCGTCTGTTCTTCCTCGGGTCTGCACACGTATACATTCAAACACACAATAACACACTTTAAACACAAAACAACACATTTTGTGTAATTCACAATCACAACAAGGTACGGAAATGGGACGAAAAGGCTTATCCTTTTAGCCGAACATTTAAAACAAAACAATTGAAACATTATTCATTTTAAATACCAAGAAACCAGGGTATTCAAAACTACATAGTAAACAAATACGATCCAGAAACTTTACATTTCTAGAAAAAGGGAATATTAGAAAATAATAAAAACCAATACAAATAGGATATTGAAAATAAAATCATCATTATGAGAGAGAGAGAGAGAGAGAGAGAGAGAGAGAGAGAGAGAGAGAGAGAGAGAGAGAGATGCTCTCGTAACTTCTCGTTTGGAATATGAGGAAATGAACTGCGGTCTGGCTCTCCCAGCTTGCACGCAGTTTGATTGGCTAGCGCTCCTACTGTCAGATTTGCATAAACGGGATTTGATTGGCTGAGAGTTTTAGGCCCCGCCCACTCGATCCGATCTGATTCCGTCTGATTGGCGCTCGGCCCCGAAATTGTTGATCGGAGCATCCCTAGTCACATCGGAGCTTGTTTTTACATTTGGAGCGTTTCCCTGACAGTACTACGAATCCAAGTGGCTTCAAAGTGCCTGTGAATGTGATGTAAATGTCTCTCTCTGTCTCCCACAGGGCGTAGGCGCCGACCCCCACATTTCTTTGGCTCTGCCCCCCGATGCGAAGCTGGAAAGAGAGAGGGCAGACGAGCCGTCGTTCAGACACCTGGACTCTGACGAGATGACCATCAGGATAGGTAGATCTGGACCTCTCTCAGGCAAGCCTCCCTTCATATACCCACACGATATCCATTATTACATGTCATCAAAACTCAGACAAAGGACTACAATGGCTACGACAGTGACATTTCACCTGATGGCTTCTTCTTACTTTCCTGATTTTCTTTTCTCTATTCCTCCGTCCATCTGGTCACTAATCGGTTTCACTTCCTAACTTTTGATGGTGTTTCAATACGATAATAATCATGATGTTTTCCTGGTTGTGGGACACTAACTTTCTACATGCTTTCATCTCACATCCACAGACTAAGTGAGGCAAGTTAAAGAGGACATATGTTCATTGTCAGTATGTGGTGTCTCTACTTTAAAGAGTCCTCTCCTGCTGATGTTCAGGTGTATATCAGTATGTAGTGTCTCTACTTTAAAGAGTCCTCTCCTGCTGATGTTCAGGTGTATATCAGTATGTAGTGTCTCTACTTTAAAGAGTCCTCTCCTGCTGATGTTCAGGTGTATATCAGTATGTAGTGTCTCTACTTTAAAGAGTCCTCTCCTGCTGATGTTCAGGTGTATATCAGTATGTAGTGTCTCTGCTTTAAAGAGTCCTCTCCTGCTGATGTTCAGGTGTATATCAGTATGTAGTGTCTCTGCTTTAAAGAGTCCTCTCCTGCTGATGTTCAGGTGTATATCAGTATGTAGTGTCTCTACTTTAAAGAGTCCTCTCCTGCTGATGTTCAGGTGTATATCAGTATGTAGTGTCTCTACTTTAAAGAGTCCTCTCCTGCTGATGTTCAGGTGTATATCAGTGTGTAGTGTCTCTACTTTAAAGAGTCCTCTCCTGCTGATGTTCAGGTGTATATCAGTATGTAGTGGCTCTACTTTAAAGAGTCCTCTCCTGCTGATGTTCAGGTGTATATCAGTATGTAGTGGCTCTACTTTAAAGAGTCCTCTCCTGCTGATGTTCAGGTGTATATCAGTATGTAGTGGCTCTACTTTAAAGAGTCCTCTCCTGCTGATGTTCAGGTGTATATCAGTATGTAGTGTCTCTACTTTAAAGAGTCCTCTCCTGCTGATGTTCAGGTGTATATCAGTATGTAGTGTCTCTGCTTTAAAGAGTCCTTTCCTGCTGATGTTCAGGTGTATATCAGTATGTAGTGTCTCTACTTTAAAGAGTCCTCTCGTGCTGATGTTCAGGTGTATATCAGTATGTAGTGTCTCTACTTTAAAGAGTCCTCTCCTGCTGATGTTCAGGTGTATATCAGTGTGTAGTGTCTCTACTTTAAAGAGTCCTCTCCTGCTGATGTTCAGGTGTATATCAGTATGTAGTGGCTCTACTTTAAAGAGTCCTCTCCTGCTGATGTTCAGGTGTATATCAGTATGTAGTGGCTCTACTTTAAAGAGTCCTCTCCTGCTGATGTTCAGGTGTATATCAGTATGTAGTGGCTCTACTTTAAAGAGTCCTCTCCTGCTGATGTTCAGGTGTATATCAGTATGTAGTGTCTCTACTTTAAAGAGTCCTCTCCCGCTGATGTTCAGGTGTATATCAGTATGTAGTGTCTCTACTTTAAAGAGTCCTCTCCTGCTGATGTTCAGGTGTATATCAATATGTAGTGTCTCTACTTTAAAGAGTCCTCTCCTGCTGATGTTCAGGTGTATACCAGTATGTAGTGTCTCTACTTTAAAGAGTCCTCTCCTGCTGATGTCCAGGTGTATATCAGTATGTAGTGTCTCTACTTTAAAGAGTCCTCTCCCGCTGATGTTCAGGTGTATATCAGTATGTAGTGTCTCTACTTTAAAGAGTCTTCTCCTGCTGATGTTCAGGTGTATATCAGTATGTAGTGTCTCTACTTTAAAGAGTCCTCTCCTGCTGATGTTCAGGTGTATATCAGTATGTAGTGGCTCTACTTTAAAGAGTCCTCTCCTGCTGATGTTCAGGTGTATATCAGTATGTAGTGTCTCTACTTTAAAGAGTCCTCTCCCGCTGATGTTCAGGTGTATATCAGTATGTAGTGTCTCTACTTTAAAGAGTCCTCTCCTGCTGATGTCCAGGTGTATATCAGTATGTAGTGTCTCTACTTTAAAGAGTCCTCTCCTGCTGATGTTCAGCTGTATATTAGTATGTAGTGTCTCTACTTTAAAGAGTTCTCTCCTGCTGATGTTCAGGTGTATATCAGTATGTAGTGTCTCTACTTTAAAGAGTCCTCTCCTGCTGATGTTCAGGTGTATATCAGTGTGTAGTGTATCTACTTTAAAGAGTCCTCTCCTGCTGATGTCCAGGTGTATATCAGTATGTAGTGTCTCTACTTTAAAGAGTCCTCACCTGCTGATGTTCAGGTGTATATCAGTATGTAGTGTCTCTACTTTAAAGAGTCCTCTCCTGCTGATGTTCAGGTGTATATCAGTATGTAGTGTCTCTACTTTAAAGAGTCCTCTCCTGCTGATGTTCAGGTGTATATCAGTATGTAGCGTCTCTACTTTAAAGAGTCCTCTCCTGCTGATGATCAGGTGTATATCAGTATGTAGTGTCTCTACTTTAAAGAGTCCTCTCCTGCTGATGATCAGGTGTATATCAGTATGTAGTGTCTCTACTTTAAAGAGTCCTCTCCTGCTGATGTTCAGGTGTATATCAGTATGTAGTGTCTCTACTTTAAAGAGTCCTCTCCTGCTGATGTTCAGGTGTATATCAGTATGTAGCGTCTCTACTTTAAAGAGTCCTCTCCTGCTGATGATCAGGTGTATATCAGTATGTAGTGTCTCTACTTTAAAGAGTCCTCTCCTGCTGATGATCAGGTGTATATCAGTATGTAGTGTCTCTACTTTAAAGAGTCCTCTCCTGCTGATGATCAGGTGTATGTCAGTATGTAGCGTCTCTACTTTAAATATCTGGATTTTTTTTTCTGCCATTAAAAAGATAATGGCTGAATCTGAAGAGCTGATAAACACGATAATTGCAGCGTCAGCAGCAATTAGAAGCAAATTGCACATCAACATGAATCTACATCTACGTGTGCAAATTGGTGGAACATTATAGTACAACATAAATGCTCGAAAGTGGTCAAAAAAGGGAAGCTGCTGTTTCGCAGTGGCCTTTTGTGTTCGTCAGATTAATCCATGTTGTTTTCTCGCCTCACAGCCCGGCAAGAAGAAATGTTATTCATATTTGACATCCAGTGTTTTCTGAAACTGCTGCAACCCTCATCGATCTGCTTAATGCTTACTGTAGTTCGCTTTGTTTGGACGGAAGAAAAGACGATATGTTGTTGTCTTCTGGATCACGTTCACACCGGCTTTTTACAGAACAACAGTGAGAAGGAAAGGGGAAGTAATACGGACTGAAAGGATATACAGATATAGAGAAGGGAAAAGAAAAGGAAGGAACAACAAATACATATAAAGTTAAAGTCAAATAATAGAAAAACCCGTGGTGGTGCAGCAGGTCTGAGGTAGGGGGGGGCTGATTGTTGAGGGCTTCGTGAGGAATGAGGAGGACTTTGAAGTTCATTCTTTGATCTTGCATCATAAGAGCTACGGATACTGTCAAAGAAAGTGTGGTTGCTCCATCTAACAATTCTCAAATTTAACAAACTGGGCCAGTGTTCTGGATCTGGATCTGGATCTGGATCTGGATCTGGATGAATACCGAGCAGAACCCAGAGGTATCACGCTCAGTGGGGGATGGATGGACTCCACGGTTTCTGCGATGACAGCTCCTTCTGGTAGCCAGTTCCACTCTCCGATTGCTCTCGGAAAGAAGGAGTATTTAAGAGCGTCACTAGCTGCGAAAATCCGCTCGAAGTTCAAAGAGTTGGCTTTGCGGGTTCTTCTAACTGGCTCTGGGTCCATCGGTGCATCGATGGCTGAGATGTTACGGGCAATCTTGAAGAAGAGAACCGAACGAGCCAATCGCCGCCTTTCACTCAATTCCACCCAGTTCGACCGCTCGAGCATTTCTGCGACGCTGCCGTCCCTGTGTACTGATTCCAGTTAACAATCAATTCAACCAAGTTTAATAATCATAGCCCAATATCACCTATTACACATTCAGTCACGTTATGCTGGACAATTTAGTCGTGAACAATTTCTCGAGATCCCACTCTTTAAAACCAGTTCGTCTCCACATGTCGACCACACATCGTCATGTTCATGTGATGTTGGTTACACAAGGCTGACTTCCTGTGAGCAGCTGGTGGCGCCATGACTAATAATCGAACTGCAAATGTCTTCAGGCTCTTATCGAGCATTAGATATTTGGAACAAGTTGGAGACAGAGCGGTGACGAGTCCTAAAACCAGGAAGTGAGTCAGCATTTCTCCACTTCCTGTTCCTGGTCTCAGAGCCAATGAGATCTCTCCGTAGGGTTTAGGAAAGTAGCTGAACTAAGGTCTGTGGTTGAGACGCATCGAAGAGACGGATCACGTTTTGTTCTACGACATTAAATCCATCAGAGTGGACGTGTCTGAGAAACGATGGTTGTTACCGAGCGGCTGAACGGGACTACAGAAGTCGTGGAGGCCGTTGTACGTCGTTACGCCGAACACGTGAACACTCCTCTGAGTTAGTGTCTGTTCGGCTTGAAAGCCAGTCCCTGCCTCCTGCAAAGTGTTCAGACGCTTCAACTCATTCCATTAGAATCTGTTTGAATCTGGATCTGAAGTCGGCGTGACGTAGAAGTCGTGCTGCTGGACTCGCCTGTAGCTCCTTTATAGCATAACGTTAGCATTTAGCTTCTGGCCGTTAGATGTATGATTAGAACATTATAAAACTAGACATGTGGAGATGATCCGGCTGAACAACACATTTATCAAACTGGTTCGTGTACGCAGATATTTTTTACAATTTTCCAAAATCCTATGGAGAAATCCCATCGCTCTGTGTCGAGGGAACCAGCAGTTTACTTCCGAGTAAATACGTCATCCCCGCACCGCTCTATTGTACGACGAAGTTACGCAGCCGAGCCATTTGGCCACGCCCATATGCAGGAACTCTATTTTAGGTAAAACAAATCAACTGTCGCAGCACGTGCAGGCCTTCGAAACGGCTGTTCATACGCCAATACTAGTAATGATAATCCTAGCAATTACGATAGGTCCTTCACTCAGAGTCTGTCTGTGTTCGGGCCCTAAATAAGACTAATCGACACATCAAAGCCGTGAGTTGCTGATTGAGAGGATCGTCTAAAGCAGGGGTGTCAAACTCAAGGCCTGGGGGCCAAAACCGGCCCGCAACTTCATTTTATGTGGCCCGCAAGAGCTTGCTAAGATTATAATACGTTTATTATACGGTTACATGCCGAACATGCAGAAGCGCGTTGCCCATACACTACATGTCCCACAATGCATCTCAAATATGAATTTTGTTTAGAATTTGACTTTTTTCTTCCACATTTCAAATTTTTTTACATTTTCAAATTTTGTACAGATCTTTTTTTAAATCATTTTGTGACATGCGCACTGAAGAGACTTGCAATTATTTGCCCTGGACTTCTGCTTTCAGACATAGTTAATTATGAAGTTATCCAATAATAATCCAATTCAGAGGCAATAATGTAATATAATACATTATTTTATATATATTATATATTTAATATGTATATTTTATATAGTTACAACCGGCCCTTTGAGTGCAACCATAATGCTAATGTGGCCCGCGATGAAATTGAGTTTGACACCCCTGGTCTAAAGAAATATGTTGTATCTGAATTTGGGCGGATAGTAGACCAAAGAGCTGTAGCTGCCAATGTCTTCCATGTCTTTGTTTGTTTCTGCAGTAATAGACCTTTTCCCAGAAGACATTTTGCAGAATCATAGCAGGAAGTGGAATTAATAGCATTAACAATTGCTTTTCTCTAATGTAAAAGAAGAATAAGTAGAAGATGGACCTTCATATATTAATATACCGTACTTTTCGGACTATAAGCCGCGACTTTTTGTACAGCTAACGGCCACTAGGGGACCTCCTAAATCTATGGATTTTACAGGTACAATTAACCACCTTTAACTCTACGGGCTCTATGACCGGTCCGCGCCCGCCACCTTTAAGCGGCGGGCTCCAGCAGGAAAAGCTGGAGGCCGGAAAAGAGCGAGACAGGTAGCGCGCCAAAGTAGAAGTGGAACCGAGAGACAGAACGAGAGCAAGACAGACGGACAATTTAGCTGCTGCGGCGGCTTATATGCAGGTGCGCTTTATAGTCCGAAAGTACGGTAGTGTTCAGAAAGCCAGCATTCATGATAGAAAGTCTCAACAAAAAAAAGCTCCTGCCATCATTAATGTTTTGAGGCCCTGACACACCAAGCCGAAACCGGCCGTTTTCGTTAGTCGGACGACGAAGCGTGCCCTGTCGCCCGAACTCAATTTGGTGTGTCCCGCACCGTGCGTCGGACAAAGAAATCACTCCGATTGGCTGTTCAGCTAGCCAATCAGAGCATGAGAAGCGAAACGGTTGCTTGAGAATGTCTTCCACGAGCAACACTCCCATGGCTGATAGCTCCGGTACCGCACGAAACATGTCTTCGATGGACGAGAGTGAAAATGGAGTGAAAAGGTTAATTCATGCAGACACTTAGCAACCTGCTGGAGTTAATTATTTAGTTAATCCCCTTTGCCACTGTGTAAGCACAGCTGAGTCCCTTTATCTTACTCACTCCGACAGTGACCTCCATTTTATTATGTACTAATTATTATTTTTAACTGATGACATTTTAACTTTTTTAATTCCCAGGGGACTTTGGTTTACCGGCGAAGCTGTCAAACCATCCGAGTGTTAGATATGAAGAAAGTCTTGATGGTATTTTCAGGAACATATCGAGCCGCTGGAGATGTTGCAAAGTAAAAAAGCAGACCCTTGAAAGCTTGTTAAAAGTGAAATGTCTCTTGCACGCAGACACAGAAAGCAATATGCATGAGCAGACGGAAGGGCATTGTGCAGAAACTCAAATATTGAAAAGGGACCTGCAGCTACAAGGTCCACAGATTAAATATATATATTCAGTCTAGCTCTTCGGTTCTGTTAAACATTCATTGCATCCCTGTGGCTCGCCTTAGGGGAGTGAGGCGGCCTACAGAGTAAATAGAATAGAGCACGTATATAAGATCGGTCTGATAGCTATTTGCCCCCCAGCGGCTTTACATTTGATTGACTGTGCTCTTCAGAGTGTAGCGTATCCAATCTCCTCTACACGGAGATGTATTGTATATATTTGAAGGTAGGCGGTCGTATTTCCCGGTGTCTGTGCAGCTCGGTCTATTATTCTGTTTTGTAGTGTATAACAGACTGAAATTCCATAATGTCAAGGGGTCTTGCAATGCATATCTCCAACGTGCGTTCAGAGGCGTTCTTTCAATAATGTTTGGGATGGATATACGACGTTGAATGGTCAGTATTTGTTTCAAACTTACGGTCCATTGTTGTTCGACAAAGGTATAAGAAAAGCATAATTTCAAGGCTGTAATAGCATCTTTTATCTTTTATTCATTCAGCAAGCTAAAGCTAACGTTAGCTTCGAGTTGGGTGGAAACGGCGTTCTCAACTGATGAAGTAAAAATACTTATTTTACCCTAAATACTAGATTAACGCATTGTTTGTAAGTATTTTTTTTAGATACTATCGCTTTGCACGCACACAGACACACACACACACACACACACACACACACACACACACACACGGTAGACCAGTGCGTCTCAAACTTTTTTCAGTAGTGTACCCCCTTTGAAACATTTTCTCAGCCAAGTACCCCCTGACCGACCCCTGATCGAAAAAGCCTATACGAATAATTCCAATATAGTGATGTACCCTCAGTGTGTGATGTATTAACTCCTTCATGCATGCATTACAACACACTAAGGATATTTTCATTTTATGCATGAAATAAACATAACGGAAAACAAATTTAACTGATTTTTCCAAGGAGTTTTTCAACTGAACAAAATGATATATTATGCAAAACTATAAAATACAATACACAAATTGAAATGTGACATGTTTATATGAGGACCCCCTTAGTGGTTCTAGGAATATTGTATATAACATTGTGTTTTCTATTTAACTTATTGTACTAAGATTATTTTTGTAATCATGCTTGGTATTTTGAATTTTTTTTTAAATCTCACGTACCCCCTGCAGTACCCCAACGTACCCCTAGGGGTCCGCGTGCCCCCATTTGAGAATCACTGCGATAGACTATAGTAACGTTTGTCAATACATGATACATCACCTAGTATCAAATCACCGCTGCCGTCCTCGGTCGATGCGGCGGTGTTTTATTTTGTTCCGTCACCAGACTCCTTTGCCCCTCCAACAGAGGGATGTCCTTTTTCGTTTTCGTCATTTCAAGCGATAAAAACTCTCGATCTTCTCTCGAATTCTTCGGAATGACAAATGACGACAAGACGCCCGTCTGGCGGAAACGCTGAGTAGCTTCCAAAGTTTTATCACTCGACATCGCTCAATCAACCCAGTGAACTATACCAAGGCTTTTATCATTACTTTAATATATTGTATTTGACTGTGTGTACCAGAGCAACCACAACAGTCCTCACTCAACCTTTTGACTGAGTGCACCATCCAGCTACTTACAGTCCTTCTTGCCATTCTTCGGACCCACTAATGCTCTCAAAATAGCCGATAAAAGAACACAAAGTATGTGATTCTGGAGAAAGATTGATATTTGAATTCAACTCCTCCAACACATACCCCCGATCCAGATGTATCCCCTCATTTTAAACGGCTTTCTCATACTTCCAAGGCCTTTCATCCATGGTTGTCTTCTGTACTTGCTTGTAAAGCGCTTTGAGCACCAGGAAAAGCGTTTTATGAATGTAATGTATTGTTATTACGATGCTGCTGATAGGCTTGAGTAGTGTTGGGTTTTGTGAATGAAAGAAACGGTCCTTTTTGTTCAACATTTTTGTCATGTTTTGCTCAGCCTTCAAACCCG
The DNA here is from genome assembly GCA_036324595.1 of Champsocephalus gunnari. Lineage (NCBI taxonomy): Eukaryota > Metazoa > Chordata > Actinopteri > Perciformes > Channichthyidae > Champsocephalus > Champsocephalus gunnari. The sequence goes on along the minus strand of CM070437.1, from coordinate 3,513,300 downwards.
AGGGCTGAATTCTAATGTCTTCACCGCGAAAGGATAAAGAAATAATAAGAAAATTGCACCATTTGGACCGACATCTGCTTCTCGGTGCCGTATTTCTTCAGAACTGGGCTTTTAGTTCGTACCAGACGTTTGTTTGAGGCTTGTATCGGGAAATCGCATGTTCGTTTTATTGTTTGTTAAGAGAGGAGATGAATAAATTCTATATTCACACACGGCATCTTCACGACAGCACCCCCATGTTTATCAGGCTGTTACTGTATCTCCAGATGGATGCCATTTGAACCATTGCACTTTAGATGATAGATCTGTCCAGAAAGAACTCGTGATTGAAGTCCCAATGGATGTTTCTCCAACGTGAGATTCACAGAGACGGATGTTATCTATGTTTGAAAGCGTTCTCCATTATTAAATACCTCCTTTAGTCATTGCGAATCAACACATCTTCAAACCTTCATGAACTCACACTACTCCCGATCTTTCTTGTCTTTGATTCTGCCTCTCAATGATTGAAGGTGATTGGTGGTTGGTCTCTATTTTTCAATCTGTTGATGTTTGATTCATTTTGTTTTGTTTTTCCTACTGTGCTTCTGATGCTTTTCAAAAGCCTCTCCGTGAACCTCACTTCCTCTTTCAGCCGTCACAGAAGATAAAAAAACTAAAACTCCCGTCCTATGAGACGTCCAAATGTGTGGTATATGAATGCGGATGGTATGTATTGCCTTTTTTTTCTTTCTACATCTTATTTTGAACTACTAAGCAGGACGCTTTAAAAGTAAACAAATAAATTGGATTCTCACTGCTTAGGCGAACAGACGTTGAAAGTATGAATGCATTTCCCTTCAGAGCTTTAAGCCTATATGCGCAGTCAACGAAACGCTAAGAGTTGGACACATGAATTTCCATTTAAAACATGTTTCCCTTCCTGAAGCGCAGCAAAAAGGAACAGATTCGCCCACTGAGTTTTAATCATTCGGCGATTACCTTTTTTAACGCGTTGCCTTGGAGATGGAAAGTAACTTTAAAGACAGAACACCTTTCAATGTCTTTGAACGTCTGTGGCATAGCTATAGACTGATATGAAAGATAAGGGCCAACATTTTACAGGTACGTGTCAAGAGTTAATGATGTACTGTACATATAGCCCTGTGTGATGGTTCATGTATTGTACGGTATTGTATAATGTAAAACTGCATTGTGTTTTCTTTCATTGACGAGTGACAGAGGAATTATAAGCAGAAGAAAGTAGTGATGTATAAATGACCTGAGCTGCATCCCACAAAGGTTCACCAGAACTCTTTAGTTCTCATGAACTAAGTACAGATCGCGTTCACACCGGAAAAAGTCCCTGGGGGAGGATTAGGCAAATGAAGCCGCTGACGTCACTTCTTCTTCTTCTGCTTTGGGTTTACTGGCAGGCCGCAACCCACTTCACGGCGTATACTGCCGCCCGGAGTCCCCGGCCGGAAGTCCCCGGAGTTGGGGAAGGCTTCAGTAGAAGCTGCTGGGAGTCCCAGCAGCTTCTACTGAAGCCTTCCGAGTAAATCTCCAGAACGCCGACACCTCCTCATCTCCACCGCTCCCATGTTTTCTTTTGTGTTGCCATAAGTTAGTCTCTCTGCGTTTCTGCGCTGGGCTAATGCTAATGCTAATAATGCTAATGCGAGGATAATAAAATGGCGGCTTCACAAAACTTTTGGGGAGTTTTACGGGGCGTGGTTTGCAACCCGCCCAGCCAATCAGACAGAGGAACCTTTTCCTCGCACGAAAGTCCCTGCTCTCTAGCGGGGACAGAAAAGGGGGTGAAAAAGGTTCTCTAGAACTAATTTAGTTCCTGGGACTTTTTGGTATGAACGCGACATTTCGGAACTATATCGGAACTAAAGTGGGAAAAGTCCTGCGGTGTGAACGCGCCTAATGGAGAGACGCAAGGAAACCACAAGAAGCAGGGAAATGAGTTTTAAGAGCAATGGGACGTCCTTTCCTCCAGAGCGTCACGTGAAGCGACGTCCGTTTGTGATGACGCCGCACAGCTGATCGTCTGACAGCAGCCAGATCAGTGCATGCGCTGCATCGTCCAATCAGTGAGCGGTACGCAGTAAGGGGGCGGGGCGAGTATCTGAGGATTTCACCGGAGGGTGGTTCCTCGATTATCGCTCCTCTCCGTTATCGCTCCTCAATCCTCAAAGCTACTCAAGATGGCGCAGACAAATCAACTTCCGGCGATACCGAGCCCGAGGTCTCTTCAAGTTTCTCAGACGTTAGCTTGGCTTGTTTCCCGAATAAGATTTGACCCAGACCTTGAAGTTACACTTTCATTCTGGGTTTAAAACATGTTGTAAACATATGGGATCAAGTTAGTGCACAACTCGGCAAATATATAACTAGTAGTTTTTGGACATTTTAATACGGAAATGTTTTATTTTATATATCTTTTACCGACATGTGATTGATTGAAAGCTACGAAAGACCAGAGTTTTTTTAAATGCACCATCATCGCTCCATTTGAACAAATATGCATATGGCAACAAAATATAGTTCATAGTGTAGTTTTCAACGATATTTTTCATATTTTTCCAGCGTGTGTCTGTAGCAATCTCGTAAAAACACCAAAAGCATGCTCAAACACATCCTATAAAAGATTCAAAACCAACTTCCTAACTTCATTCTTGTTATGCAGACCTTGCCCGTGACATGGTTTCATTCGACAGCTTGGGAATGTGTCACAGAAGTACTAAAATACCTTCCAGCCGCGGTGTCGGTGAAGTGAGCGCCATGATGCATGTTTAATAGATCAGAGCTGGACCTCCTGCTGCTCTGCAGGTATTGAAGCTCCTTGGGAGCATGTCCCCTCTGATGTTCTCACGCACACATGCACAACACTATTCTAGTTCCTCGTAATTCTTAACGCATGGCGCCCTCAATCATTCAGTCAGCATTAGGAGGAATCAAAGCGAGCCTCGTGGCGTTCGGTTTGTTTAGATCTTCAAACTGAATGTGGGATTGTCTGAGGTGGTTAATATTCATTTTAAAAGAATGAAAAAAAATAATATTTGTTCGGGTTATTCACATTCAAAGGTGTTTATTCAACCATTAACTGTTTGAAATGACAACTAACTTTAATACTTGCTACTGAGAAATGTAAATCAAACTTAAAGGGGACCTATCATGCAAAATGCACTTTTAGATGTCTTTTATGCATAACTATGTGTCGGGGAACTCACGCAGCGTCAGAAAATACCCAAATCCTTTAAAAACTGAGGTACAACGGGCGGATACAGATGTGCTGCCGATATGACGTCAAATCGGCGGCGGACCCACGGAGAGTTGCTATCAGAAACGATGCCTGACGTGTTTTGGACGTAATCTGGTCTTTGTTTACATTAGCATCGCTAACACTCAGAGCTAACCTGTACTGGAGAGCACGTGTTTAAAAAGCAGGAAATAAAAAAGGAACTCACCTTGTGATAAACCCGCAAGAGAAATGGCATTTTGAGCTCCATCCTGTTTCAGAAATAATCCTTGATGTGGTTTAGAACAGGATGGCGTTTTATCATAGCAGAATTTAACTTTATCTCCGGGAGAATTCTGATCAGGCATTAGCTCCGCCTCCTCGAGCAACGCGACCAACAACCGATTACATGAATGTCCCGCCCCCGACATACAAAGCAAAAAACCCCGGGGATTTTATGCGAGCAATATATATATTTATATATAAACTCCCCAAACAGGCGAAACCCTACCAGTTTCCCCCACTGCCTCTGCCACCTCCCTCCATGCTGGTTCCTCCGGTTTGGATCCCGTTAATAGTTCTGGTCGTAAAGAACCGGGTGATTTGCTACCGTAATTTCTCGTTTGGAATATGAGGAAATTAACTGCGGTCTGGTTCTCCCTGCTCACACGCGGTTTGATTGGCTAGCGCTTCTACTGTCAGATTTGCATAAACGTGTTTGATTGGCTGGCGCTTCCAGCTCAGCTTCCAAAGTTGAACATTGCTCAACTTTGGAATCCTGGACATCCTTGAAATCTTCGCTTCGCTCCCCCACAATGCAGTTCGGCGAAAAGCGAGGCAACGTGACGTCACCCCCATTCAAAGTCAATGGGCAGAGAAGCGTTGGAAGATTTGTTAACGCTGCTGTGTGGACGGGCCGTAACGGCTGCAAAAGAGGGGTATGAGCGTGAGGCACGGCTACAACGGGTGAACTGACATGTTTTGCATAGGTATGGCCCGACAATATATGTTTCCAATATAGCATGATAGGTCCTCTTTAAATGGACAACTGCACATTTAAAATCAAGAGGTCAGTCCCCTCTGATGTTCTCGCGCACACATGCTCAAAACTATTCCTGTTCCTTGTAATTCATGGCGTCCTCAATACTTCAGTCAGCATTAGGAGGAATCAAAGCGAGCCTCGTGGCGTTCTGTTTCTTTAGATCTTCACACCGAATGTGGGATTGTGCTATAAAATGAAAAACGGGCATACGAACCGCCATACCAATATTACTCAGTGTACTAATTCATGAAATACGTCGGCCTCAGGACAGAATGCACCCACCTACATGATATATTGTATATATTAAGGTGGAGGTGATGCCATAGCTGCGATCAGAGGGAAGTCTTAATGGATTTTGCCAACCACATCATATATCTGTTGACACAATGAAGCAGAAAGTGCTCCTTTGATCCTAATTATACCCTGAAATGCCAAATATGTACATTAATATTAATCTTTAATAACTGTAATATATACCAGGCTGCTAAATCCTAAGAACTGCCACAGGATTTGATTTGTAGATTTGATTTGTTTTTGATCTGTATTTTTGAAAATTAATCTTATTTTAACATATTGTTTATTATATTATAACTTTTTTTTTAACGCATGTAAGATATGCAGCACGAAGCTGTCTGTGGCTCTTTCCTGCTGTAACGAGTGACCATAGCATAATTGCAAACAGCTCATGCAGCACAATGTTTATAAGCCTCATAATTGCACTGGCTAACCTGCTGCCGTACACACTTTGTCTTTGTTTGTCTTTCGCCCGAGGGACTGTAGATAATGAGAATTCCATGTGGGTCCCCGTAATGGAAAGTGCTGCATCTGATTTAATTTAAATCCCTCAAATGGATTATGTTGGGGGATTAACTTCAGGAGTTTACTTTCTGTTACTTTTAGCTGAGATGTTGGTTAAATGGTTTGCCTGACAGAGGTTCGATAGATGCTAATAGCCAATATCAGACTGGATGTACCAACCCAAAAACTCTACTATTTTACACACTTTTTAACAAACCCTAAGTGGTGCATATTAAACTGTCAGTCCTTATACGAAATGTAACATTAAGCTTGTATATCTAAGGTCAATATTCACTTTAAGGCGAGACACCCCAGGCAAAAACATCGTCATTGTCAATTTTGAGATTTTGTGCTATTTTGATTCCATAACATGTTTTCTTTCAGGCTTTTGGAAGGAAAACGTACAAAATACACATTTAAAGGTGGGGTGGGTAAGTTTCAGAAACCGGCTCGAGATACACTTTTTGTTATATTCCATGGAATGCTCTTAACGTCCCGATAGCAACGAATATCTGAAGTGCTTTGACAAGAAAATCCATACAAACATTTCATCTGTAGAAGCCGTGATACTGTAAAAAGTACAACCAATCGATTGGATGGCCTACCTGCCTGTCAGCCTTCCATCGGGGCACAAACTGACCTCGTGCCCTCATTGGTCATGTGCGCGTTCGTGTGTGTTGGGGGAGGGGCTCTGTGAGGAAGTGGCAGATTTTCTCCGGTTGTGTATTTTCAAATTCTAGCGATCTCGAGCCGGTTTCTCAAACTTACCTACCCCACCTTTAAGTGTTTATTTTACTAGTTTGTCTATTTGCGTCTGTAGATTTCCCCTAAATTCACCAACAGTTAGCATTCTAACGTAACATAAAGTACCGCGACCGCTGTGTGCACCATGGCAACAGAGATATCGTTTGGAAAGCTCCGTTTCTCCTGCACAATCTCATCGGATCCAAATATGGTCATTTCCTTTGTATCAGCAGCCAATCGTGAAAGCACAAAGGGGTCTTAAACCAAGAAATGAAATCTCATTGGCTGGTGTCAATTTCAGAAAACTTGTAATACAAAAGACAATTGCCTTATTGTAAGTAATTAACTGGAGACATTTCTAGCTGATATCTTTAAGTTAAAAAAATTACCCTATTCACCTGGGGTGTCTCGCCTTAAAAGAAGGAAACAAGAGAATAAAGTATGTAATTTGTTCTGGTTATTAACACCCATTAGCTGTTTTAAATAACAACTAACTTTAATACTTACTCCTGTTAAATGTAAATCAAAGTTAAATGGACAACTGCACATTAAAGTCGAGAGGTCAGTGCATTAAAAGTAAAGTGTTTCAATTACAAAAAAGTCTATGAACAATGCCTCCCACTCCCACCGCCCCCTGGAGATATAATCGCTTATCGCCGACTCACAGCAACATGTAGTCCTGTACGACTTTAATTTGAAATTGTATTTGGGTTGCTTCATTAGTAGTTATGCTGTTAAAGATAGACATGTGACCACGGGATGTCTGTATAAAGTACAGCGAGAAAAGCTACCATTCTTCTCTTGAGGGGTTTTTATCAAAGAGGAACTTTTTAAGCCGTTCTGAACCCAACGACTTTCTGTCCAGAAGTGTTTTTGTCTAATTGTTTGTGTATTCGACGCCAATTTGTCGCTGTTTTACGAGGGACTTTACTCGAATTCAATTAATGTATCGACAAACAAGTATAATCACAACACTTAATGGACAAATGTGAAATGGGACAACCAAATACGATGTCTGAATCTTGAGAACAGGGATCTCGACACCAAAAATGAAGTATAATTAAAAGATATCTTTCTAACGGCCCGTCCACACAGCGGCGGGGAGACGTCACTTTTCGCCGAACTGCATTGTGGGAAGCAGGAGCTTTCCTGGCATTGCAAAAGTTGAGCAAAGTTCAACTTTTGAAGCTTCTGAAGCTTTCGGCGGAAGCGTCAGCCAATCGAATCATATGCCAGTACAAGCTCTAGCCAATCAAACCGCTGCCTGTGTGTCAGGGGCGGGAGATTCATGTGATCGGTTGTTGGTCGAGCTTCAGACACGCCCGCCGGCAAGCTTTTTCCAAAGCCGCTGTGTGGACGGGCCGTGACACGTCTTGAATTGGAAATAGTTCACGATTATTCAAAAACCAGAACCCTTATCAGACCTAAAACACCCTTAACACTAACCAAATACCCTAAAACTAATATAGCCAAACTACCAAATGGTCCCAAAAAACGTTTTTCTTACATTGAAGAGAAGGTATAACACATTTAAAACTTGAAACGGATTACGACTAACAAAAACCCTAACCCTAATCTGACCTACAAAACCCTTAACACCAACCAAATACCCTAAAACGAATCCAGTCCAACTGCCAAACACGTATTTTATCAGTCTAAACATTGGTTTAATAAGGTTAGATAATAAACAAAGACATAGGACAAAGGGAAAATAACAACTTTATTTAAATTAAGCCCCTGTCATACTGTCCCGCAATGGACACCCGATGGACACACGATAAAGGAAATGTTCAAATTCGGCTGTGATCGTAGCAACATCGGGCCATTCGTGAGGGCATCTAAGCCTTCGTATGACCGCCGGTGGAGTTTCTCAGGCTCCGGCAGCAACTTTGTGAGCGGCAACTTCGTAAGGCACTCGTGAGGGCATCTTGTCAAATCATGTCATCTTCGTGTTATCATCGGTGCATTCGCCCTCAGTCTGATCGGGGCGAATGCCCGATGGCACCGATGATAACAAGATGCCCTCACGATGGCCTTACGAAGGGCAAAATGGACACACGAATTCAACACGAAAATGAACCTTCTCGAGGTCCTTCGGCTATTTTTTGGAATGCTAAAGATTTTGCCTCCGCTCACGAAGTTGCTGCCGGAGCCTGAGAGACTCCACCGGCGATCATACGATGGCTTAAGATGCCCTCACGAACGGCCCGATGCTACGATCACAGCCGAATTTGAACGTTTCCTTTATCGTGTGTCCATCGGGTTTTATTGCACAACAACATCATCTAAACATATTATGTAAATAACCCAATTTGTGTTCTGTGAAACTGAAAAGGATATAATATATTATTTTGAAGGCGAGTTGACAAAAAGTTGTTGTTGCTATGGAAACAACATGACAGAGAAAACTTAATATCTTCTACATATAAAGACGGAGAAAGTAAAGAACAAAGTCTGAAGATATGAGTACAGTATCATAGTACTGTAACATAATTGTTTGTGTTACTTTCGTTGCAGTTGTATGTCTTAAATGTAAATGTAAATGTTGCCTTCGTGTGGTTCGGGGCCATCTTCGTGCGAAATTCACAATTCCATATTCGTGTGTCGGGTGTACACTTCGGGACAGTGTGACAGGGGCTTTAAGGTTTTTCTGATTTTATTAATTGGTGTTGAATTAGATTTTGATTCACTTCATCCCAGTTTGTCGCTATTTGAACGGGGACATTAATTCAATTAAATGTATTTATATACAATTAGTTAAAAATACAAAAAGACACAATGGACAAATGTGGAATGAAAACCTAAGAAAGGAATTAACACATCTAGATTTGGAAATAGTTCATGCATTTCACAGAAACCCTAACCCGGCCTAATATGACTTAAAAAACGTTTAAAACTAAACAAATACCCTCAAAATAATCTTACCAAATGGTCACAAAACATGTATTGCATCAGTCTAAACATTGGTTTAAAACGGGTAAGATATAATAACAACTGCTGTCGTATATACAGGGTTCTTACGGTCATTACAAACCTGGAAAAGTCATGGAAATTCAAAATGCTACTTCAAGGCCCTGGAAAAGTTATGTACATTTTAAAACAATATTTTTCCCAAAGTTTTGGAAAAGTCATGGAAATGTAACTAAAGTTGCATCGAATATAATTTATATTTTAGCTAATCGCCGAAATAGTAATACTATAATGATAATACATACTGTATCGTATATAGTAATTAATGCTGTCAAAATTATCGCGTTAACGGTGGTAATTAATTTGTTGAATTAATTGCGTTAAAATATTTAACGCATTTAACGCATGTGCAGAATGGCCCGCCCCATACATCCCACCAGTGGCAGCGCCAGGGTATGGCTGGGGTAGGCTACACCCATACCAAGAAATGGCTTAGCCCCACCATGAACAATGATGTTAAAGTAAGCAAAATAAAGTCTGCCAACTCGCGCAGAGTAAATTGCACAGACAGCAGTTAGTCAGATTGATTTCAGTAGCCACTCGTCTGGAAATACCGAAGACCAGAAACGGTTTTGAAAACTTTTGTCACGTAGTGATCGTCTTCTCAATAGAACATCTTTGATAATGTCTTCTGGCCAATCAGAATCAAGATAACGGCGTGGTGTTGTTGCAGGAAGTCCCGACGGAGAATACTTTTGCGGTAGTACATCTCTACATCGATACAACATTACGTGTTGATAGAAATCAACACGTAATGAATTAAGACCCCACGGTGTGATGAGTGATTGGTGTGTGGGCTGGCTTTCATTTTGACACACAGAACAATGTTATAATAAACATAGATACTGTGTTAAATGGATATATCCGCCTTCTTTCATTTATCTTTCCATTCACAACAACATACATAAAGAAATGGCATATTTTAGTTCGAATGGTGATTAATCATGATTAATACATTTTTAAACTGTGATTAATCCGATTAAAATGTTAATCGTTTGACAGCCCTAATAGTAATGAAACGTAAAATGGCATTTAACTGACGAGGTGTTTTGCTGGTGAGAGGTTTTAGTTGAAGCTAGTAAGCCTATTGGATTTGTTTTGGATAGAAACATGTTTCATATGCAGACCTTATTTTCCTGTTCCATGTTAAAATAAACCATTTTCAGTGGTACCGCTGAGAAAGGGTCGTTTTTTTTGGTCATGGAAAATTAGGTAAAGGTCCTGGGGAAGTCATTGAAAATCATTGGTGAAAAAGTGTATATAGTTTCATTATTAATATAATCTCATACATTTGAATCTCTTCAAACCACACCAAAGATGCTTCATTAAATTACGTTTTTAACCCTTTATAACAGGGGTGTCAAACTCAAGGCCCGGGGGCCAAATCCGGCCCGCCACTTCAATTGATGTGGCCCTGCAAGAGCTTACAAAGAATATAATAAGTTTATTATAATGTTACGTGCCGCTTTACAGGAGAACGTTGCCCATAAACTACATGTCCCACAATGCATCTCATTTTGTGACATGCGCAATGAAGAGACTTGCAATTATTTTCCCTAGACTTCTGCATTCAGACGTAGTTAATTATGAAGTTATTACCCTATCTGATAATAATCCAATGAAGAGGCAATAGTGTAAAAATAATACATTATTGTATATTTATTATCTATATTTATCTATGTATATTTATATAGTCTTAAAGTTACCACCGGCCCTTTGAGTGCAACCATATTTCTAATGTGGCCCAAGATGAAATTGAGTTTGACACCCCTGCTTTATAAGGAGCTTTTTGTCCTGGTCTTCTGTGAATGCAAGAAGAAATAAGTTGGAAAACAGTCGGCTGTTGAGTATGTACGACATTATTGCCGAGTCATCTTCAAAACCTGAGAGGAAACTTAAGAGGCAACTGATAGAGGAATGGATGTTCCTTGTAGAGTGACACTAAATGGTCACTCTGTATTATGTATGCCTCTTATTCTGTGTCTCTCTTTCATCTTCCTCCTTCTCCCAGACCGTCACGCACTGATTCAAAGCGAGGCAGAGAACTCTACTTGTTTTCACACTCCTACTCATATTTTTCGAGTGTGTAATCGTGAGAAGTTTGGAGGGGAATTGAAGCGGCAGCAGTTAATTAGTCGTAGAAATCTTCGTGAAATCCCTCCACGTCTCCAGTTCCCGACTCAGCAAGATTTCTAACAGACTCTGAATCAGCAGGTTATTCAACACAAAAGAAACCTGTGGCTCGACAGCGTCTCTCTCGCTGAGAGGGTAATTGATTTAGTCCTTCCCTCGTTTTCTACTTCCCTCGTAGAGTTGCCTTTTCAGCACTGAGACTTGTCTTCGATTTCAGATAATATTAAGTCTCTCTTTGAGATTTTAGTAATCAGTCTCGCTGATGGAAGATAAAGATGAAATTGACCTTCGTTAATCCCTGTGGGTCAGTAGTTTAACAGCAACAGGGTAGGATTGAAAAACAGGACCGTACAGATTAATACAATTTAAAGGTGGGAAAATCTTGATTTTTGGCGTGTCTGAAGCTTGGCGATTTTTTGCGACCAACAACCAATCACATGAATCTCCCGCCCCGACATACAAAGCAATAGCAATGTTAAAACGAAGTAAACTGGATATAAATTCCCACACAGGCGAAAACCTACCAGTTTCACCCACTGTCTCTGCCACCTGTTTCAGAGAGAGAGAGAGAGAGAGAGAGAGAGAGAGAGAGAGAGAGAGAGAGAGAGAGAGAGAGAGAGAGAGAGAGAGAGAGAGAGAGAGAGAGAGAGAGAGAGAGAGGAGAGAGAGAGAGAGAGAGAGAGAGAGAGAGAGAGAGAGGAGAGAGAGAGAGAGAGAGAGAGAGAGAGAGAGAGAGAGAGAGAGAGAGAGAGAGAGAGAGAGAGAGAGAGAGAGAGAGAGAGAGAGAGAGAGAGAGAGAGAGAGAGAGAGAGAGAGAGAGAGAGAGAGAGAGAGAGAGAGAGAGAGAGAGAGAGAGAGAGAGAGAGAGAGACATTTTAAAGTGATGTTTAAATCTTCCATTTAGGCCCCGCCTACTCGACCGATTCGGCGATCGGTAAAGAACCGGGTGATTTGCTACCGTAACTTCTCGTTTGGAATATGAGGAGATGAACTGCGGTCTGGCTCTCCCGGCTTACACGCGGTTTGATTGGCTAGCGCTCCTACTGTCAGATTTGCATAAACAGGATTTGATTGGCTGACGCCAGCTTCGAAAGCATCCGGAGCATCGAAAGTTGAACATTGCTCAACTTTCGATGCTCACGATGCAAAGCCATGCTCCGCTCCCCACAATGCAGTTCGGCGAAGATTCAAAATCTTCTACGTCACCCCATTCAAGGGAATGGGCGAAGCTTTGAAAGATGTTTTTCATGCCTGTGTGTGGACGGGCCGTTAGGCAATAATCATGCCGTCTACTCAGCTGTTTTAGATCTTTGAGTTCATCTCATTTGTTCAGTGTAGTAACTGATAAATTGCGAGAATACCACACTATGCAAAGCCAGAGAAAAGATTAACTATCAGCCGGCCACGGATCAGCGGGAGCGAAACTTTTCCCAGAAATGTCGTTATTTTTCTCCCAGTGATATCTATGGAAAGGTTACTGCAGAGCGTAAGAGGTGATGAGGCGAAAACCAAGAGAGATACTGCAAGAGAGAGAGAGGAGAGTCAGAGCCACCAGATGACTACACTCAAAGCGCATTGATACATAACATAGTTCTGCAGGTATCTTTCTAATTCTTAACCATGGATATCTGTACAAAAATGTACCATCTTTTGAACTAACAGCCACGTGCGTCAATAATGTACTGAAGGCACTGCTACGCGGCATTTAATGGTGGTCCGCTAAAAAAACGGACGGACGGACGGACCGACGGATGGACGGACGGACGGACGGACCGACCGACCGACGGACGGACGGACGGACAGACAGACGGACAGACGGACGGACAGACAGACAAAAATGTATAATTCAACAGAAAGTTGTGCTTTTGGTTGTAGTTTGAGGAAACGGTTGGGTGCCGTTTGTTTTGGTTTTTTCCGGCGGTGAGAAAGACTTGACAGGATGATGGATGTTCATGGCAGCGAGGTGTGTGTGAGGAGACGAAGTGTTGTTGGATCGATGCTCTTTAATGCGAGTCTTTTTCTTTCTGTCTCACACACTGCCATGATATCTCCATCAGGGTCGGGCAGTTGCCATGGCAACAATGTCCAACGGACGCATGCCGACTGCTCGTTTCTCGGTATCATGCCCTCTTGCTTGTGTGCTCGTTGTTTGGGATCACACCCTGTCACTTTCTGTCCGTCAGTCTCACAGCCTCTCTTCTGAAAACCAGTGGGTGTTATTGGCTGAAATCACAGGAAGTACCGCAATGTTTCAGAAAGCAAGTAATCAGCTGGAAGTCTGTAGTTGCATGCTTTAACCAAAGTTCGATAGACAAGCCTAAGTGACTAAGAACATGTATTGGTTGCAGAGGTGGGAAGTAGTTGAGTACAAATACTTTGTTCCTGTACTTAAGTACATTTTTCTGGTATCAGTGCTTTACTCCACTTCTTATTTTTCTGATGACTTTTTACTTTGACTTCTTATATTTTGAACACAAATACCTGAACTTTCTACTTCTCACATGTTGAACTCAAATACCTGTACTTTCTACTTCTTACATGTTGAACTCAAATACCTGTACTTTCTACTTCTTACATGTTGAACTCAAATACCTGTACTTTCTACTTCTTACATGTTGAACACAAATACCTGTACTTTCTACTTCTTACATGTTGAACTCAAATACCTGTACTTTCTACTTCTTACATGTTGAACTCAAATACCTGTACTTTCTACTTCTTACATGTTGAACTCAAATACCTGTACTTTCTACTTCTCTCATTTCCCAAACAGCTGGTTCCTTTAGTCTGAATGTGTGTTGGTGCGTGGTCATTATTCTTCAGAGTCATTGCGTGCCTATTGATTTGAACACGATCCGTGTATCCATCACTTCCTGGTCTTCTCTAAAGAAGAGGGACCAATGGAAACGTTGTCATGTTGCCGTTGGTCACCATGGAAACATTCATTAGCTAACAATGACATTATTGTTCTATTAATATAAAGGGAGGTCAGGTACTCTTTAAAACAGCTGCTAGCTATGGGTACTTTTTACTGAAGTACACTTCAAAGCCTCTTTACTTTGACTTGAGTAAAGAACTTTAGTCAGTACTTCTACTTTCACCAGAGTATTTTTAAACACGAGTATCTGTACTTCTACTTGAGTAAAGCATGTGTGCACTTTTGCCATCTCTGATTGGTCGCAGCTAAAGGCAGCAGAAGAGATGATTGGATGTATATTCCTCCAGAAACACAGCTCCACTGGGATGATCGTGTGACTTTGAGTCTGCTGGGTGTGCAAACAGGCTGTGTCTGCTGCCACCAACGCAATATCAACTTTTGGAAGTGATAATCTGTCAGCGCCCTGTCTGTCAGCTTGTTCCGGAGCCTCTTCGCCCCCTGAAGTGTTGCATCTTCTTCACCGACTGTGCAGAAATCTAATTGTTGCTGTGCGAATATGAACCCTGATAGAAAACCGTAAAACGTCATTGTTCCTCGATACACGTTCTGGTGTTCTATCTTTGTACCGAAATAAGTGGAACATGGAATAAAAAATTGCCTTTTCTATCTTGACAGTCTTGTTCAAACTTGTTCTCTGCCCTTTCAGAGAGGAACCCTCAAATCCTTTTAGGGTGCTTCAGCATTGTTATTTCGGAGGCGTGCAACCTAACAAGACTCCCCCTAACCGTGAAGTAGCTTTTGTGCGACTTTGACAACGACACGAGTACAGCAGAAAGAAAAAGCCAACAGTTATTAAATAAAAAACGAGACGGAGCAAGAAGGATCCTTTTATGCCTTTCGTCTTAAAAAAGTGTTGGAGTTTGAAGTATTATAGTTTTTTTAGTTCAGTCAATGTATTGAACATGTCAGAAACAAAAAAATATAACAATAATATATATATATTCTCTTTTTTTCACTCAGATTAATAATTATAACAAAGTACCAAAAAAACAAATAATAACGAACAAAAAAAATAAATAATAATAATAATAATTTTCAGATAGTCTCTGTTCATGTTCACATATACAGATAGATAGTTAGATAGATAGACGGACGGACGGACGGCCAATTATTTCTGCTTGTTGGAAGGATAACATTATTTGTTTGCCTATATATGTTTACATTTGTCAAATTGGGCCCATTAAGCGTATTCGGGAGCCGGATTGGATTATGTTGCTACAGGAAATAGGCGGTACATGAGTATCTCAACCCATCAGAGACAGCACTGACCTCACCACCTTCAAAAAACGTACACAAACCCACCTCTTCAAACTGTCTACGGTGTTAAACGTATGCAAATCACGTTGGATAAAAGTTAAAAGGGATGTAATGTAATGAGCCTCGGGATTAGTGGTTACGGTTAGTGATGCCGTTATACGCTTCTGCTTTTGTCCAGTCGCCCTTCATTAAAGAATATGACTCAATTTGTGACCAATGAAACTAAACGTTATCGTTGTATTAAAAATGTAATTTCATTGCACCACAAAACTCAGCAGAGCCTTTCTGTTCTGGGCGTTGTACATGCTCTACCAGTTTCTAATGTTTCCCTTACGGATGCTTTCTATTCTTACTCCGTTAAATGTAACAAGAACTTCGAACGGTACGTTTAATAAGATATCTATTTTCACCAACATGGAGACGTGTGATGACCACCTCACGTTGGTTCTGATTCCTACAATTGTAAAACTCTTCCCCCTCAGCTGTTTTGATGTAGACACATCCCCTCTTTTGAAAGACCAACCATCAGCTTGTTAGTTTTGTAAGGAAAGACAGACAGAAAAGACGGAGGGCTTTGAGAAACCCCAATTATTTGGTTTTCGCTTTCTTTTAGAGCAAAGAAAAGACCTGAATGCAAATATATGTGCAATTAAAGAAAGTTGAACACTATATTCAGTTTCCTGGACTTCTGCTCTCCATTGATCGGCTCCCCTTCCAACCCTCTCAGTATTCAATATTCAATATTTGCAAAGCAAAGTCTTGAAGTAACAGCTTGAAGGAAATGTCACAAAGTCTTCCCAATTAAGTTCACCTTTTATCTCAATATAAAAGGAGTTAAGTTTATCCTCTTCCCGTCTTCTGATGTTTTTAATATATTTAGATATGTAAGACTCTTCACCCAGCCTCCATCTTCAGTGGGAGCACAGAGTCCTGTCAACTCTGTCTACATCTGATCTTCACTTTCACTTATTTTGTGTCACTAAATCTCTTTATCAGACTTTTTAGATTGAAATTAGTTTTCTCTCCCTGTCTTTAGCTTTTGATTGTTAATACACTTTTTAATTATATGCTATTGATCGTTTTGTATTTGTTTGTCTCTCTCATGCTCCTAATGTTACAATCCACAATGTGGTTCACAATTTAACTTTTTCATTTTCATCCATCCTTCCATCTGTTTGATTATCCTTTGTATCCAAACATTACATTAACATACAAACAAACCAACAACAACATGTAATCAACAATAAAAGACTGTTACCCAATTTCCACCAAACAGCCATCCAAATAAAACAAACTCTTATCCTGCCAACCAAAGAACCACAACTCTACCCCTAATGCCACCAATTATACCACAAAGAAACCTACATATACTCCTATTCAATTATCTTATCCCGCCAACCAACCAATCAATGACAACTTGAACTCCTTAACCCACCAACCAACAAACCGTTTAACCAACCCACTAACCCAAGCAACCAACCAATCAAACAAAGCTCAAACCCTTAACCAATAAACCAAACCAACTAACCAACCAACTCTCATACCACCAATATTACCACAAATGAAACTGTAAACTGTAACAAAACGACACAAACTCTGCCCCTAATCCCAACAACCAACCAACCAACCAACCAACCAACCAACCAACCAACCAACCAACCAACCAACCAACCAACCAACCAACCAACCAACCAACCAACCAACCAACCAACCAACCAACCAACCAACCAGCAAACTCTACCCCTAATCCCAACAACCAACCATACAAACAGAACCCTTACCCAACCAACCAACCAACCAACCAACACACCAACAAACCCTAACTAACCAACTAACCCAACCAGACAATATTCAAACCCAACCAATAATACCACAAAAGAAGCATACTATTAACCCACTAACCACCGAATCAGACAGAATTCCAACCCACAAGACAATACTCTCATACCACCAATAATACCACAAATGAAACTGTAAACTGTACCAAAACGACACAAACTCTACCCCTAATCCCAACAACTAACCCTACAAACAGACCTCTAACCCAACCACCAACCAACCAACCAACCAACCACCAACCAACACCAACCAACCAACCAACCAACCAACCAACCAACCAACCAACCAACCAACCAACACCAACCAACCAACCAACCAACCAACCAACCAACCAACCAACACTCTCATACCACCAATAATACCACAAATGAAACATACCTGAAACTCTTAACAAAGTATGCAAACTCTGCCCCAATCCCACCAACCACCCAATCAGCGAGAAGTCAAACCCATTAACCAACACAGCAACCAACTAACAAAGCAACCAACCAACCCACCAGACAATACTCTCATACCACCAATAATACCACCAAAGAAACTTTAAACTGTAATAAAATGACGCAAACCCTAACCCTAATCCCAACTAACCAAACATACAGAACTCTAACCATTACTCAATGAACCAACCCTAACTTACTAACTAACTAACCCAAACCAAACCAGACAATATTCAACCCACACCAATGATATCACAAAGGAAACCTACCTGTAATTTTTATCTCACCAACAAAGTATGCAAACAATGTCCAAATCCCACTAATCACCCAATCAGACAGAACTCAAAACCTTAACCAACCAACCAACCAACCAACCAACCAACCAACCAACCAACCAACCAACCAACCAACCAACCAACCAACCAACCAACCAACCAACCAACCAACTCATGACCACTCAAAATGATTTAAAACCCAGACCAGAATCCACCGGTTCACACACATGTATATATTAGTGACAGAAGCTGCTGAATAAAGTGCCGCCTGCTTATTAGTTGTGATAATATTCACACAACCATCGCTAGGGATCGAACCGCCAACCTTGTAATTGTAAGACGACTGATTTTCCTCCTTAGAAAAACAGCAGAGGTGTAGCCAACACCATTAATGATGGTTCATTTAGGCATGCCAGTAATCCATGTCAGCACACTTGAATAGAAAGCAGCCATTATTCTTTTTTTTACATTTACACCTGTGTTTGCCACGGTGAACATGTGTAATTAGCCTCGGAGCTTTTGAAGGAGCAGATTAGCACAATGTCTTCCCCATGGAGGACTCCCTCATTTTCATTTCACCTCATGTAGCATTGAACACGATTAGTGCCGGCAGATTTGGTTTTATGTTTCATAAATCTTACTTGGTCATGCTCAAATTGAGACGTGACTTTCAGCTAATTCGATTAATTGCAGTTTCAAATTTGTATTAGCTTGAAATTCAAACTGGTTCATTTGAATGTAGTGTGTTTTCAGGCACAGACTGATAGATGGATGGATGGATGGATGGATGGATGGATGGATGGATGGATGGATAGATATATAGATGGATAGATGGATGGATAGATAGATGGATGGATGGATGGATGGATGGATGGATGGATAGATAGATGGATGTATAGATGGATAGATGGAGAGATGCATGGATGGATTGATGGATGGATAGATAGAGATGGATGGATGAATGGATGGATGGATGGATAGATAGATGGATGGATGGATAGAGAGATGGATGGATGGATGTATAGATGGATGGATGGATAGATAGAGAGATGGATAGATGGATGCATGGATAGATAGAGAGATGGATGGATAGATAGATGGATGGATGGATAGATGGATAGATAGAGGGATAGATGGATGTATAGATGGATGTATGGATAGATAGAGAGATGGATAGATGGATAGATGGATGGATGGATGGATAGAGAGATGGATGTATAGATGTATGTATGGATAGATAGAGAGATGGATAGCTGGATGGATGGATGGAGAGATGGATAGATGGATAGATGGATGGATGGATAGAGAGATGGATGGATGTATGGATAGATAGAGAGATGGATAGATGGATGATACTTTATTTATCCCGAAGGAAATTGTTGTGCCAGTTACAAAATACAATAAACACAGCAGCATAATAGAAAAACGTACACTAGAAGTGCAGTAAAATAGTAAAAAGAGCAATTAAATATCGACAGTAAACACGAAACAAAGACGGTCAACATAGTGGCAGATACGTAATTGCACGTCTATCATAGCACATTGTTAATAATAATAATATTGCGCATGTTATATAGCAGCGAGTGTGTTGTAATGATGGTAAAGATATCATATTGCACATAGTGTCGGTGTGGCAGTTCTCAGTTCCCTTTACTGAAGAGGTATCGACTGGTGGAAGTTTAGGGTTTAGGAACAGTTGTTAAGATGAGCAGGAGTTCACAAGCCTCCATTTATATCCGTGTGTTTACTTTGGACACGAAGATGGAGAAAACGGAGCACAAAAGGCAAGAAAAAGCGTTTGAGTTTGGGACAAAACATGACCTCAAAGTGAACAAATGGCCCTTCGGGAACAGCACGGCCCGTCTTTGTCCAGCTGCTGCTCCCGTCGGTGAAAGCATGTCGGAGGGCTTTGTGTTCACAATAATTAGGAGATATTCATGCCAGGCTGAAATAATTAGTTGGCTCTGGGCTTATTGGCGCTGTCATTGGACCGTTAATCAGAGCAGTGAGGCAGCACAACTCTGAAGATCAGCCTGAGGTCATTTGATTGGTTAGAGTTAGAGTATGTTTTTAAGACTGTTTCCGACTTCTGTGCCGTTATAGTTTATCTGAGAATCTCCCTTCGTTTGCCTCGATTTCTCCGTATATCCATCTTTCTACATCATTTCCTTGGCAACAGTTCTGTATGTTTGGGGTTTTTAGACTTGTTGCGACTTCTATGCCGTTATAGTTCTTGGTTATCTAAGAATCTCCCTTCGTCTGCCTCAGTTCTTCCTGCTTCTGTCAAATATATCCATCTTTCTACATCATGCTTCTCAAAGTGTGGTCCGCGGGCTAACCCTGAGCGCCCCCTAGTGGTCCGTGAGTATATTGGTAACATTTCACATTTGAAATAAATAAATACATTTAAGTTTTCCTCACTCTCGCGGGAATATCTCCGCAATGGAACGAGCTTAAGTTTCACTTTCTATTGCATGATAAAGCCCAGGGCAACACCTTCGTCGCACATGTTGCCACTTGTTTGTACCATTTTCAGGCGATTTATAATCTGTTCTAGAAAAACGATGTGTTTTGGGATATTTGTGGAGTTAGGTGGTCCGCGAGTGTTTTTTTATTGGTTAAGTCCTTGGTATGAAAACGTTTGAGAAACACGGGTCTACATCATTTCATTGGTTACAGTTCTGTATGTTTGGGTTTTTTTATATACTTTTTCCAACTTCTGTGCGGCTATAGTTCTTTAGTTATCTAAGAATCTCCCTTCGTTTCTCAGTTTCTCCGTATATCCATCTTTCTACATCATTTCCTTGGCGACAGTTCTGTATTTTGGGGCTTTTAAGACTTTTTCGGACTTCTGTGTTCTTGGTTATCTAAGAATCTCTTCTTCTTCTTTTCTTCTTTCTTCTTTCAGTCTTTATTTCGAGCAGATTAACAAAATAACAAATGTGAAAAACAGAATACCGTATTGTTATAATACAGTATTTATCCACATTCATGGTAATATTCAACAAAAAAACAAAAAAAGTCTTCATATTAATAATAATAATAAATCATATGTGTCCGAAAGGGAGCAGGAGGAAGCAAATGCTTATTAATTCCACCCCTTACTCGATCAATGTCCTTTAAATCATTATGCAAGTTATTCCTACATACATTTACATTTATACATATACAATCATTTCTCATCTTCAATCACCTTTCTTCATTCTCATATGTTTCTGTACATCCTTTTACATCTCCGCTTATTTGCCTCCGCTTCTCTCGCGTAAATCCATCTCTCTACATCATTTCATTGAACACAGTTCTGTATGTTTGAGTTTTTTAGACTTTGTCCGACTTCTGTCCGTTAGCTGCTCGAGTTGTTGGTGATCTAGGAATCACATCTTTAGACAAAGTGGTTAACGTCACATTTAAACATGACTATCCATTTGCCTGTCTCCAATTATTAGCCTAATTTTCTTCTGCTTCTGTTGCGTAAATCCATCTTAAGTGCACATTATATTTAAGACAAACGGTTTATGCTGGAATCATGTTTTAAATCAAAAGCATCGTTTTTGTACACATCGATTAAGGTGGACTGCGGTAGGGTTATGTTCCTGTTTGCTATTCTTCAGTTATAGGGTGCTATGCTTAATAATGTATGAGCCTTTAACGTGCATGGCCAGAATACATATTGTTTAAAACATGGTGTTGAAAGTCTGGAAGTTTGGATCACAACAAGATTTTGATTGTATTATGATCTTAAATTATTCAATGCATTGTTATAGATGTTGTATTAAGGAATTATGAAGGTGGTAGTTGCCTGCAGTTACACTGTTTTTAACTTCGACCTGCCACCCTTCAGTACATTTTCACCAATGTTTGAAATATCACGGAGTCAGAACTGAGAAATCCTTACATACCGAGTTTCCTACACTGCATTATATAAATGTTTGGACTGACAGCAGATTATTGACTGCTGGAAATGTCTGAAATGTGAGGCTTCCTATATCTGACCAACCACAATCAATAGGGTTTGTCACCGTGGTGGAAAAAGTTTTGCTCAAGTACAAAACTAAAGGATAGCAGCATGTTCTGAGTTCACAGATTCAGAACGGATGGCACAATCCACTGGTTTTCAACGATGTAGGTGAGATTGCTCGATGAGAAATGACCTCAAACATGACTCTGCAGGCCAAAAGCTCTCAGTTGTTTGCAGTTTAATTGTACTGGCAGCTCTCAGGTAGCGGTTAGTGGGTGGTGAGGGTTGACGGGAGGAACCTGAAGTCACGACCGCAGCTGAAAAAGAGCAAGTGGGCTTTGAAAACGTTGCCAAGTAGAAGAAACTTGCAGATAAATGTTACTGCCTGCCTTCAGTTTGTTTGTGAATTCATCATCAAGTAGATAACTAACTGATAGCGCATTCAAAAGTTCAGCTTTGAGGAGGATACAAACGTGATCGAAAAAGTTTCGAAACAACCATCCATTGCAAGAACCTAAACATATTTAAATGGTCCCTATTATGCTTTTTGGGGCTTTTAAAAGCCTATTGGATCTTTCCTTTGGATTAATGCAGAAAATGATCTCTGTAGTAAGCACACGTTTATGATACTTACACGCTTTGTTCAATAGGTTTTTGACCACTCATTAACACCACTTCGTGAATTGTGTTCTAAAGGCGGCTAATGTTGGGCTATAAAGAAACTACAGCACGGTCACATGACTTCACGTCACCACCGCTAAGCTAAAGGTGGCTAATGTTGGGCTATAAAGGAACTACAGCACGGTCACATGACTTCACGTCTCCACCGCTAAGCTAAAGGCGGCTAATGTTGGGCTATAAAGGAACTACAGCACGGTCACATTACTTCACGTCACCACCGCTAAGCTAAACGGTGGCTGATGTTGGGCTATAAAGGAACTACAGCACGGTCACATGACTTCACGTCACCACCGCTAAGCTAAAGGTGGCTAATGTTGGGCTATAAAGGAACTACAGCACGGTCACATGACTTCACGTCACCACCGCTAAGCTAAAGGCGGCTAATGTTGGGCTATAAAGGAACTACAGCACGGTCACATGACTTCACGTCTCCACCGCTAAGCTAACGGTGGCTAATGTTGGATTATAAAGGAACTACAGCACGGTCACATGACTTCACGCCTCCACCGCTAAACTAAAGGTGGCTAATGTTGGGCTATAAAGGAACTACAGCACGGTCACATGACTTCACGTCACCACCGCTAAGCTAAAGGCGGCTAATGTTGGGCTATAAAGGAACTACAGCACGGTCACATGACTTCACGTCACCACCGCTAAGCTAAAGGTGGCTAATGTTGGGCTATAAAGGAACTACAGCACGGTCACATGACTTCACGTCTCCACCGCTAAGCTAACGGTGGCTAACGTTGGGCTATAAAGGAACTACAGCACGGTCACATGACTTCACGTCACCACCGCTAAGCTAAAAGAGGCTAATGTTGGACTATAAAGGAACTACAGCACGGTCACATGACTTCACGTCTCCACCGCTAAGCTAACGGTGGCTAACGTTGGGCTATAAAGGAACTACAGCACGGTCACATGACTTCACGTCACCACCGCTAAGCTAAAGGTGGCTAATGTTGGGCTATAAAGGAACTACAGCACGGTCACATGACTTCACGTCACCACCGCTAAGCTAAAGGAGGCTAATGTTGGGCTGTAAAGGAACTACAGCACGGTCACATGACTTCACGTCACCACCGCTAAGCTAAAGGAGGCTAATGTTGGGCTGTAAAGGAACTACAGCACGGTCACATGACTTCACGTCACCACCGCTAAGCTAAAGGTGGCTAATGTTGGGCTGTAAAGGAACTACAG
Organism: Champsocephalus gunnari; assembly: GCA_036324595.1. NCBI lineage: Eukaryota > Metazoa > Chordata > Actinopteri > Perciformes > Channichthyidae > Champsocephalus > Champsocephalus gunnari. The sequence goes on along the minus strand of CM070437.1, from coordinate 3,489,799 downwards.
CACGGTCACATGACTTCACGTCACCACCGCTAAGCTAAAGGTGGCTAATGTTGGGCTGTAAAGGAACTACAGCACGGTCACATGACTTCACGTCACCACCGCTAAGCTAAAGGAGGCTAATGTTGTGCGTGATGGCGTTTAGTCGTCTCATTTAGACACTTGTTAGCAACCTCCGATTTTAAAATTCACCAGTGGGGTATTTACTGACATATTTGATGTCGTAGAATAAAATTATCTTCAGTTGCTGTTAACCACAGACATGTCCAGATGGAGGGAACAGGAATTGATCAAATGCTGACTAATGTCTGTGTTTGAGCACTGCACCACTCTATTTAATCATCAGTGTCATAATTAAGGACTATTACACCGTTTTAAAGCAGCTAAAAGGAGTCAGACGAGGCTGTCTGTTGTCAGTGGAGGTCACCTAAGCCACTGTATTTCCTTTCATTCAACGCACCGGTTGTTTCAGCGGCTGCTGCTGAGGCGGCTGTTGCTAATGAGAACCCCGAGGTGCTGATGGGACAACAGGTGTGTGTGTTAATGTGTGTGTTAATGTGTGAGAGAGCAAACGCTCACACACGCGATGCAGGGCAGGATGGCAGAACACCCGGTAACCAACGGGCCCAATTTTTCATAATCCATCTGCTGTGTTTCTTACATGCAAAAAAAAGGGGATTGGATAGCGATTACAATTCCCTTAATTAAGACTAACAACCCCAGACGAAAACATCACAAATATATAATCATAAATTTGCCCTAATATTATAATTGTAATCTTATATAAGAGGTCTTCAGTGCTTTTTTGCCTTATTGATAACAGTAGACTTCAATACGAGCACTTATGGATGCATTTTATCATATTTAAATGTTATTAAATGCATTCTAACACAGCCTTAAGCCAATGTATCAATGAGGAGGACGAGGTGGAGGGGGGAGAGGAGGAGGATGACGATGATTAATGAGGAGCAGTGGAGTGAGGAAGAAGGATATCGGGTCATCAGGCCGGTGACGAGGAGGGGGAGAAAGCGTTTTACGCTCTCACTCAGCACAGAGACGGGAGGAGGGAGCACCGCAATAAAAACCCAAATAATCTTCATCGTCCTCGTCTTCTTCCACTTGGGTCAAACAACTGCAGAATCCTAATCAGGTTTATTGCCAAGTCGGCCGTGTAATGGTGCGGGCATACGGGGAATAGGTTTCTGAAAAAGGGCTAACGCGGGACGGACTAGTTTAAAAAAGAAAAAGTTAGTATAGTTACTGAATATTAAAAATGTAATATGTAGAGTATGGTTTACTGACATGTCTTCTTTATATTGAAGACAAACAGAAAAAGAGAAATAACAAAAAGGTTTGCAGCCGTCAAAATGTGGTTGAAATTATGTTCACCATTCCTTTTATCAGTGGCACGCAACTAGACACATGATTGGATGTTGTGTTCGTGGTGTCCCTTTGTCACGGGGACATGCTTTGGGAAGTTCATTCGGATAGGAAAGGATTAAGGGCGTTTGGCTTTTGAAAAAAATCCACTGACTAAGCAAACAGCCATTGGACCTTTTGACCTTTTCCCCGTCACACAATCCGAAATCACAGCCGGCAAAACAAGACACTGGGAACGCAGTAACAGAGGTCCGATGTCTGAGAATTCATGAGGAAAACAGAAAGAAAAATGGGAAGCAGAGAGAGATAAGAAAGGATAGGAAGGAAACAGGTAACCACTAGATCAGGGGTTTGAAACTCAAACACACAGTGGGCCAAAATTCAAAAAATGGGTACACGAGGGCCGGACTGGTTCAATGTTTACTGCAGAACTTATTGAAATGAACTTATTGCACAAATTAAACCTGGAACTAACAAAGCTTCAATGATTGCCTATAAAAACAACATTAAATAATCAGTAGCATTGGGGTCCGGCTCTGAGCGGAGGAGACCCTCAGGATGGAGTGAAGGTGCAATATACCGGCGGGCCAGATCTAATAGGAATTAGGAATTATCCTGCGGGCCGAAATTAAATCCACCACGGCCCTGATTTGGCCCCCGGGCCTCGAGTTTGACACATGTGCTTGAGAGTCTGCACACTACCCCTGAGTTAATTACATGGTTTGTAGTCAATTAGGAAATGGGGAGCGTTTATAAAGCAATTAAGACTTTAATTACATTTTTTGTAAGAAAGGAATTCATTAATAAAACGCTCTTTCAATTGGTCGGCCCGTGGAGAATTATACCATTTATTCTTGTGGTTATCGGCTTTAGTCGGAGCTCCACTCGTGCTCGGTCCAAGCTCGCGTTCCTCTGGGGGTCGTGTCGTATAAGTGTTCTGTATTCAAGTATCTTGTGGTTTAACTGTAACTGTTCAATATTTAATATTAATATTCCATGTCATATTTTATGTATATAAATATTTGTATATATAATATCTGTCAAATTCTACATGTATATTTTCTATTTTTGCTTATTTCTAGTTTTGTTTTATTGTACAATGCCTTTTCTTTTCTGCTGCTGCAACAAAAACTATTTCCCAAATCGGGATCAATAAAGTACCATCTTATCTTAACTTAACTTATCTTAACTTAACTTATCTTAACTTAACTTATCTTAACTTAACTTATCTTATCTTATCTTATCTTATCTTAACTTATCTTAACTTAACTTATCTTAACTTATCTTAACTTATCTTATCTTATCTTATCTTAACTTATCTTAACTTAACTTATCTTAACTTATCTTAACTTAACTTATCTTATCTTATCTTAACTTATCTTAACTTATCTTAACTTATCTTAACTTATCTTAACTTAACTTATCTTAACTTATCTTATCTTAACTTAACTTAACTTAACTTAACTTAACTTAACTTAACTTATCTTAACTTAACTTATCTTAACTTAACTTATCTTATCTTATCTTAACTTAACTTATCTTATCTTATCTTATCTTAACTTATCTTAACTTAACTTATCTTAACTTAACTTATCTTAACTTAACTTATCTTATCTTAACTTATCTTAACTTAACTTATCTTAACTTATCTTAACTTAACTTATCTTAACTTAACCTATCTTAACTTATCTTATCTTATCTTAACTTATCTTAACTTAACTTATCTTATCTTATCTTAACTTATCTTAACTTATCTTAACTTATCTTAACTTATCTTAACTTATCTTATCTTAACTTAACTTATCTTAACTTAACTTATCTTAACTTAACTTAACTTAACTTAACTTATCTTAACTTAACTTAACTTATCTT
>CM070437.1:3361550-3481550 GCA_036324595.1 Champsocephalus gunnari | reverse complement strand
TTCCACCCCCTTCAAGGATCAAAACTTGAAACCACCAGAGTAAATCCAGACGACAGTAGATCAGAAATGTATTAGAAAGTAGAAAGTAGAAATTGTTTTAGTAGAAATCTCCCTTTACAATAAAGGCAGTAGAGTATGCCCGTGTGTCATCTAGGGCTGTCCCGAATCATTTTTCGGGCTCGATATTCGGTAGTAATCAGCAGTGAATATTCGGTGCGGAAAGATTTATTTTTTTAATTTTAATTTTTAAATAACATTTTTTTTCCGGATAAAGCAGCTTCATCGTGGCAACTTGACAACAGCTAAGCTAAGCTAAGCTAAGCTAGGCTAGTACTTACAGCATCCGGTGACTTTTCAGAGTTGTTGTGCCACCGGCCAGTTTCTTGGCGCATATTTGGCACACTGCCTTCTTCTAACCGTCGTCCAATTTAAAATGGTCCCACACAGCGGAAGTCTTCGGCATTTTGTGTTCAGGTGTGTGAAACGAGTTCAAGCGAGGTGAAGCGAGGTGAAGCGTGCCGTTTGCGTTCGTGACTGTGAGTGAACGCGATGTCAGGAGCACAGGCTGAGATTGTATATATTTCGCATTTTAACAGGGCAATTCAAAAGTATAAATATAGTATAAGAATATGGAAATTCGCCTTTATTGATCGCATACATTTAGGAAAAAATTTGAATTGAAAATAAATAAAAAAACGAATATCGAATAATGAAATTAAAACCCGAATAGTTGACCAACGAACGAATAGTCGAATATTCGGGTACAGCCCTAGTGTCATCTCCAAAAAATGGCTTCAACCATCCTTTCAGCTCAGGGTTTGATTCCCACTCCTTTCTGTACTTGTGTGAATACAGTTGAGACTGTGACACGATGACCTGCGTGGATGGTTAGCTTGTCACAGAGAGGCACACACACAGTGGACGAGGTGATTAAGGGACTGAGGCTGTCTCGACGCGGGAGAGTGTGGCTGTCTCCTCTCTGCTCTGACTGCGGGAGGCAACTGTGAGTCTGCGCGCCTGTCAGTGCTACGGGAGGGCTGAGGGGCTCACAGCACCTCGTTAACTAGAACACTGTGTGAGTCTCCAAACACCAGAAAAGTCCCTCATAACACCACTACAAGTCGTTAGATTAGTCGTTTTGTCGCTTTTGACGAACACAAGTAGCCGAATTTAACGAGAAAGCCGCCAAGTTGGCAACACTGCTCTGAGAGCCAACACCGTGGAGAGTACAAGTCAAAGTGATCAAAACTAATAAATGGTGAATCAGACAGAGCTGTCTTTCTGGTTATTTATTTGAAGCTTCGAATACATACGATACAATACAAATAGACACAGGTCTCACAGAGCATAGGATAGTCTGCGTGAGTGTGCGCAGTACAATATGGTAGCAAAGCTTATATACGAGCAGGAGTGGGAAGGTTAGAAATCTGTCTTCACACGGTCACATATTGCTATAGCGGGAGGTAGCATAACGGTTCCCAGAGTAGGGAAGTTCTTGTGTGACTTTGTGTGAGTCTCGACGTGGTTCAGAATTGTTCATATGGTTTTAAAAATGAAAACCTTAGCACATACGGACGATAACACCGTTTGTTGAGAAACGAATGGAACACCAATATCACATTTCTCACTATAAGGTTTGTTTCTTCCTCGAGAGCAGATTCGATATTCCCTCTGTTCTGCAAACCCAGGATGAACACCGTTACTCTGAACGATACTCCCACATGTTTAGAAAGGCGTTGCAGGGCGCCGTCTAACCTGATCCGATGACTGTGAAGGTCGTGCCATATGATTCACATCATGTTCACTCATCAAACCAGTCAGTGGCCCCGGTGGAAAAAGGGAAGTGTTTCATGAGAGAATCAGAACAACCATGTTTTTGTATTCGATTGGCATTGACCCTTCTCTCCAAGGCTGCCGTCGACCTTCAATATATCCAATGCTCTGGCTGCTGAGAGGTTTCTTGCATAATACTCAGGCACCCTCATGGGAGCAGAGGAATCACCTTTATGGTACTTTATCTATCTCGATCAGATAAGTGAACATCTTGAACATCATACACCTGAACATCAGCAGGAGAGGACTCTTTAAAGTAGAGACACTACATACTGATATACACCTGAACATCAGCAGGAGAGGACTCTTTAAAGTAGAGACACTACATACTGATATACACCTGAACATCAGCAGGAGAGGACTCTTTAAAGTAGAGACACTACATACTGATATACACCTGAACATCAGCAGGAGAGGACTCTTTAAAGTAGACACACTACGTACTGATATACACCTGAACATCAGCAGGAGAGGACTCTTTAAAGTAGAGACACTACATACTGATATACACCTGAACATCAGCAGGAGAGGACTCTTTAAAGTAGAGACACTACATACTGATATACACCTGAACATCAGCAGGAGAGGACTCTTTAAAGTAGAGACACTACATACTGATATACGCCTGAACATCAGCAGGAGAGGACTCTTTAAAGTAGAGACACTACATACTGATATACACCTGAACATCAGCAGGAGAGGACTCTTTAAAGTAGAGACACTACATACTGATATACACCTGAACATCAGCAGGAGAGGACTCTTTAAAGTAGAGACACTACATACTGATATACACCTGAACATCAGCAGGAGAGGACTCTTTAAAGTAGAGACACTACATACTGATATACACCTGAACATCAGCAGGAGAGGACTCTTTAAAGTAGAGAAACTACATACTGATATACACCTGACCATCAGCAGGAGAGGACTCTTTAAAGTAGAGACACTACATACTGATATACACCTGAACATCAGCAGGAGAGGACTCTTTAAAGTAGAGACACTACATACTGATATACACCTGAACATCAGCAGGAGAGGACTCTTTAAAGTAGAGACACTACATACTGATATACACCTGAACATCAGCCAAATTAATCAAAGCAATTAGGATTCCATATTTAGGGGCTATTGATCTGCTTAAATGTCATTGCAATCCATCCATAACTAAAAATGTCATCCTCGTTGTAGCAGTAAAGGAAAAGTCACCAAAGTCTGGAGGATTTACGATCTGAATATTATACAGAAGATAATGGCAATAGAGATTTCCCTTAAAACTTGATTGTAAGACAAACCATAAATGGTAGAACTGTATGCAAAATGAATACGATGTACCGTGATGGAAGAATTAAGCATTCTTCATCGAACTCCTCCAAGAGAATAAACGCAAATAAATGTTTCCGGTGTGTTTAGACACTGGTCGAACACCAAATGTGCATTTTGAGATGTTGAACCAAGACACTGCTTTTGCAACAATGGTGTCGCAGCACTGCAAGTGAACCCGAAGAAGAACAGGTTTACTTGTGTTCAGTATTGTAACAATGCATGAGATAATACTTTAACTACCTTTTAGATGGCCGCAAAAACCTTCCAACACGAGTCCCGTGAGTCAAACGGACAGCTGTGGGGGTGTTTAGAGCTCCCCTGCTAGCCTTTGGAACAGCTCAGGAGGCTTGCGAAACACCCCCAAACCACAGCTCACATTTCCAGCTGTGTCGCCGTTCCTCAGGTGACCCACCGGTGTCAGAAAGCCTTTATTCTTGATCCAAAAGAGCCGATGATGCAACTATGTGTATACTGCTGTTCAACTTTCCCACATGTCCAACAGATTAACGATGCTATCGGTCGGACCTAGAGGAACATCTTGGTTGAGATTTCTTATGAACTTCAAGACGGCCCCAAGCATTGCACACACTGTGCCACATGGCAAAATCTGGACACCCTCTTCGCTCATGTTTAATTCAAACCCAGTTGAGGCTTTTTGAGCACAGACACTTTTCACCTTCCAGATGATTCAAGGGGGGTTGAGATGAATAGTCAAGGGGGAGACGCGGCATAACTGTAGGGTGCTTGTCGCCATTAATGTCTCCTTAATATCTCTAAAATGACCGGTAAGAAGGTGGATCATAACAGGTGTGTTATCGGAGGTAATGACGGGCGATAGATTATGATAAAGTGGGCTCTGCAGCTGAAGGGCCAGCACAATAGTCCCTTGCCTTTTTAGGTCTCTCTACTCTCTCTTTCATCTCTGTTTTCGCTGCTTCTTAATTCTCTCTTAACCTTATTTTTATCTATGCCACTTGTTCTTGGTTTAAGGCAGTATAGCGTGGGGTAGGCTATACATATTGCAGGAACAGAGAGAAAGAGGCATAACCGTGGAATATTACACAGGAATAAAGCTATTTTTGCTTAAAAAAGAAAAGATGATAACGCAATATATTCAAAGCCTTTCAAATACAAACATCTTTCGTTGTTTTGCTCATAACTCTATTTTCAAAGAGAAAGAAGAATAGTGTTAGTACAGGGTTATTAATAAGCAGCTTCATAATAAGTTCTGTGAGGTCTTAAAAGTGCTTTGGCCAACATAGTTACAGCCCTTAAAGGTAGGCTGCAACAATACATTATGTAGGAGAAATGCGAAGCTACAGCTAGCAACTGGTTAGCTTAGCACAAAGACAGAAAACCAAAAAAACAGCTAATTAACAAACCCCCATTTTACCACCTCCATATTTAAGTTGGAATATCTTGTACTTTGATTTATAGTCCCAAAAAAACATATATTGTGCTTTTACTGGGGGGTTATTTCTGTGTGAGCAGTAATTCCTCACTGTGACTCGGCAGTTTTTCTGTTGAGCTAAGCTAACCGACTGCTGGCGTTAGCTTAAGATTTGACATGCTGACATGAGAGTGGTACCAAACGTCTTATCCAAATTATGCAAGAAGACAACTAATGGTATTTCCCTTAATGTTCTATGTGAACACTCCTTAAGACTTGTTTTAAATGGTATCTAAATTACCTAAATTAGCCTGTGTATTTCAGCTAGTGTACGATCTTAGCTAGCTAAAGCAATCTGTTTGGAGCAACATCTTGAGTTGTATTTTTTGGTAGCCACTGAAAGTTAATGGTATTTTTCTATGTATAATGAAATATCGCTAACAATTCCCTTTCTTTGAAACTATAACCCATATGTGATTAAATGACATTAGCAGCTGTATAGCAGTATATGTGAACGTAGCTATTAGCTTTAGTTGCACCATGCATCTTACTGTTCATTAAACAAGCAAATGACATTTAGTTTTTTTTACATTACATTACATTTAGCTGACGCTTTTATCCAAAGCGACTTACAATAAGTGCGTTCGACCAACAAAATACAAACTTGAAGAAATCAGAATCATAAAGCACATCAGGTTTCATAGAGCCAAACATTTCAAGTGCTACTCAGCTGGCTTTAGATAAGCCAGTCCTTTGTTAGTATATAAGTGCTTTGTTAGTAGTTCTATCGCTCGAGGTGGAGTCGAAAGAGATGAGTTTAGTCTGGAAGGTGTGTGAGCTTTCTGCTGTCCTGATGTCAATGGGAGCTCATTCCACCATCTTGGAGCCAGGATAGCAAACCCACGTGTTTCTGCTGATGGGAGTCGTTTGGCTGATGCAGAGCGGAGAGCACGTGCTGGGGTGTACGGTTTAACCATGTCCTGGATGTAGGAAGGGCCAGATCCATTCGCAGCATGGTACGCAAGTACCAGTGTCTTGAAGTGGATTCTAGCAGTTACCGGAAGCCTGTGGAGGGAGCGGAGTGGTGTGGGAATATTTCAGGAAGGTTGAAGACCAGACGAGCCGCTGCATTCTGGGTGAGTGCAGAGGTCGGATGGCACATGCAGGTCGACCAGCCAGGAGGGAGCTGCAGTAGTCTAGGCGTGAGGTGACGAGAGCCTGGACCAGAACCTGCGTGGCTTTCTGGGTCAGCTGGGGACGCGTCCTCCTGATGTCGTAAAGCGTGTATCTGCAGCAGCGGGTTGTAGCAGCGATGTTTGCAGTGAAGGACAGGTTGTTATCTAGGATCACACCCAGAGTCCTTGCAGTCTGAGTCGGGGAAACAACAGAGGTGCCGATGATGATAGTCAGGTCAAGAGAGGGACAATCTTTTCCCGGAAGGTTGAGCTTGAGGTGATGAGCAGACATCCACTGAGAGATGTCCGTTTTTTAAATGAGAAAGGTAGCAAATGTTAACAGAGTACTCAGCGCAGTCAATTGGATAGACCATAACTCTCTTTATCCACACAGTGTTCTCTTATATTAGGACATTATCTAGGTTTAGCATTATAATAACCGAGCTGTCAACGGCATGACAGGACTTGACAACCTGGCAGCGTTTATGGTAGAGGTAATTTCTGTGCTCTGCTTTTAATATAAAATGCAAAATAGCCTGTAGATCTGACTGACACACGGATACACTCATAGGTACACGGTGACCTTTTCAATTTCCATTCAAACAGTGTGTACTTTGAGTATGCATGACAGGCATCTGCCCGGGGTGTACAGAGCATGCAACAAGGAAACACGGACGGGCTCTGTGGTGGTCATAGTTGCAGCCTGCTGTTGTGCTTTTGGAATTACAGTAAAACTGTCAGGTATGGATCTGTAGGAAATATGTTTAATTCTAAGGACTGACTGCAGATATGGTTCAGGAGATATAATCCCAGATGCTGGTTTCATCAGTGGAAACATGACTATAGAAGAAAGGCCTCAAACATTCATGTACAATATAAAAGATATGAAGAAATGACTTTCCAGACCCATAGGTATCCTTTACACTGTTCATTGATTCTGGTTTCCACTTGTTGTCCTCACGTTGCAAGTGTTTTCCCTTTCTCTGTGTTTAAATGTTTTTGTTCTCTTCAAAGCATATATGTGGCACTAACAGGGATTCGTTGTCTGTCTTTCTTCTGCAGAGGGTTTGGCTGTGGGCGTTGCATTTGGAGCTATTGGAAAGACCTCGTCTGCTTCTTTTGAAAGTGCCAGGTAAGATTGGTGACATGCAGAGAAACACATAAGATAAGATGAACCTTTATTAATCCCCGAGGGGAAATGCAGTTGTACAAAGCAGCAACAGGGTAAGCGTGAAAAAAAACAGTACAGCAAAGATTCACACAGATCAATACAATCTAAAATAAATAATAAATAACGTAAAATCAAGGAAATAATGATAATAATAATAAAAGACTATGAAAATATGAATATGAAAAATATCACATGCAGTGAAACATGGAAGAGCAGCACGTTCAGCATCGCATCTGGACATACGAAGTGCTGTGATTGGTTTCTCACATGTGGAACAGTTAGTAAAAGACGAGATGTGTGTTTCGACTTGCCTTCGAGGTCATTGTAATAACACGGTCAGACTGTACAGCTGTGTCTGCTGTGTGCTGCTGACATCTACTGGTCACACTACAGAGCTGCTGGAAGCTTTGTAAAGAGCATGTCAATGATTCCCATAGTATGTGTGAGGCCATGCTGGGTGTTGCTACCCCAGAGGAAAACTGTGTCCAATTTAAAGTCAAATGCATCAATCTGGTGCACTTTGAGAGCAGAATTAGGACGTGTGATGTATGAAGAACTTTCTATCCTTGTAAACAATTATATAGTATGTTAAAAAAATGCAATAATAAGACATTGGTTGTAAAATACACACATTTAATTCACTGCATCTAACCCTTACCAACATCACATGCAAATGCAGATACACATAAACAGACATTGACCAACTCTCTGCATATCATTTAGCATGTCTCTCTCCTTTGTAATACTGTTCTCAATACTTTGTTATATACCCTTTGTTGGCAATGACAGAGGTCAAACGTTTTCTGTTAGTCTTCACAAGGTTTTCACTGTTGCTGGTATGTTGGCCCATTCCTCCATGCAGATCTCCTCTAGAGCAGTGATGTTTTGGGGCTGTCGCTAGGCAACACGGACTTTCAACTCCCTCCAAAGATTTTCTATGGGGTTTAGATCTGGAGACTGGCTAGGCCACTCCAGGACCTTGAAATGCTCCTTCGTTGCCCGGGCGGTGTGTTTGGGATCATTGTCATGCTGAAAGACCCAGCCACGTTTCATGTTCAATGCCCTTGCTGATGGAAGGAGTTTGTCACTCAAAATCTCACGATACATTTAATGATACTGTTTATTGTGCATCCCTAAGGCATGCAGTAAGTGTTCTTTATTGCACGGCCTGAGTATTGTGCCCTGGGCTAAATGCTAAATTCAACATGCTAACTTTCTAACAATGACGATGCTAACATATGCTAACAGGTTTAACGGTCACTGTGTGCCGTTTTTCTAAATTGCGTCAGATTGCTTTCATTCACAGAAACACAAAGCACAGCTGAGGATTATGGGAATGTTTAGTTTTGGCAGTTTTTTTAACATTAACCAAATTATTGGGCAGATTATAAATGTGGACTTGATAATGTCATCAGGATTCATCCTATGGTCACCATGGATGGATGAACCACATGTCATAGCAATAGTTGTTCTCTCTTAGTCTGGACATCCGTTGCGTGTCCAGTTTAAAATATTTGCCTTTTTGAGTTTAAGATTAAAGTTTGGTTTGATGTTGGTCTCATGGCTTCACAAACAAAGAGCTTCAATGTCGGTTTCAGATTTGAAAGGCGGCATGTTGTCTCACCAGAGTCGGAATATCTGCTGCTGAGTCTGAGAAATAACTCTTTGTCCAAGAAATCTGCTGTTTCGAAAACAAATGCTCAACCAGTTCAGTTTCGGTGACACAGTATGAATATTCCTTTTTGAAACATTTAACTTGAAAATAGATCTCTTTGAAATACAGACAACAATATACACTAGTGCTATCGTGATCTAATTGTATACTTGTAATACCAATCAGGTACTTCTTGTATCTGTCCATAATAACGTTGAGCTGTTGCTGATAAACGCCCGCTGCTCGCTCTGATGAGTGATGGACGGCCTGTTTGCGGACTTTCATTTTGTCGTCTAACTTGTGCTGGTTCGCTATTTATTTTTGTTGCTGTTATAAATAACGTTTTGGAGCGTAACCCAACCGACTAGGCCAGTGTTTGTGAACGGACAGATAGAACCCCGTCACATTGACATATTGAAGAGATAAGAGATGTCCAAAGCCTCTGTATGTTTACCGTATAAACAAACTATAGAATCAGCATTAAGATCTGGGGCCTGAAATACTTTAACAACTATTGGATAGATGATCATTGTTGGTAGCGCCACCAGCAGAAGATGGTCTTGATATAACGTAGTGTAACAGAACATGTGTTTTGCAAAATGACAACAACATATTAAATACTGTATTGTAACTTGGAGTTTCATGTGAGTCTTTCCCTCTGACTGTTTTTTGTTTGTGTGTTGTGTCCTCAGAAATTTGGCCATCGGTATTGGCATCCAGAATTTCCCAGAAGGCTTAGCGGTGAGCCTGCCGCTCCGAGGTTCAGGGATGTCAACATGGAAATCCTTCTGGTAAGGAAAAACATGAGTCTGTTTCTAAACACTGTGTAAGGAAATACAATTATATCACCTCACTTTGGAAAAGCCAAGGCCACCATGGACCACTTTCGCAATAACAGACCCCTTACTGACCATAACCCCCTAAACATCCCCATAAACCCCCTAAATATCCCCATAAACCCCCTAAATATCCCCATAAACCCCCTAAATATCCCATAAACCCCCTAAATATCCCCATAAACCCCCTAAACATCCCATAAACCCCCTAAATATCCCCATAAACCCCCTAAATATCCCATAAACCCCCTAAACATCTCCATAAACCCCCTAAACATCCCATAAACCCCCTAAATATCTCCATAAACCCCCTAAATATCCCATAAACCCCCTAAACATCTCCATAAACCCCCTAAATATCCCCATAAACCCCCATAAACCCCCTAAATATCCCATAAACCCCCTAAATATCCCATAAACCCCCTAAATATCCCCATAAACCCCCTAAATATCCCATAAACCCCCTAAATATCCCCATAAACCCCCTAAATATCCCATAAACCCCCTAAATATCCCATAAACCCCCTAAATATCCCCATAAACCCCCTAAATATCCCATAAACCCCCTAAACATCCCCATAAACATCCCCATAAACCCCCTAAATATCCCATAAACCCCCTAAACATCCCCATAAACATCCCCATAAACCCCCTAAATATCCCATAAACCCCCTAAATATCCCCATAACCCCCATAACCCCCTAAACATCCCCATAAACCCCCTAAATATCCCATAAACCCCCTAAACATCCCCATATAGGACTGGGAATGAGACCATCAACTGAGGTAATTCATAGAGTGAGAAGTAGGGTCATTTTCTCATAGTCGTCTCTCTGACTTTCTGCAGCTAGGGTTGGGGTTAGTGCCCTCAGGTACAGATACTTTGAATGTCGACCCTCTGACTGGTTATCACTGTTTCCCGTCAGGTATGGCCAGCTCAGCGGCATGGTGGAGCCCATCGCTGGGGTCCTGGGCGCCCTCGCCGTCGTCCTGGCTGAACCTCTGCTGCCGTACGCGTTGGCGTTTGCTGCCGGAGCGATGGTGTACGTGGTGGTGGACGACATCATACCTGAGGCTCAAGTCAGGTAAGCAGGAACAAGAGGGATCAACAGATTCGAGATTCAAGGGGGGGGGAGCTCCAACAGGCCGTGTAGGACACAGAGTGAATACACAGACTACAGAGATGCTGTGAGAAACCAATGAGAGTTTGGAACATTGATCAATGTGAATCTGTTCTAGTCGACCTCAACGATGGAGCGATGATCAGTAGAAATGGCCGTGACATGGGACCTTTAAGTCTTTCCATTTGATTCAACATATACTTGTACTCAACCACATTTTGGAGGCAAATATTGTACTTTACTTTATTAACTTAACACTGATCGTAATTAGCTACTTTGTAAATGTAAAGTCACCTGATACACTTAGACAGAAACTGTACTACTTCTCTTCACAGTAGTTGTTTTAAAGTCACTGAAATGGGCTCAACGTTGATAAACTAGGTCGTTAACGTTCTATGTTTTTGTGATAACATCGATATAATATTCTAATAAACTGGGGATTATTTGTTTTGCATAATGTGTACTTTCACTTTTGTGATTTCATTTTTGATAAAACTTCTAAGGTCAGAACTTTTACTTGTGGTGCAGTATTTAAAGGTGGGAGAAGTACTCAGATCTTGTACTTGTGTACAATTAGAAGTACTCAGACCTTGAGTAAAAGTAGAAGTACTCAGACCTTGAGTAAAAGTAGAAGTACTCCGATCTTGTACTTGAGTAAAATTAGAAGCACTCAGATCTTGTACTTGTGTAAAAGTAGAAGTACTCAGATATTGTACTCTAGTAAAAGTAGAAGTACTCAGATCTTGTACTTGAGTAAAAGTAGAAGTACTCAGATATTGTACTTGTATAAAAGTAGAAGTACTCAGATATTGTACTTGAGTAAAAGTAGAAGTACTCAGATCTTGTACTCTAGTAAAAGCAGAAGTACTCAGATCTTGTACTTGTATAAAAGTAGAAGTACTCAGATCTTGTACTCTAGTAAAAGCAGAAGTACTCAGATCTTGTACTTGTATACAAGTAGAAGTACTCAGATCTTGTACTTGTATAAAAGTAGAAGTACTCAGATCTTGTACTCTAGTAAAAGCAGAAGTACTCAGATCTTGTACTTGTATACAAGTAGAAGTACTCAGATCTTGTACTTGTATAAAAGTAGAAGTACTCAGATCTTGTACTTGTATAAAAGTAGAAGTACTCAGATATTGTACTTGAGTAAAAGTAGAAGTACTCAGATCTTGTACTTGTATAAAAGTAGAAGTACTCAGATCTTGTACTTGTATAAAAGTAGAAGTACTCAGATATTGTACTTGAGTAAAAGTAGAAGTACTCAGATCTTGTACTTGTATAAAAGTAGAAGTACTCAGATCTTGTTCTTGTATAAAAGTAGAAGTACTCAGATCTTGTACTTGTATAAAAGTAGAAGTACTCAGATCTTGTTCTTGAGTAAAAGTAGAAGTACTCAGATCTTGTACTTGTATAAAAGTAGAAGTACTCAGATCTTGTACTTGTATAAAAGTAGAAGTACTCAGATCTTGTACTTGTATAAAAGTAGAAGTACTCAGATATTGTTCTTGAGTAAAAGTAGAAGTACTCAGATCTTGTACTTGTATACAAGTAGAAGTACTCAGATCTTGTACTTGTATAAAAGTAGAAGTACTCAGATCTTGTTCTTGTATAAAAGTAGAAGTACTCAGATCTTGTACTTGTATAAAAGTAGAAGTACTCAGATCTTGTACTTGTATAAAAGTAGAAGTACTCAGATCTTGTACTTGTATAAAAGTAGAAGTACTCAGATCTTGTACTTGTATAAAAGTAGAAGTACTCAGATCTTGTACTTGAGTAAAAGTAGAAGTACTCAGATCTTGTACTTGTTTAAAAGTAGAAGTACTCAGATATTGTACTTGAGTAAAAGTAGAAGTACTCAGATCTTGTACTTGTATACAAGTAGAAGTACTCAGATCTTGTACTTGTATAAAAGTAGAAGTACTCAGATCTTGTACTAAACATTCCTTCCTCTCACTAAATCTCTCCTTTCTGTCTCCAGTGGAAACGGGAAACTTGCGTCCTGGACCTCCATCGTGGGCTTCGTGGTGATGATGTCACTGGACGTGGGGCTGGGTTGAGATCACCGTGTCGTCATGGCAACAGAACACCTGATGGCTGTGAGGTCATCACTGTGGGACCAAATGAAGTGTTTTATTCCTGAAACGCTGTTAATCTGTTTTGTTTTGAATTGTTGCTTATTTAATTTAGCAGTGGAAAAAAACATTTTGTAAAGATGAGTGTTTCTCAAATAAATATTTAACGGACATTCTCATGATTCCAGCATGTGTGGTTGTTTTGTTCTCTTTTGAGTTTTAAAACAATATATCTTCGTTGTAAAAGTGAAAATAATGTTGTTATTTTTTTATAATTTGATCCTCCTTCCCATGTCTGTATTTCCTCATGATGGCAATACTTGAAGTTCTGATGTTTAATTTGGTAATGTATGCTTATTCTGTTCTGTTTCGACAGATGTAGTGCCTTCTTCCTGTGAGGACTCTGCTGCCCCCTGCTGGCCGGTCTGAGGAATCACATGTTGAATTGTTTAAATGCTGATGTTTACTCTGAATAACAAAGTATTTCTATAATTAAACAAGATCAACACTTGTCTTCAATGTATGGTTTTTGAGGCTCTCAATATTCACTCACAGATACCATTGATCCTTTTTCAGATCCTCAAACAATTAAGGTTTTTTTTGTGTCTATTTTGGACTTATGATGATCAATAATGTAAAAATGTACAGTTTTACAGTCTGACTGAGCTCACGTTTATAAAACCGTCGGACTTTACAGCTGTCTAATATGACTAACAGGACACTGGAATCAAACTGGACTCAGGACTCAAGCTGCGTGGGAACAGGTTAGTTACATTGCCATCTGAATTGTCACTTATCCAACAATAATCAGAAGGGCTACATGGACTTTAGTTTCCTCTCACAAATGTGCACAGGTAGTTGTATTAAAGTTTCACAAGTTATAACACCACACATCAATAACAAATGAAATGCGTTTTGCCCAGATAGGCTTCATATTATATCTGAGGTTTTTGACCCAAAGCAGGAGGGCTCAAGTTCGAACTGGATTCAAAGAGGAACTTTCACACCATCAAGTTTGTATTTTGTTGGTCGAACGCACTTATTGTACGCGAACTCGATTGAGGGATAATAATAATCGCAGGGGACAATCATTTCAGAGGAGCGTACCTATGTTCTGTGCGTTACAGTCGCCATCGTGTGGTCTTCAGAGGACGAAGCTCTCACGGCATTTCGTGTTATAGTCACGAAATATAATCTATTGATTCGACACAGAGCGATTTTGAAAGCGATGTATTTCTACTGGTGGTATATTTCGTGCCTAAACCGAATGTGACTTGATCGCGAGTGTGTTTGTGTATTTTTGCGTTTGTGTCAAACACATGTCAACAGACAGTAGATCTCAGGATTCAGGAAGGTGTGCAGTCACAAAGTGTCATGTGACCACACAGTGGGTGATCATTGGTCTGATCATGGGTCGAATGTACTCTGATATGGTCAGTTATCTCGTGACTAAGCATGTATTCATGGTAACTGTATGTCAGAGTTGGGCTGACTGAGGGTTTCTGATGGGTTGCAGTGGAGTTGAAGGAAGTTCTGTTGCGTCCAAGATGTAATATCAGTAAGAAGACTTTGGAGGTTAAAGTTGAATGTTATCGGTATAGCAGGGAAGCAGGATTTGTCAGAGGGGAAGGATTTACAGTACAAAAAGAAGGGGCGTTACATTAGTCCGTTCTCCGCCTGTAATCATGCCGAAGCTTCAAAGTTGTATTTATCATCTGAATTTGCCGAAACAAGTTTAATATTCTGAAAGCCAAGACTTTGTTTATTTGACGACAGATGAAAACAAACTGTCTTTTATATAAAATTGAAGTATTATACAAGTAAAACTACATTTTGCTTTAATCCCATGTAATTGTAGAATGAACACAGTCTTCATTTGGAGATGTATAAGTCAGGTGTCTTGAGGAGTCAACATTACCTACAAATCATTTACACATTTGTAAATATTATTTTCCACTTGTTACCATTGTGAGTCTATTTGTATGCAGCTCTGCGTGATCTTTGTGGCTACAATTCAGACTAATACCCTACGAGAGGTGGAATAAGTACTCAGATATTGTACTTGAGTAAAAGTAGAAGTACTCAGATCTTGTACTTGAGTACAAGTATAAGTACTCAGATGTTGTACTTGAGTAAAAGTAGAAGTACTCAGATGTTGTACTTGAGTAAAAGTAGAAGTACTCAGATCTTGTACTTGAGTAAAAGTACAAGTACTCAGATGTTGTACTTGAGTACAAGTAGAAGTACTCAGATGTTGTACTTGAGTAAAAGTAGAAGTACTCAGATCTTGTACTTGAGTAAAAGTAGAAGTACTCAGATGTTGTACTTGAGTAAAAGTAGAAGTACTCAGATCTTGTACTTGAGTAAAAGTACAAGTACTCAGATGTTGTACTTGAGTAAAAGTACAAGTACTCAGATGTTGTACTTGAGTAAAAGTAAAAGTACTCAGATCTTGTTCTTGAGTAAAAGTAGAAGTACTCAGATCTTGTACTTGAGTAAAAGTATAAGTACTCAGATCTTGTACTTGAGTAAAAGTAGAAGTACTCAGATCTTGTACTTGAGTAAAAGTAGAAGTACTCAGATGTTGTACTTGAGTAAAAGTAGAAGTACTCAGATCTTGTACTTGAGTAAAAGTAGAAGTACTCAGATCTTGTACTTGAGTAAAAGTAGAAGTACTCAGATATTGTACTTGAGTAAAAGTAGAAGTACTCAGATCTTGTTCTTGAGTAAAAGTAGAAGTACTCAGATCTTGTACCTGAGTAAAAGTAGAAGTACCAGAGTGTAGGAATACTCTGTTACAGTAAAAGTCCTGCATTCAAAATGTTCCTCAAGTGAAAGTAGAAAGTATTCTCATCAAAATATAGTGAAAGACAGTGAAAGTAGTCGTTGTGCAGATTGGTCCATTTCAGAATAATATATATGATATGTTTTATAAAGATTGATCATGAAAGTGTTCTCAGAGCTGGTGGAGGTGCAGCTAGTCTGAAGTACTTTGTAGACTGCAGGGTAGCTGGTGGAGGTGCAGCTAGTCTGAAGTACTTTGTAGGCTGCAGGGTAGCTGGTGGAGGTGCAGCTAGTCTGAAGTACTTTGTAGACTGCAGGGTAGCTGGTGGAGGTGCAGCTAGTCTGAAGTACTTTGTAGACTGCAGGGTAGCTGGTGGAGGTGCAGCTAGTCTGAAGTACTTTGTAGACTGCAGGGTAGCTGGTGGAGGTGCAGCTAGTCTGAAGTACTTTGTAGACTGCAGGGTAGCTGGTGAAGGTGCAGCTAGTCTGAAGTACTTTGTAGACTGCAGGGTAGCTGGTGAAGGTGCAGCTAGTCTGAAGTACTTTGTAGACTGCAGGGTAGCTGGTGAAGGTGCAGCTAGTCTGAGGTACTTTGTAGACTGCAGGGTAGCTGGTGAAGGTGCAGCTAGTCTGAAGTACTTTGTAGACTGCAGGGTAGCTGGTGGAGGTGCAGCTAGTCTGAAGTACTTTGTAGACTGCAGGGTAGCTGGTGGAGGTGCAGCTAGTCTGAAGTACTTTGTAGACTGCAGGGTAGCTGGTGGAGGTGCAGCTAGTCTGAAGTACTTTGTAGACTGCAGGGTAGCTGGTGGAGGTGCAGCTAGTCTGAAGTACTTTGTAGACTGCAGGGTAGCTGGTGGATTCACTCCAGGTGGAACTAAAGTCTGATTCAACACTTGATTAGATTTCACATCATTCATCCACATCTGTGAAGTAACTAAAGGGATTAAACACATGTAGTGGAGGAAAAGTACACCATGTACCTCTGACTTATGTTTACTGCAACCTAAAAGCACCTCAAAAATAGTAATCAATAATGTGTTGAAAAGCTATTTGTCTGATTGTGGTATATCGGCTCAGCCAGGTTATATGGGAGGCCCAGTCTACGTACAGATGGGTCACTCATTTTTAAATGTTAAACTAGGTTTATTTTCTTTAATTGTTCATCCTCATGTAGAATGCTATCACAAAACACACATTTGGTTGTTTATAACATCAGGAACATCTGATTTAATGTGAGGTATGGAAATAATCATTTGAGTATAAGTATGTGTATATAAATATGTAATTTACAACAGCTGTAAGATGCTTGAAAAGCTTGAAAATGCACCTTGAAAAGTGCTTGAATTTGACTTTGGATGGTTCAAAGTAAACTAACCAACCTTTTTAAACAACTATTTTAGGCTGCGGCCACACGAGGACGAAAACGGCTAAACGCATGGATTACCGAAAACGCAAACAATATCGTTTTAATTCCACAACGTGGACTTTGTGCTCGCAGTCTGTTTCTACATCTCTTATCTCTTCAATATCTCAACAAGACTCAATGGTGCAAAGTTAACTTTTAATCACTCTGGTAAACATTAACAGTTTCTTCTGTTAAATCTGACGGAGATACCTGAACCCTCTCAGACCGAGGAACCCATCACCACTGGATCGGTGTCGATTGATTCTTCGTACAGTTCTCTTCTCTTAAGGTAAGTGAATGCTTCCTCCAGATAGACTGTGCTTCAAAACAACAGTGTACACATTCTTTCCTGTTTAGGTTTTTGTATTCACTGAGTTTTTATATAACTTTGTATACCTTGATCTGGATCAATATTCGATTCTGATTGCCTGCAAGTTGCAAGGAGTTCTTATCAAAACAGCGTTTCCTTATGTATGGACAGAAGAAAGCTCTTTACGACACAATCAGTTAGTTAACACAGACGTCACTTTGTGCTCCCAGCCAAACAGAAAATGGGCCAGGGCCTGTCAATACCTCAGGAAGTGCGACTAGCTCAGCTTGAAGAGTTGTCAGAAGGACTGTTTACTTCAAAAAATTGGCACGGTATTGGAATCGACAGGTAAGCATTGTTTACTTCCCAAAAGAAAACACATGTCAGTGTTTTCACTTTTAAAGATACTATATATTTTATACAAACCATTTAATGATTTTGATGTTGTGCCGTCATTGGGTCAGGATTTTATTTGTCAAAGGGCATTTGAGAAGTACCCGATAACAGTAAGTGGGACAAGTCAGGGGTTCATGAGAACTAGGAACCTTCAACAGGCTGACCCGGTGAACCCTAGACACTAAATTAGTTGTTTAAAAAGGTTTGTTTGTTTACTTATAACCATCTCAAGATGCTCCAACAACATACTCTGCAGATCCTCCCTCTCAAGCCTTCGGTATACTATCGGAATAATTGCTCGCTAACAAACATCAATAGATCTCCATATACGACTGTCAATCCGACACTGTCCTAATCACTCATGGTGTCCCCCAGGGTTCAGTCCTCGGTCCCCTTCTTTTTGTACTGTAAATCCTTCCCCTCTGACAAATCCTGCTTCCCTGCTATACCGATAACATTCAACTTTAACCTCCAAAGTCTTCTTACTGATATTAAATCTTGGACGCAACAGAACTTCCTTCAACTCCACTGCAACCCATCAGAAACCCTCAGTCAGCCCAACTCTGACATACAGTTACCATGAATACATGCTTAGTCATGAGATAACTGACCATATCAGAGTACATTCGACCCATGATCAGACCAATGATCACCCACTGTGTGGTCACATGACACTTTGTGACTGCACACCTTCCTGAATCCTGAGATCTACTGTCTGTTGACATGTAAGGCTTAGAGAACATTATTATTTATATGTTAAATATAACATTATAGCAATCAATTCTCTGATAATCATCATTTCCATTACAGAAGACTAATGAGTATTTCTCTGCACTCAGCTCCCTGCAAAGTTACTCTGGACTCAACTCAAATGAAGAGCTGGTCAGATACCGTGACCAAGTCTTTAACGATGAAGAATTCCTCAATGTTCCAAGTGCTATAGAGAAGCTGGGTGGCGCACTCGCTGGGCTCGAAACGGTGCCCAACGCGGTGGGACTCGGTGCTCTCGTCATTTCCATGATCTTAGAGATAGTCGGGAAAATCTTGGGGAAAAAAACCATGGGCACGGCTGAAATGTTGCAGAGGGTGTTTGCAGACGAGAAGGCCAAAGAGGTGAGACCCTGATGGTTCCTCAGTTTAATAACAGGTGCTTAAGGTTAGCTGTTCCTTGCTTTGTTTCCATTAAGCCTCTAAAAACAAGCATTTTAACGCCTTGTCTTTTAATTTATTTATCTTACTCACAGCTGTGACGACTAATTTGCGTGTGTTGATGTTGTGCGACTTGGCCCACTTAAATAGGCCTTTATAATATTCGATCAAAACAATAAAGGAAATATTCTAATTAAATGATAAACAAACTTATATTGTTTCCTGTGCATATCTGTGTCTCCTAAAGGCTTGGGAATTGTAGTCTTTCATAGTCTCTTGACTGCAGAGGTCGCCACTAGGTGACAATATTTGACCTTTTCACAAAACCAAACATCTGTCTCTAACATTAAGTCATATTTATAAAATGTATGATTTTATTTCAGAACAAATGTTTAACCTTTTAAAGTTAACCCTTCAAAATCGATATATACAACGTTTATCTGACCAATATTTGAAATAGGCTTTCACAAATGTTGACATTCTTTTACTGTGAAGGTCCGAGACCTGATGGACGAGTATTTGAAGCGTCTGCGGATCAACTTGGAGAAGCCACAGCTCCAACTAGCTGAGACCCGGCAAATAGAGCTCGATCTCAGTGCGCAGCTAACGCGGCTAAAGGTACAACCGAGTAAAGTCTTCCAGCTGTATTTGAAGGATCATGCTACAGTGATATCGCCTGTAATGTCCTTCTCAATCACTAATTCCCTCATTTGAATACATTGTTTCTCAGGAGGTCCTTTGAGGAATTCAATTTAACTTAAAACGTTAATTCAACCGTTAACTCAAATGTAAATTGTAAAGTGGGATACGCTAGATAAGCATAATGTACACTGCCTTCTATTCTGTATATGTATATTGTGTATTCAATGTATATACTCTATAGATATAAATATCCAGATTATTGATATTGATATGTTTATATTCACTGTTTTGCATATTTAGTTAATCTTGGCGACGAAACAGTTTCCCAATTTGGGATCATTAGAGCAGTGGCGAGCCGTCAGGGCCCTCTAGGCCCTCTGTGAGGGCCTAAGATATTCTAAAAAATTTGGTCTGGGGGAAGCTCGTGTGTGTGTGTGTGTGTGTGTGTGTGTGTGTGTGTGTGTGTGTGTGTGTGTGTGTGTGTGTGTGTGTGTGTGTGTGTGTGTGTGTGTGTGAAATTTGAAAACATTAAAAAAAACGTTTTTTTTAAAATATTTTTTTGTTGTTACATTTTTCATTAGTTTTACCAAAAATAACTTGATTTAATTGTATTTAAAATAAGATTTCCAAAGAAATAAATCCTTCGAATCTGCCTGTTCAGTTTCTGTTGGAATGTGAAGGGTTAAATGCCGTCTCTGCAAGTTCTGTGAAGACGGGAGAGCTTGTTGGTCCCTCTCTACATTCAGAGAGGGCCCGCTATAGTAACTCACTGAGAGAGTAATGTCACATGACAGTGCAATTGACCAATCATATCTTCCCTCTAAATGGGCGGGCTTTATTTTTGCGGACTTTATGACAAGTTCCGCCCGCTGTGAGGTCTATGCAAGGGGTGCAGTGACGCGTCCTAAAACCCGGAAGTAAACTGCGCTCGGATTCCCTCGACAGAAAGCAACGGGATTTCTCCAGAGGGTTTTGGAAAATAGCTGGAAATAAGGTCTGTGGAAAACGAATCTGTTTGATAAATTCACGTTGTGTTCAGCCGGATAATATCCACATGTCTACCCTACTTTTATTATTTTCGAATCATAAATCTAATCGATAGATTTATGATTAGCATAAGTTCGTTCATGATGGCTCACTTCAGTGATCGTGATGACATCGTTGCGAAATTATTAACCGAGTCATTTTCAAGATTGAGTTCCAATGATAAACTGGAGTGGCAAAGGATCAGCTGAATGACCCGCCAGTGCTTCATCCAAAAGGACAGGATCCGGACTTTGTGTTTCAGTGATTTATCATCAAAGGTAGGCCTAAGTCATTTTCAATGCGGGCCGCCGTGCCGACTTAATTAGTAATTGCTACTTGGCTGTGGGCGCCCTGTCATGATAGGCGTTTATATAAATGGTGTTGTTCTGTGTGGTAGAGGGTCGCTGTCTTTGATGCGTTTTGCACCCCGGACCGCGGTTTTGATATTCCGCTGAAGACGTAATATCTCTTTTTTTTCTCGAGGGAAGAGGGGTCAGAGGGCCTAGGTATAAAATTCACGGCTCGCCACTGCATTAGAGTATATCTTATCTTAATCAGTAAGTAATCCTGTTGTTGTGGCGTTTTAATCTGTTTCTACATTTAATAACCACTTTCTATCTGTCTAACTTCTTCTCGTGGGACTCACACCAATTATATTAATAAGACAAACATTCAAACCATAGTGATGAAAGGAAAATGGCCCTAACACCTTTTTCTTTCCCAGAACTCCATGCTGGTCGATGGACATCTGGACTCGAGGCTTCTGAAGCAGTGGGTGAACGGCGCTGCGTTTCACACCCAGATGCTGATCCATCAGGCTCGTCTGGAGGAGGCCGACGGGTCGAGCGCGGTGCTTGCAGCGGGCGTTTATCAGCAGCAGCTCAACGCCATCATGGACAGATACAAGAAGTACCTGAATGGAATTACAAGTATACGCACCATGGGTACCCTACATGTACCAGGCCGTGTTTTGGTACTGTATTTCAACGAGGGGCCGTTGCCTCGTCATGAAGCTGCAAGGTGCTATGTGGAGTATAACTTGCGTATCACCGAAACTGAACTGGTTGAGACTTTGTTTTCGAAACAGCAGATTTCTTGGACAAAGAGTTATTTCTCAGACTTGGCAGCAGACATTCCGACTCTGGTGAGACAACATGCCGCCTTTCAAATCCGAAACTGACATTGAAGCTTTTTGTTTGTGAAGCCATGAGACCAACATCAAACCAAACTTTAATCTTAAACTCAAAAAGGCAAACATTTTAAACTGGACACGCAACGGATGTCCAGACTAAGAGAGAACAACTATTGCTATGACATGTGGTTCATCCATCCATGGTGACCATAGGATGAATCCTGATGACATTATCAAGTCCACATTTATAGTTTGCCCAATCATTTGGTTAATGTTAAAAAAACTGCCAAAACTAAACATTCCCATAATCCTCAGCTGTGCTTTGTGTTTCTGTGAATGAAAGCAATCGGACGCAATTTAGAAAAACGGCACACAGTGACCGTTAAACCTGTTAGCATATGTTAGCATAGCCATTGTTAGAAAGTTAGCATGTTGAATTCAGCATTTAGCCGAGGCCACAATACTCAGGCCCCGCAATAAAGAACACTTACTGCGTGCCTTAGGGATGCACAATAACAAGGAGGGAGACGTGCTAAATGATATGCAGAGAGTTGGTCAATGTCTGTTTGTGTGTATCTGCATTTGCATGTGGTGTGTGTGTGAGGTTGGTAAGGGTGAGATGAAGTGGATTCGAACCAATGTCTTATTATTGAATTGTTTTAACATACTATACAATTGTTTACAATAATTCAAAGTTCTTCATACATCAAACGTCCTAATTCTGCTCTCAAAGTGAACCAGATTGATGCATTTAAAGGATACCTATCATGCAAAATGATATTTTATATATGTGTCCGCGGTGTGTCGGGGGAACTCACGCAGCGTCAGAAAATAAAACCCTCTCTCTTTTCCTCCGTACCCAAATCTCTAAAGACGGGGCTGGCAACTCTCCACCCGTCAGGAGGAGACAGCCACGGCCATTGCCGTTCGAAACATAGATATGGTATGGCAACAGAACACTCGATGGCTGTGAGGTCATCACTGTGGGACCAAATGAAGTGTTTTATTCCTGAAACGCTGTTAATCTGTTTTGTTCGTTTACACTCTTAACACATTTAAAACAGAAATGTCAGTCTCCTGTAAACAGATGTAGTGCCTTCTTCCTGTCAGGACTCTGCTGCCCCCTGCTGGCCGGTCTGAGGAATCACATGTTGAATTGTTTAAATGCTGATGTTTACTATAATTATATTTCTATAATTAAACCAGATCAACACTTGTCTTCAGTGTATGGTTTTTGAGGCTCTCAATATTCACTCACAGATACCATTGATTTGTTGGTTAAAGTTGTTGGTTAAATAGTTTTTTTGTTGCATTATTTTGTCTATCTTTGTCTAGTTTGGACTTATGATGATCAATAATATAGAGCATTTACAGTTTTACAGCCTGACCGAGCCCCGAGCTTTAGGTTTACGTCTTTCCTCAAAACAAAAATAACAGTGGTTCAAAATACAGAATATAAATGGCATTGAAGGTCAAAATAATATTCAGACCCCTTCAGACCGAACCCAACTATCCATTCACCAACACCAGGGTCAAGCTAAGCCACTCCCCTTCAGACCGACCCCAACTATCCATTCACCACCACCAGGGTCAAGCTAAGCCCCTCCCCTTCAGACCGACCCCAACTATCCATTCACCAACACCAGGGTCAAGCTAAGCCACTCCCCTTCAGACCGACCCCAACTATCCATTCACCACCACCAGGGTCAAGCTAAGCCACTCCCCTTCAGACCGACCCCAACTATCCATTCACCACCACCAGGGTCAAGCTAAGCCCCTCCCCTTCAGACCGACCCCAACTATCCATTCACCACCACCAGGGTCAAGCTAAGCCCCTCCCCTTCAGACCGAACCCAACTATCCATTCACCACCACCAGGGTCAAGCTAAGCCCCTCCCCTTCAGACCGACCCAACTATCCATTCACCACCACCAGGTTCAAGCTAAGCCCCTCCCCTTCAGACCGACCCCAACTATCCATTCACCACCACCAGGGTCAAGCTAAGCCCACTACCCTTCAGACCGACCCCAACTATCCATTCACCACCACCAGGGTCAAGCTAAGCCCCTCCCCTTCAGACCGACCCCAACTATCCATTCACCAACACCAGGGTCAAGCTAAGCCACTCCCCTTCAGACCGAACCCCAACTATCCATTCACCACCACCAGGGTTCAAGCTAAGCCCCTCCCCTTCAGACCGACCCCAACTATCCATTCACCACCACCAGGGTCAAGCTAAGCCACTCCCCTTCAGACCGACCCCAACTATCCATTCACCACCACCAGGGTCAAGCTAAGCCCCTCCCCTTCAGACCGACCCCAACTATCCATTCACCAACACCAGGGTCAAGCTAAGCCACTCCCCTTCAGACCGACCCCAACTATCCATTCACCACCACCAGGGTCAAGCTAAGCCACTCCCCTTCAGACCGACCCCAACTATCCATTCACCACCACCAGGGTCAAGCTAAGCCCCTCCCCTTCAGACCGACCCCAACTATCCATTCACCACCACCAGGGTCAAGCTAAGCCCCTCCCCTTCAGACCGAACCCCAACTATCCATTCACCACCACCAGGGTCAAGCTAAGCCCCTCCCCTTCAGACCGACCCAACTATCCATTCACCACCACCAGGTTCAAGCTAAGCCCCTCCCCTTCAGACCGACCCCAACTATCCATTCACCACCACCAGGGTCAAGCTAAGCCACTACCCTTCAGACCGACCCCAACTATCCATTCACCACCACCAGGGTCAAGCTAAGCCCCTCCCCTTCAGACCGACCCCAACTATCCATTCACCAACACCAGGGTCAAGCTAAGCCACTCCCCTTCAGACCGACCCCAACTATCCATTCACCAACACCAGGGTCAAGCTAAGCCACTCCCCTTCAGACCGACCCCAACTATCCATTCACCACCACCAGGGTCAAGCTAAGCCCCTCCCCTTCAGACCGAACCCAACTATCCATTCACCACCACCAGGGTCAAGCTAAGCCCCTCCCCTTCAGACCAACCCCAACTATCCATTCACCACCACCAGGGTCAAGCTAAGCCACTACCCCTTCAGACCGGCCCCAACTATCCATTCACCACCACCAGTGTCTAGACCCCGGGGGGGTTTCATCGGACCGGTTCTCCCCTCCCGAATGATACCTCCTGCACAACGGGGCCTAATCGCCAAAACTCCATTACATTAATTTGTGTATTCCTGGCGATAAATATGTGTTCTTATCTTATCAAGAAGAAAGCTCCTTTGTGAGGTCACTAACTTGTGATGAACATGTGACGGAGAACTGAGGAAGCAGCAGATCGACCAACAGCTGCAGGGTGAGTATTAAATGTGCCATATTATGTTTATTTTCAGGTGGAACTGTGAGTTTTGAGCCTTTGCAGACCATTAACATGCACTTAAACCTACAGAACACACTCTAGGAAAGGGAGAACCCCCAAAAGCAGACTTTTTAATAAGTAATAATGAAACAGAAGCCCCTCTGCACTTATCCACACATTTAATGTTTAGACGGAAAAGCCCAGCAGACATTTTAAACACAGGTGTTTCACAGATTTAAATAAAAATGAGGACATGTTGTCTCTAAAGCACGGGGACGGAGACGGGCTTGTGTTTCAGGAAGTTCACGAGACGCGTGGGCATGTCCAGCTGATCGATCAGATGCATCCGGTCCATCGTCTTCAGGTGAGCGCGGACAGCGAGGCGGCACTGGGAGGACAAGGCCTTTGGGTTCCCTGCAGAGAGAGGAGGAGAAGAAGAGGAAGTAAACACTCGGGTAACACAAACCCTCTCCTCATACCTCTCTCCTCCAGCATCAACAATGATGTGCAAAGACTTTTACTTTGTTGTGATTACATCTGTTTAAAATGACCCTTTGCTGCCTCACAAGCTGTTTGAGGCAGAAATCCGTCTTATTCAAAGGATCAAGTTTAAGGAAGTGATGGTTGGGTACCTCTCTCCTCCAGCAGTGACACAGTGACATGTGTTCTCTGCTTTTAACCCATCCTAGTACCAGGAGTCTAGCACCAGGAGTCTAGCACCAGGAGTCTAGCACTAGGAGTCTAGCACTAGGAGTCTAGCACCAGGAGTCTAGTACCAGGAGTCTAGCACTAGGAGTCTAGCACCAGGAGTCTAGCACCAGGAGTCTAGAACCAGGAGTCTAGCACCAGGAGTCTAGAACCAGGAGTCTAGCACCAGGAGTCTAGTACCAGGAGTCTAGCACTAGGAGTCTAGAACCAGGAGTCTAGCACCAGGAGTCTAGCACCAGGAGTCTAGTACCAGGAGTCTAGCACTAGGAGTCTAGTACCAGGAGTCTAGCACCAGGAGTCTAGCACCAGGAGACTAGCACTAGGAGTCTAGCACCAGGAGTCTAGCACTAGGAGTCTAGTACGCACCAGGAGTCTAGCACCAGGAGTCTAGCACCAGTAGTCTAGCACCAGGAGTCTAGTACGCACCAGGAGTCTATCTCCAGGAGTCTAGTACCAGGAGTCTAGTACGCACCAGGAGTCTAGTACCAGGAGTCTAGCACCTGTAGTCTAGCACCAGGAGTCTAGCACTAGGAGTCTAGCACCAGGAGTCTAGTACGCACCAGGAGTCTAGCACTAGGAGTCTGGCACCAGGAGTCTAGCACCAGGAGTCTGGCACCAGGAGTCTAGCACCAGGAGTCTGGCACCAGGAGTCTGGCACCAGGAGTCTGGCACCAGGAGTCTGGCACCAGGAGTCTAGTACCAGGAGTCCAGCACTAGGAGTCTAGCACCAGGAGTCTAGCACCAGGAGTCCAGCACCAGGAGTCCAGCACCAGGAGTCTAGCACCAGGAGTCCAGCACCAGGAGTCTAGCACCAGGAGTCTAGCACTAAGAGCAGTGGGCAGCTAGTGTACAGCGCCTGGGGAGCAATGGGAGTGGGGGGGAAGGGGGTTGTCCGGTGCCTTGCTCAAGGGCACCATGGCAGGGCAGGAGGTGAACTAGGACCTCTCCAAGTAGCAGTCCACACTCCATATTTCGGTCTGTTCGGGGACTTGAACCGGCGTTATCCTATGTTTTTATTGTGTTTTTAGCACTTCTTAACACGTGGCGTGTGTGGTAATTTATTATTTTATGATGGTTTAATGTTTTGTCATAAGCACTCGTCTGTGAAAAGTGCTTTATAAATAAATTGTCCTTACTTTACTAACAAGCTGTTTAAGGCGGAAATCGGTCAAATTCAAAGTGATTCCATCTGTTCAAAAAGACCCTTTGTTGTAAGCTTAAGGAAGTGAAGGTTGAGTACCTCTCTCCTCCAGCAGCAGCTCCACGGCCTCGTTCTGCTTGGTGGACTTCTCGATGATGAGCGTTGGGAGGTAGACGTTGGCTCCGAAGTCGATGAGCAGCTGCACGAACTCCACCCCGCAGCCGTGCCTCAGACACATCTCCAGCACCGTCTTGGGCTGCTTGATGGAGCCCAGCAGCTTGGCGTCCGTGCAGTTATAATCCGGATCCGCCCCGTAGAGCAGAAGCAGTCTGAAACACTCCATGTGTCCGTAAACCGCCGCCAGGTACAGCGGACCGCTAGAAACTCTGGCGCTGGACGTCCAGAGGAGAACTTTAGAGCGAGAATTCACCTCAGCGCCTCCATCGAGCAACTCTTTCAAGATCTTCACGTCTCCTTCTCGCGCCGCGGTTAGCACGGGAGAGCAGTTATTGGACGAATTACCGTTTGGGTTAGCTCCGGCTTTTAAGAGCGCTAACACACAATCCAGGTATTTCCCACGGACGGCAGAGAATAGCGGCGTTTGAGCTTTGACGTCGACACAATCCACGAGTGCCCCGCGACCCAGAAGCACCTGAAGGCAGCTCAGGTGACCTTTGGAGACGGCGGCGTGCAGCGGCGTGCCCGAAACGCCCCATCCGCCGCGGCAGTTGATGACCTTTTTGTAGACTTCTTGGCAGAGCATTTCATCGAGGAGCCGGGCATCGTTTTGTAACACGGCCTGTCGGAGAAGAGAGATCTCGGAGCGGCTGATTTCTTCTTCTGCAGTCCTGAGTTGGAGCATAGAAGCTGCTGGAAGACAGAGGGATACAGACGGAGGGTTAGACGCTGACATTTAGACCTGAAAGACACGTAGCGAAAGTTCTTGTAGCTACAGGAAGGTTACAACTAACAATTACTTAACTTTTTACTAGGGATGCACGATATTGGTTTTTTGAAACCGATACCGATACCGATAACTTCCTGCTTCTCAAGACCGATACCGATAACCGATAATAATATAAAAAAATACGCCACTAATTATTTTAACGCGATTAACGCATGTGTATTTTTTTTCCTCGGCCGCCCCGTAGCTTCAGAGCGCATCGAGTTTAAAATACCGTCTACAAGCTGATGCTGACAGCCCCGCTCCTGCCGCCCGCTTGCAGCAGACCACACTTCCACGCTCACCGGCAGGCACCGACTGGCCATCTGGAGGACCGGGAGGGGTGTGTGTGTGTGTGTGGTGTGTGTGTGTGGTGTGTGTGTGTGTGTGTGTGTGTGTGTGTGTGTGTGTGTGGTGTGTGTGTGTGTGTGTGTGTGTGTGGTGTGTGTGTGTGTGTGTGTGTGTGTGTGTGGTGTGTGTGTGTGTGTGTGGCCCGAGCGAGCAAGAGAGTGACCTTACTGCATTGTTGTTGTTAGCATCTGGTGCTAGCTAGCTGCGCTAACAGATATAAGGAGCTGTTTAAATGAAAACAGAGGAGCGCTCTATCCACACAACTGCGCCGAGCACCTGACTTTATGCAGGAAGCAGACAGAGGGACATTGAAGGAGAAGTCAGCACACTCAGCAACATGAATGCAGCGTCCAGGCAGCTCCGGTTCGAGCATATGCCTTGAGTTGCACATAGCTCCAACGCGCGCGCGCAGACACACACACACACACACACACACTGTATTGTATTATTGTCTTCGTTTTTAACACACCATCGTAGCGATGGCGATGTTTCAGGTGACTGATCAGGTTCGAAGTATTAGGGAGCGCTGGATTTGTGAAGAACTCCCCTCTTCCTAAACCACTAACACCACAGTACTGGCACAACGGGAGGAGCCGAGTGAAAAACAAGCGCCCCTCATCCCAACCCACCCACACCGCAGGATCTTTTTCTTTTTGTTTACCCAAAAAATATATTGTATATTATCGGGGCTATTAATACTGTTATCGGTTTATCGGGATGACGTCATAATTCCTAATATCGGACCATCCCTACTTTTTACTCATAGTTTGATGGAAAATGTCAGAAAATTGTGAAAGATGTCTGTTTGTCTGTCTTCAGATGTGCTCCGTCAGTCCAAAACTAACATCAAATTGATAAACAACAGATAAAAGCAGTTATTCTCAGCACTAAAGGAGCATTTCCAACCATCTCCCCTGAAAGGACCCAGAGGATTAATTGGTGATTAAGAATCTGTTAATCTAATCATTGCCATTAATTTCACTTTTTAAACAAAAAAGAAATGTTTACGATGGATAAAGCAGAAAGTAAAATATGTTTGTTGTTTTATTCAATTATAGCAACCTACAATAAATTATGAAAATAAAGGTTTGCTGGAAAATTCAGCTTAGAAATAATGTAAAAAATACTGTATCTATTTCTTCGTTAACCCTTATGTTGTGTTCGGGTCTCCCGTGACAAATAGTCAAATGATATTTAACTACGCTCTAGTGTCTTGTATCGGAACGAGGCTTCATGATATCCTCTAACAGATATATAAACACTACAAACCTGATGTTGACCATTTGAGCCAAGTCTGAAGGTCTCTAAAGAAAAAAGTGTATAATTTGGCGTTCGGGTCCCAGCAGCATGTTGTGGGTGACTCGGGGTTAAATGTGGCCCAATCAAAATTCATCTTTGACTTTAGACATTGGTCCGTGCGCAAAGCATTGTGGGGATTTTAAGACAGCGGAGGATACACATGTGCGGCCTCGAAATGTCTCGCTACGAAGGACGCCGGGCCTCGGTAGAATTCCAAGTATGCTGGACATTGGAACAGTCCTTCGGCGGCACTCGATGACGTAGCATCCTTGTGGCTCTGTAGCATCCTTACTTGACATTGAGAAACACCCCTGGTCTCCCCTTCCTCTGCTACCCCCACGGGAACTCCACCTTTCACAAATAATATGTGCACTAACACTTGAACCTGAACTCACACATGCACGTGTGCAATATGTGGTGTCATGAGTTTTGGGACATAACATTAAATTACAACAGGATTGTACGGTTATGAATGCATAATAAGTTAGTTAAGATGTAGTTAAAACAATGTTGGATGATAGTCATTATTTGTGAGTGTTTTGGACTGAGATAAATCATGGTTCAAAACCGACCCGCGACCACCATGAACGGAAACAGCTTTCGAACACAACACAAGGGTTACACTATAAAAACAGATGGTCTGTCGATCACAGCTGCTCACAAATACTTAGAATACAATTAAACCAAAAGTCAACAATCGACCATCAGAGAAACAGAGTCTTCATACGGTCTAATTACGCTTTCTTTATACATTTTATTAACCCTAAACACGTTCATACAGCCCTTTAAATCTTAAAGAACTCCTACAGAGAAACACATCTGCTTTAAAGTGAAATCTGATGCTTACAGTTACATTTCCTCTCTGCTGTTCATCCTCTGAAGGTTAAAACACACATTATTTTTAATATGTTCTCGTAGTATTCTGTCTTTTTTGCTTTAAGCATCACTAACGAAGTCTGTATTCAATTAAATCTTAACATTTGAGCAGCTTTGACTCAATAAACAGTGTATTAGTGTGTGTGGGGATGTGTATTATGCAATATTAACTGTTTAACTACAGGACGAATTAAGATGTAAACACGGTGTCATTGTGACAAGGGGTTAAAATGACAATAACTGCGATTTAATGCAACATAATTCAAGTGAAATGTTGTTTACAGAAACAGCGTATGGACTCAGTAAACAAACTGTGACGTCACGCATAACGTTATGCTTATAGGCTTTCCAACAGGGACGGATTTAGCTAATACTGAGCTAAAAACAACCACTAATACAACCCGTTAGATATTAAAATGCACATTTAGAGCTTCACGTCTCGCGTTACCGTGTTTTAAACGAGTTGTGGAGCTGTTGTATTGTGTTTTATTCGATAGTAGCGTCTCACCTAAGATCTGTCATCAGCTGCCTCCTTCATCTTCCTGCTTCTTCTTCCTCTTCTTCTTCGGTGGTGGTGTGTGCAGCAGAGCGTCACCTTCTGATTACTGTCGCATCGCTGCCCCCTGGTGTTCACAACGGGTATTACTTAAATAAAAAACCAATTATATTTTCTTTACAAATGTATTCACCATGTTTGTGGTCAAATAAGGTATTAGAAAATTCAAATAAATCAACTAGACAGTGTACGTGTATTTAATTAATGATGCATTATAGTTGTCATTGTTTAAAAACTACAAATAGTTCAATATGGTGTATAACATGAAGATTTCCCATTTGAATACATTATGTGAAATATTTAAATACCTATTTTATAGCTACCTTTAGTTTTTATTTTAAACATTTACATTTTGAATTACCCTTATCAAATGTAGTCTTTTCTATTTTTGTTATATTTCATAATATTTATGAAACTGCTAATACAACAATAATCCACTGAAAAAACATAGATTGTTTTAACAGTGTGCAATTACATTTTCTCTCTTCTCGCTATCATAAATTGATGTGTTTGCATTCAAATAAGGTCTTATAATATTCTAAAAAATCAACCAGACAGTGAAAGTGTATTTAATTCATTATGCCTCAAAGTGTTCAGTATTTAAAAAAAATAGTGCATATCTCGCTTTTTGTTCATATTCTCCCATCTGCCTCCTCTGTTCTATCCTGCATGTGGGTCCTGCCTTCCTCACCCCACCTTGTCATGATTACAGTATTAAAGTAAATTAATTTAAACATTTACACTTTTTGAATTGGGCGGTGGCGATCGGGACTTGACTTGGCAACTGGAAGGTCACCAGTTCAAGTCCCGGCAAGACCAAGTGCTACCGAGGTGTCCCTGAGCAAGGCACCGTTCCCCACACTGCTCCCCGGGCGCCGTTCAAAATGGCAGCCCACTGCTCCTAACACTAGGATGGGTCAAATGCAAATTATTAATAGAAGTCCATCTAAAAAAAATTAGCTCCAAGTTAGCATCAAGGCTCTTCACAAAGACAGATGGTCTCCATGGCATCGGACCAACAATACTGAACTATGGTCGTCTTATCACCGCCTCACTTTATCTGCTCTCTCTCCAGGCAACCCCGAAGGCATCCTTTCTCTTTAGACGAGGTCCTTTTCTTTGTGCGTCACTCAGCCTTTGTCTGGGCGGTGATGAGAGTCAGCGCTCGCACACAATGCAGGAGAGAACAGTGTAAAACGTCTTCCTTTGGCTGCCGGTACAACTACAGAGAAACACCACTAAAACTATCAGTGGTGGAATTTAGTGCAAGTTTGAAGTTCTTGTATTTAACTTGAGTATTTGCATTTTCTGCTACTTTATACTTCTACTCCATTTCAGAAGCCAATATTAATGATACGTTTAGCTGACAGCTTTAGTTACTTTACACTTTAAGCTAATACAAGTACAAAGAAACTACTAAATTATATATTATTTTAGGGGTAAAATATCAGAATATCAGAGGAAAATATTGACCCGTCTCTACTTACATAGTGACATCTACTGTATATGTAACACTCGCGCTCCTATTGGCTAGCGCTCCAACACATTGTTCGTGATAGGCTAAGGGGCGGGACATCTCTAAGCGGTTGACCAATCACAACAGAGCCGGCCAGCTAACCAATCAGAGAAGACTGGGCTCTGGTTTCAGACAGAGGGTGAAAAGAGGTGCTGTAGCACAGGCAGTATGAGAGGACTCTTTAAAGTAGATACACTACATACTGTTATACACCTGAACATCAGCAGGAGAGGACTCTTTAAAGTAGAGACACTACATACTGATATACACCTGAAGATCAGCAGGAGAGGACTCTTTAAAGTAGAGACACTACATACTGATATACACCTGAACATCAGCAGGAGAGGACTCTTTAAAGTAGAGACACTACATACTGATATACACCTGAACATCAGCAGGAGAGGACTCTTTAAAGTAGAGACACTACATACTGATATACACCTGAACATCAGCAGGAGAGGACTCTTTAAAGTGGAGACACTACATACTGATATACACCTGAACATCAGCAGGAGAGGACTCTTTAAAGTGGAGACACTACATACTGATATACACCTGAACATCAGCAGGAGAGGACTCTTTAAAGTAGAGACACTACATACTGATATACACCTGAACATCAGCAGGAGAGGACTCTTTAAAGTGGAGACACTACATACTGATATACACCTGAACATCAGCAGGAGAGGACTCTTTAAAGTGGAGACACTACATACTGATATACACCTGAACATCAGCAGGAGAGGACTCTTTAAAGTAGAGACACTACATACTGATATACACCTGAACATCAGCAGGAGAGGACTCTTTAAAGTAGAGACACTACATACTGATATACACCTGAACATCAGCAGGAGAGGACTTTTTAAAGTAGAGACACTACATACTGATATACACCTGAACATCAGCAGGAGAGGACTCTTTAAAGTAGGGATACTACATACTGATATACACCTGAACATCAGCAGGAGAGGACTCTTTAAAGTAGAGACACTGCATACTGATATACACCTGAACATCAGCAGGAGAGGACTCTTTAAAGTAGGGACACTACATACTGATATACACCTGAACATCAGCAGGAGAGGACTCTTTAAAGTAGAGACACTGCATACTGATATACACCTGAACATCAGCAGGAGAGGACTCTTTAAAGTAGGGACACTACATACTGATATACACCTGAACATCAGCAGGAGAGGACTCTTTAAAGTAGAGACAGTACATACTGATATACACCTGAGCATCAGCAGGAGAGGACTCTTTAAAGTATAGACACTACATACTGATATACACCTGAGCATCAGCAGGAGAGGACTCTTTAAAGCAGCGACACTACATACTGATATACACCTGAACATCAGCAGGAGAGGACTCTTTAAAGTAGAGACACTACATACTGATACACACCTGAACATCAGCAGGAGAGGACTCTTTAAAGTAGAGACGCTGCATACTGATATACACCTGAACATCAGCAGGAGAGGACTCTTTAAAGTAGAGACGCTACATACTGATATACACCTGAACATCAGCAGGAGAGGACTCTTTAAAGTAGAGACACTACATACTGATATACACCTGAACATCAGCAGGAGAGGACTCTTTAAAGTAGAGACACTACATACTGATATACACATGAACATCAGCAGGAGAGGACTCTTTAAAGTAGAGACACTACATACTGATATACACCTGAACATCAGCAGGAGACAACTCTTTAAAGTAGAGATACTACATACTGATATACACCTGAACATCAGCAGGAGAGGACTCTTTAAAGTAGAGACACTACATACGGATATACACCTGAACATCAGCAGGAGAGGACTCTTTAAAGTAGAGACACTACATACTGATATACACCTGAACATCAGCAGGAGAGGACTCTTTAAAGTAGAGACACTACATACTGATATACACCTGAACATCAGCAGGAGACCACTCTTTAAAGTAGAGATACTACATACTGATATACACCTGAACATCAGCAGGATAGGACTCTTTAAAGTAGAGCCACTACATACTGATATGAACCTGAACATCAGCAGGAGAGTACTTTTTAAAGTAGAGACACTACATACTGATATACACCTGAACATCAGCAGGAGATACCTCTTTAAAGTAGAGACACTACATGCTGATATACACCTGAACATCAGCAGGAGAGGACTCTTTAAAGTAGAGACACTACATACTGATATACACCTGAACATCAGCAGGAGAGGACTCTTTAAAGTAGAGACAATACATACTGATATACACCTGAATATCAGCAGGAGAGGACTCTTTAAAGTAGAGACACTACATACTGATATACACCTGAACCTCATCTGGAGAGGACTCTTTAAAGTAGATACACTACATACTGATTTACACCTGAACATCAGCAGGAGAGGACTCTTTAAAGTAGAGACACTACATACTGATATACACCTGAACATCAGCAGGAGAGGACTCTTTAAAGTAGAGACACTACATACTGATATACACCTGAACATCAGCAGGAGAGGACTCTTTAAAGTAGAGACACTACATACTGATATACACCTGAACATCAGCAGGAGAGGACTCTTTAAAGTAGAGACACTACATACTGATATACACCTGAACATCAGCAGGGGAGGACTCTTTAAAGTAGAGACACTACATGCTGATATACACCTGAACATCAGCAGGAGAGGACTCTTTAAAGTAGAGACACTACATACTGATATACACCTGAACATCAGCAGGAGAGGACTCTTTAAAGTAGAGACACTACATACTGATATACACCTGAACATCAGCAGGAGAGGACTCTTTAAAGTAGAGACACTACATACTGATATATACCTGAACATCAGCAGGAGAGGACTCTTTAAAGTAGAGACACTACATACTGATATACACCTGAACATCAGCAGGAGAGGACTCTTTAAAGTAGAGACACTACATACTGATATATACCTGAACATCAGCAGATATGGACCTTTTAAAATATAAAGTAGCAACAATTCATACCCAAACGACAGAGTCTCCAGTGTCTGAGGCTTGTCTCTGCACTGAGGGTCTCTATTGAGCTGCAGGGGTTTTACAACATGGTAATGAGCCTCCTCTGTCCACTCTCTGTTGCTGAGAGACAAAGTAGAAGTCACCCAGGCGCTCAGAAAGAGAAAACAGAGAAGAAGAGGCCTTCACGACACCCCCATAACTCACTGAGTGTTTGCAGAACGAGAGGAGGGGGAGATCAGAGCGTGTGGACCAGACTCAGAGTTTCGGATACTTGTGCAACAGCAACAAGGATGAAGAAAAAATGATTTGATGCAATAATAGGAGTGCATTAAGCTCCATGTGGTGATCAGGCAGGGACTATTTCTTCTTCAGGAGGATGTGATGTGCGCTCCACGATGATATTTGTGCCAGTAAAGCAGACGTTGTGGATTCTCTGTGTGTTTCTGAGCACTGCGGCCAAAGGTCAGACGCTTCATGTTGTATTAATTTAAGATTTAAAATGAGAAAAAGTTTTTGTTTGGATAACTTGTGGTTTTGTGCATCTTCAGAGAGAGGTGGGTTCAGAGTTTCATAGTAGCGAGTTGGTTCAATTCTATCTATTAACACAAGTCACATTTACTTCTCAAATTGTTTATTTATAGCCTGAATGGGTATTTTTAGAAAGCATTTATTTTATACAGAACGGAAAAAACAAGACTGTTTTCTTTCATTATTATTTAATTTATACTTTCCTAATATTTTAATATATATTGTCATGTTGTAATCTCCATTAAGACAACAACCATTGCATAACGAGTGCCTTGACTTTACATACAGTAAATAAATGTTGCTACCTTTTAAATCTAACACTTCTAAAACATCATAACACGGGATAACGCTTTTTTGATATCGAATTCGGTTCGTTTGCGTTCCCGTGTAAACGGGTTCTAAATTCCGTGTAACACAAACTGTCAATAACATTTTCTCAAATTGAAACTTTACAGGTGAGTTTGTGTAATCTACGAAATGTGCAGAATACAAAGCAGCTGTCCTCATCTTTTGAGCTAATGAGCTAAACCTGCTCCATCATCTGATTTAAGATCTCAACGGGGTTCATTACTCCCACTAATTAACCACCTGAACAGGACTCATTCTCGCATTACACGTATTTTAAGCTGACACGATTTTAGGCCTTTCAAGGCTCTCAAGGTACTGTACACAAAACACAAAACAAAAGTGCAAAAAACACGACAATATAATCAATCAATAAAAACAGAAAAATAGAGGATGTGTGATGTGATCAGGGTGGATGTGCCCGTGTGAAGAGATATGTTTTGAGACGTGGTTTGAGACGTGATTTGAGACGTGATTTGAAACTGGGGAGAGAGTCAGGTTGGAGGGAAATGCAGTCAGCGTGATGATAACCTGTATTTTATTTAGCGGCATTGCTGTCCACAGGGCGGTCTCATCATCTGATTTAGGATCTCAACGGGGTTAATTAATCCCACTAAGTAGCAACCTGAACCTGACTGTGGAAACAAACACTTGGAGATCCTTAATTGAACTCTTTCTCATACCACGTGAATTTAAAGCTGTCATGATTCTGTTAGAAAGGCCTCCTCATGCCTCCTCAATACATGACAAACAAACCACAAACATGTAACATAGCAGCAGGATCAGTGAGAGCTGCTCAAAGAGCCTTCAGCGTGCACCTGATCTGTCGCTCTGTGTTCACTGAGAGGTCAGACTGGAGCACCAAGGATGCTTCAGGCTGACTTTAGTGAATCTCCATTAGATGGTAGCAGTTCACATTCTCTGTTAGAGCATGCTTTGGGTCCCAGGTGATGTTGTTGGACAGGTTGGTC
Source organism: Champsocephalus gunnari (assembly GCA_036324595.1). Lineage (NCBI taxonomy): Eukaryota > Metazoa > Chordata > Actinopteri > Perciformes > Channichthyidae > Champsocephalus > Champsocephalus gunnari. Next base: position 3,444,564 of record CM070437.1, on the reverse strand, counting down.
TGTGAGTCAGAAAGTCTGGTGGGCCAACAGTCTTTGAGCAGACTCTACTGTGTTGTCTTCCAGAGGACAGTCCTTGTCCACAGGGAGGTCAGATCCATGTCTCCAGCAGACGATGCTTCTTTCTCTCTGAGAGTCCGTCCTCATGGCCCGACGCTCAGACCTCCTGCAGAGAGACTCGAGGAGGAGATGTTGCCTCCGCTGAGAGCCTGGAGCTGCAGGACTTCATCCAGCACTCCTTTCCAGTGTGAGTGCAAAGACATGTCTCCTCTATTATACAGTGTTTAGTTCCAGGTCTGGGTTGGGGTTAGGGTGCGTGCCCATTTTGGAGGTTATTTACCCTTTGTCTTTGTGTTGCTTTAGGAAAACCACGGTGTGGGTTTGGGTGAAAGGATCGGGGGGAGATGGGTCTGATCAGAAGGATGTCATCGAGCCAGTGATTCCTCTAGAGAGTCCAGGGGAGTGTACTCAGATGGCTTTGGGGACAAAAGGACAGTGGAGGAAGTCTCAATGCGCCGGACGATACCTCTTCCTGTGTGAACAGGAAGTAACAGGTAGGACTTGGAATTCACAGCTACACCGAAACTACCAGAAGATATCCAGGTTGTTGACAATAACTGACACAATCCTTTGTTTTATCCTCATGTTTTGTTAATTTATAGATTTGTTGTTGCTGATCCCTCTTTGTGCAGAGTCTTTCCCGTCTGTGGACAGTTATCTGACCGGGTCGGTTCTCTTGAGCGGCGTCTACGCTCAGATCCAGATTCAACCTTTACCCAATGCACCGGACATCGGACAGATCACAGTGGAGGTCAGTTAGATATATATTGGGAACTAACTTAAGCTTCACAAGATAAATCTGAGATATGGTATTTTAGAAAAGTATTTAAATCTCCTCTGACCAGTGATGCTTGGTTTCAATGCTGTCCGACTGAATACTCCTATACAGGGTTACATGTTGGCATTGATTGGTTATTAAGGGTCAGAATAATAATAATGGGTTCCATTTATAAAGCACTTCATATTTGAATTCAAATCCCGAAAGTGCTACAAGTAGTGAGCATGAACAGTATAAATAAACATTACACAACACGGTAGAATTAATAAAAAAGCAATAAAAATAAATAAAAAATAAATAAAAGGGTGGTAAAAAGGGCGAGGCAAAGGCTTGAATGAAGAGACGGGTTTTGAGGCCTTTTTTAAAAGCCTCCGCGGTCTGAGGTGCTCTCATGCGGTCGGGGAGAGCGTTCCACAGACTGGGGGCAGCCGAGCAGAAGGCCCGGTCTCCCGTAGTACGGAGCTTAGTCCTGGGGGGTTTGAGGAAATTGGAGTTGCTGGAACGGGTGGTCCGCAAGGAGGTATGGGGGGTGAGGAGTTCCTTGAGGTAGGGAGGGGCAGTTCCATGGACACACTGGTGGGTGAGGACGGAGGCCTTGAATTCGATCCTCAGTTCCACGGGTAGCCAGCGTAGTGCTTTAAGGACGGGGGTGATGTGATCGTATTTGCGCACCCTCATCAGGATATACAGTTTGGTTATCAGAGTTCCACGAAGTGATTCCAAACAGGGGTCAGCTGTACCCTAAAGTATTTCCGTAGATGGCAATGCGTACATGGAGAACGTGGAGTAGCTACAGTAACTAAACAATTGTATTACATTATGGAAATCCACGAATTGCGTGAGTTATACCACCTGAACCTAATAGCCTTCGTGTTGCATTGGAGTTCAGTTAAAAATAGATAGCAAGCACCATCCAATTTAATATATTTATTATTTTAAACAGGACTTCGGGACTTTAACACGTCAATGAACGTTTGTTAAATTCAAGTTCTGGTCAAACTATTTCACAAAATGCTGATTAAGCCCGGAACATCTCGTTGTATTTCACAGTTATCCTGAGTTATGGGGTCAGGAGCGTTCTCTTAAAGTCATCCCTTGCAAATGTTTTAAATATATACTGTTCCTATGTACGATTTTCTTCTTTATCTTGAGCATCCACAGCCACCATGCCCTCACTATGATCTAGGCAGAACAAAAGCTCTGCCCTTCAGCTTCAATTGTGTTTAAAAGCGTATCAATTAAAGGTTTTTATTCATAGTCTGTGTTCCTGGTTGATAATCTGTTGCTCCTCTGACCCCCACAGATGCAGCTGTTCCCAGGTCTGTGGTTCAGTCATGCAGGTCAGCTGGTTTCAGTCGAGCTGGTGGTCCAACCCAGTCCTGACTCCTCTCTGTCTCGTGTCCAGATCCTCCGACCGTACTGCAACCCCAACCACCATCTGGTTCCTCCAGGTACAGTACGACCATGGATGTTTAATAAGAACTGGATACAGCCTCGTTAATACTGTATGAGAGCTGCTCATTGGCGCATGAGAACAAAATGGCCTGACATTTTCGAAGGCAAAATGTCACAGATTACCCATCATGCCTTGCTGTCAGAGCAGAAGTACCAACTGGAGATTTCAGGTAATCTGTTGTACTCAAGCCCCCAGGAAGTGCCAGAAAATATTCCTAGTGGCCAAATTGCAGTACTACAATTTCCGTATCAGTCCGTGACGTCACTGGGCCCAGAAATACTTTTTCCCATTGGCTAACATTGGGAAAGAGACGTCTGTAAATCAACGGATAATTTTTTTAGCTCATAGAGCGCAGTTGAGTTTCCCCTTAAGCCCCGCCCCCGATCTACCGCTCTCGGCTCACTTGAATGAATGGAGAGAGAAAATAAATCTGGATTCGGCTTTTAGCGCATTTTACAACTTTAAGGACCGAATGATTCTAATATTTGTTTAAAATGTTCATTAATGTGCACCGTCCCGGTTCAAATAAACGATCAAATGAAAATATATAATATCGCTGATTTACAGATGTCTCTTTCCCAATGTTAGTCCATCGGAAAAAGTATTTCTGGGCCCAGTGACGTCACGGCTGATACGGAAATTGTAGTACCGTTAAACTAGCAAGCCACACGAATGTCAGGGAGCAAATCAATTGTATATGCTTCACAAATCTGGCCAGGATCAGTTGAATTTTCGGAATATTGGGCTGCAGATTATAATTTTCCAAAGGGGAGTTCGTTTAGCATGAAACCCAAAGGATAAATTAAAAAAGAGAGTAGAAAGAAGTTAGCAATGATTGAGAGTCAGACTTAAACCTATCTCACACTTTTATTGCTTTTACATTAGTGTTTTTAAATGCCATTTTATAATATCTTTCTTAATGCTCTTAATGTCTTTCATTTTTGTACAGCACTTTGAATTGCCTTGTGTTGAAAGGTGCTATATGAATAAACTTGCCTTGCCTTACCGCCGTTTGGCCACTACGAATATTTCCCTCAGAGTCTGGAGCACTTCCTGGGGGCTCGAGTACAACAGATTACCTGAAATGTCCTCTCTTCTCGACCCTGAAGGTAATAATCTCCTCTCTTCTCCTCAGGTTGCAGCGCTCTCTTTAATCCGTTCAGCTGCTGCTCAGCCGTCCCGCTGTGCAACACGACAGGGGGCTGCAGCACAGGTCAGTACTGGTGCCACCTGCTGGAGGTCTGCGTGCCCACCACCAGTCCCTGCAGCCCCTACGACTCTGAAACAGGGGCTCGAGGCTTCGTTTTACCTCCCAGATACACTGCAATACCACCTTTCTACCACCTGGTGGCCGACCTGCCTCTGAGGGTTAACCCAAGCTCTGAATTGATAACTATAAGTGTACGTTTAACTGGTGCCAATGAGTGCTGCAGGAGTCCTAAGACCCAACATGTGTTATTGTTCATGTCAAGGGAAACCGGGTGATGTTAACTTCACGAATTACCTACAAAAATATGTCTTTATGTTGTCGTTTCAACACGATATAGATTTAATACAATACGCATTTCTCACAGATTTCCCTGTTTCTCTTTCCCCGCAACAGCTGATTCTTCCAGATCGAGCGATCATGGTGTACCCCGATGATATCGTGGCTGTTCAACACACTCGGGACTCTGGGACTTTCTTACACTGCGTGAACAGTGACGTCTCTCTAAAGTCCCCCTGGCGCCAAAGCTACATGTCCCTGAGGAGGAAGGAGGAGTGGGGGGGCTGGAGGGAGGGAGGCCTCACTTCCCTTCCCCACGGAGGCCAGTGGGTGGACGGGGTGGTGTGTGATCTAAGGATGATGTACGTGGACAATCTTCACAGAGGAACCGAGCACGAAGATAACCCTGGCTTCACTGAAAGAGAGACAACCACAGCTTTAAATAACCAGGCCTTCACAACTGGTCCTACTCCGAATCTTGGATCTAAATTTAGGCTTGACGTCATCCACCCTGTGCCTGATGCAAATAACCAGATTCACGTCCAAATAAACGTCCCGACACTCATTGTGGTCAAGGTCCTGTTTGGCGAGAAAGCAAGTAGCACATGGTCGGCACCAGTTCTCCAGACGGGGGTTCCCTTCCTATCATCTTGCCCCAAAGAGGGGGCTCAATCCTGGGATGGATGTAAGAGACAGTCCCATGATGCCTGGTTCTCCTCTGTGACCATGATATCGCCCACAGTTGGGTTTGAAACGCTGAACATCAGTGTGATGGACGTGGAAAGCTCTCAGAGTGTGAGTGTGAGGGTTTGCAGCTATGAGGAAGTCACAGGGATAAGCGTTGAGCCGCATGGATGCCGGAGGATGATCGTAGACACACCACAGGTGAGAGGACAAAACGTATACTTTCAACAAACAAATATTGTTTTAAGTAAACAGGTTATTGATTTGCTCTAAAGATAGAAACGATTGATGGTCGGTCCAATACTTTGGTGTGGACTGAAGTATCTGAAGACCGATTAGACGCATACAACTGAAACTTTTATTTTCCCCAGAGGATTAATCCTTGGAAAAATGTATTTGACATGTGTATCTTCCATATGTTTTTTACATTGTAGTCATTTACAGCCACAGTGGAGAGTGGTTCCTCAGTGAAATTCACATGGGTGATTGACTACCTGGAGAACTTTGCCCACGAAGGACAATCTTACAGCGTTGTGTTCAAGAAACCTGCCGAGTATAAGCTCAGGGTAAGATCATTCAGTTGTCTCTACGATTTTATATTTGTTATCATTCTATACGTTATCTTACGTGATCTGTTTCTAGGTGACAGCTTCCAACCCTGTGAGCTCCCAGAGCCAACAAACCCTCCTGACTGCTGATGAAATGACCCCACTGTCTGATCCACAGTTCCTGTTGGTCAGGGAGGTCCTAGCTGTGGATGCTACACACCTCTACACTCTCAGGGTCAAAGTGGACATCTCCCTGCCGGTCACCTTCAGGTAAAGCATTGCATTTTGTACCCTCAGATATCCTATGAGAAAAACATTGGATAGTTTTGGTAAAATACTGAATGTCCTCTTCCAATCTGAGAGTAACATGCTAACAAAGGTATCCCAACTGTAGCTGTGAACATGACAGGATGTCTGATGACCTAGAAGAGCATCAGGACTGTTTGAGGCAAATGATAGCTATGTGATGAACATGATGGTTCAGCCTCTATGGAGAGAGACATCAAGCATGCTCATTTCTGACGTGGAGCTAATCTGAAGTACACTTTGAATACTGCTTTCTGTTCCTCCATCTTGTGACTGTGTGACTCCCTCTCTTGGATATCAGCATGTGAAGGACACTGCTCAGGAACTAGTTGATGCTCTGTATGTGATGACTACCGTACTTTTCGGACTATAAGCCGCGACTTTTTTTCCCATTTTATTTGTACAGCTAACGGCCACTAGGGAACCTCCTAAATCTATGGATTTTACAGGTAAAATTAACCACCTTTAACTCTATGGGCTCTAGGACCGGTCCGCGCCCGCCACCTTTAAGCGGCGGGCTCCAGCAGGAAAAGCTGGAGGCCGGAAAAGAGTGAGACAGGTAGCGCGCCAAAGTAAAAGTGGAACCGAGAGACAGAACGAGAGCAAGACAGACGGACAGTTTAGCTGCTGCGGCTTATATGCAGGTGCGCTTTATAGTCCGACAAGTACGGTACTTCCATTCTGGAGAGGATCACAGATACGTGGATCCTGAGATTGAAGCTCAGTGACGAGTGAGATTTTTCGAACATATAGCCTTAAATCGTTTCATTTGGTGTTTGTCCTAGATGGGATTTTGGGGATGGCAGAAGTGAGGTTATCCACACACAGGCTGCTCCATGCCAAACATCTGAGGGGCTCATGGAGAGAGGAGATAAACAAGTGTACGTCCAGGACTTTGTGAACTATACCTATCCCATCCCAGGTAAACACACAGGGGGGTTGATTGTATTGATTGTTTTGGTTTGGGAGGTTTTAAAGTCTGAAACATATTCATGTGCTTAATTCTCACCACTTATTATCCCTGACCCGACAAGTAAGCATATGTTTGATAAACCCACTGTTTCTCCCTGCTGAGTAAAAGGAAGCGTCTAAATAACTTTGGAGCCTTTAGCAGCGATAGAGCCTGAAAACTCCCATAAAAAGTTGACGGAGATTAAACCAGAGCAAAAGGAAATTGGATAATAGATAGTGGCCCTACGTACATTCCTTGGGAAGAGAATAGAATCACAACCTAAATGTTATTTCCATTTCTCCTTCAAATCAATTTTAGATATAATAATGTCCTTATTTTGGTCAAAGATTGACACTGGTTCTGAAAACTGTGCTTTGTACTTATTATGTCTCTTTATGCAGATGACTACACACTTCACGTCCAAGTCTCCAATCAATATTCCCACACGGACGCCTCCAAGAAGATAAGGGTTCGCCCTCAATTAAATCACCTCCTTATTTCCGCCAACGTTCCTGTACCTCTCGTCAATCAGACTCTTATTCTTGAAGCTACGGTGGAGCCCTCGACCTACGCTGTCGTCTACACATGGGACTTTGGCGATAGCTCTGAATCTCTCCAAAGCATCCAACATAAAGTCAACCACAGTTTTACTTCTGCAGGGCTTTACAACGTCACAGCGTGTGCCAACAACACCCTGACAGTCCTGACCTCCTGGATAATGGTGGAAGTTCTGGAGAAAATCTCTGGATTAACAGTCGGCTACAATGGACCCAGCGAACTAAACGTAGCTACAGATTTCCGAGCGACAGTGACGACTGGTAGTAATCTAACGTGGGATTTTGACTTTGGCGATGGATCCTTTCAGGGCAACCTGTCAGATGGCTCAATCTCCCATGTCTATGCATTACCAGGAAACTATACGGTAGATGTAACCGTCTCGAATACTGTCAGCAAAGCTCATCAGTCCATCAGCGTGGAGGTCTATAAGTTGGCTGTTAGTGGAGTTCTCCCTGCAACATGTGTCATGAGTGGAAACGAAATACAGTTGACTGCTTTGGTGAATGGGAACATATCCAATCTGACTTTCCATTGGCTGTTTCAAGACGGTTCGTCTCTGATTGTAGTAACAGGGCAATCTACAGCCACGCACACCTTCCTACACCATGGGATTTGTCATATTAGTCTGACTGTGTTGAGTTCTGTTACATCAGTATCATATAATACGAGTATCTGTGTTGAATCGCCAATAACCAACGTATCAGTGCAGCCGTCAAAGGAAGTAGTGGCAGTAGGGGAAGAGGCATGCTTCAAGGTGTTCGTTTTACCTGTACAGATGAGAGGTTACCAATTTAAGTGGTTCAACAGCTCCTCCAGCCTCATTGCTGTGACGGAAAATGCTCAGAAGTGTTTCATCTTTAGGGATGAAGGTGTGGAAGTGGTTTTAGTAACGGCAAGTAACGGTGTTAGCAACAAAACAGCCACAGCTAGTATCACCGTTCAACACCCTGTACGTGACCTGTCTGTGGGGCATGATAGTGAAAGTATCACACTGACAGTCAACACATTAGCATCATTTTGGCTTGCCTCTTGCACTGGTAGCAACGTGTCCGTGCTGTGGGACTTCGGAGATGGATCTCCTGTTGAACAGAACAAAAACGCGTCACATGTCTTTACCGCAACAGGTCCGTTTACAGTCACCGCGACAGCATTTAACGCCGTTAGCCGTGATTCTGTGAGCCTTCAAGTCAATGTTGTAAATGCTATTTCGGACCTTTCTCTTCACACCAACCAGCCTTATGCTGCAGTGGGAGAAGAAACACTCATCTCAGCAATTAGCAGTGCAATCAGTAGCACCATTTACTACTGGACTGTAGACGGCATATCCTCAAACATACAGGGGACCTCTCAGTTTAGATTTGCTTTCCTGGAACCAGGAGTGTATCAAGTACGAGTTATAGCACAGAACTCGGTGAGTAGAAAGGAAGCAGCTATTGTAGTTGAGGTCTTTGAACGAATAGAGGGTCTTCAGATTGAATGTCAGAACCTGATAAATGTTAAATACGTACCAACCCATGAGGAACTAGTGTGTATTGCGTCGATCACCAAGGGATCCAATGTCTCTTATCAATGGCTCGCTACACAAAGCGGAATAAACCATCAATTTACTGGTGATCAAGAGCTTTTTCGGATGTTGGCTGAATCTCCTGGAGGGATTTCAGTTCAGTTAAGGGCTTCTAACAAGTTGGGTGAGGCCACCAGTGTTGTTTCCTTGTTGGCAGTGCAGCGTGTTACAGGTGCGCACATTACAACACGATCAAATGTCGTGGCATTAGGGAAAGTAGCGAATATCTCTGTATCGGTGGTTACCGGTTCAGATTTGGAGTACCTTTGGTATGTGATTTCTGGTGTTTCACCTTTGCAACCACACGCGTCCTTCCTTCTCCACACTTTTACAACCGTTGGTCATTGTCTTGTTAGAGTGTTGGTTCAAAATGTCCTCAGCCAATGCAATGTCACCAAAGAGTTGAATATACAGGAGGGAATCCAAGAAGTGGACTTTAAGATTGAAGGAAAGACGCATCCGTTTTATGCCCCCGCAAGTTCTGCTATTCAACTCCATGGGATTATTCGGAAGGGAAGTGATCTGCACTGGAACTGGGAAGTGAAAGGTGCTAATCTTTATAATGCTTTCGATCAGACCTTCATCTACACGTTTCCATATGAAGGCATCTATCAGGTGTCTTTGAATGTCTCCAATGGGATCAACTGGGAGACGGTTTCACACAGTGTCACAGCCCAGGATGCAATCGAGGGTCTAACGTTGAACATTTCCGAGTCTTCTTTCTGCACGGAGGAACACGTTACTGTTATTCCAACAATCTCCAAGGGAAGCAATGTCAGCTTTGCTATAATCTTTAAAAACAAAGACTGGATTCGTAGTCGGAGCGTTCTTGAAGGGCGGTTCACCACATCGAGCCTTCCTGCAGGGAAGCATCTAGTAACGGTGAAAGGTTGGAACCATGTCAGCAGTTCTGAGGTGTCTTCAAGCATTCTGGTCACTGAGCACATCCAAGGTCTGAGACTTGTGAACTGTTGTTCTGATGCTTTCGAGGCTCTGAAAGGAACCGGGTTCAGGGCAGAAGTTCAAAGTGGACTTCCTGTAAACTACACCTGGGTATTTAATTCATTGGGGTCTGAGCCTACCATGTTCACAGGACAGGAAGTGGTCTTTACTCCTGCAGGAAGTGGTTTACTGTCTGTTAGCGTGATTGCTACCAATGGCGTCTGCTCAAAGAAGGTAAACGATACTGCCGCCGTTCAGTGGCCTGTTAAGAAGGTGACGCTTGTCTGTCCTTCAGAACGATTATTTGTCGGACATGCTGTCAAGTTTTCTGCACAGACGAATGGACGGAGCAATCCAAGATACCTCTGGGACTTTGGAGACTCCAATGAGAGGCTGGAAACAGACTTAAGCACGGTCAATCATACTTATTATATCCGAGGGAAATACACGGTTGTGGTCAAAGTGTTCAACAGTGTCAGCCACGTATCTAGACAGCTACACATACACGTGGAGGAGCTCCTTTGTTCGAGCCCTCACGTTTGTCTTATCCAGAGCCATTTGACTATCTTCAGGTCTAGAATCAGTTTTTTTGAAGCTATCGTGGACATTAACTGCTCTACGTACAAAGCTGCGTACCTGTGGGAGATTCTTAATGATTCAGATTGTACCAAGCTCACTGGGAACAAAGTCATTCTTGGAAACCAGGTGGATGCATCGTCGCCCTTTCTCTTACTCCCAAAGCATACTCTGGATTTGGGACAGTATTGCTTGGTGTTCACCGTTTCCCTCCGGGGAACGCCTTTACTTGTCCAACGAAACATCAGCGTTACAGTAGTCCACTCAGCGCTGGTCGCTGTTATCAAGGGAGGATCAAACAGACTTTGGCCCAGCCTCAGTGATCTCGTCCTGGACGGATCAGAGTCTGAAGACCCTGATGAAGAGCCAGGGGTGGATGATGCACTGCAGTACCACTGGACCTCCACGACTGTGGTAAAGGCCTTTTTTCTGTTGAAGGTCACCTATTATGCAAAATCCACTTCTTCATGTCTCTTCTACATCAACATGTGTCCCCTCTTCTTCATGTCTCTTCTACATCAACATGTGTCCCCTCTTCTTCATGTCTCTTCTACATCAACATGTGTCCCCTCTTCTTCATGTCTCTTCTACATCAACATGTGTCCCCTCTTCTCCATGTCTCTTCTACATCAACATGTGTCCCCTCTTCTTCATGTCTCTTCTACATCAACATGTGTCCCCTCTTCTCCATGTCTCTTCTACATCAACATGTGTCCCCTCTTCTTCATGTCTCTTCTACATCAACATGTGTCCCCTCTTCTTCATGTCTCTTCTTCATCAACATGTGTCCCCTCTTCTTCATGGCTCTCCTACATCAACATGTGTCCCCTCTTCTCCATGTCTCTTCTACATCAACATGTGTCCCCTCTTCTCCATGTCTCTTCTATATCAACATGTGTCCCCTCTTCTTCATGTCTCTTCTACATCAACATGTGTCCCCTCTTCTTCATGTCTCTTCTTCATCAACATGTGTCCCCTCTTCTTCATGTCTCTTCTTCATCAACATGTGTCCCCTCTTCTTCATGTCTCTTCTTCATCAACATGTGTCCCCTCTTCTCCATGTCTCTTCTACATCAACATGTGTCCCCTCTTCTTCATGTCTCTTCTTCATCAACACGTGTCCCCTCTTCTTCATGTCTCTTCTTCATCAACACGTGTCCCCTCTTCTTCATGTCTCTTCTTCATCAACATGTGTCCCCTCTTCTTCATGTCTCTTCTACATCAACATGTGTCCCCTCTTCTTCATGTCTCTTCTACATCAACATGTGTCCCCTCTTCTTCATGTCTCTTCTACATCAACATGTGTCCCCTCTTCTTCATGTCTCTTCTACATCAACAGTTTCAGGAATAAAGATTCTCTCTCTTTTTGATCAATTTCTATAAAAACCTGTCTGAAAACGAGCTGATCAGATTTTGGCCACTTTGTGATGTCATAACGATGTGTTGTCTTGTGTAACCATTAGCCAATCAGCAACAAGGAACCCCCCCCCACACCTTATCACCTGAATCTCCTCTAGAGCTCCGTTGAGTTCTTTGTAACCAAATGTCTCTCAGAGGGGCGTGGGGAGGGGCTCCTTGTTTTCATCTAAAGTAACAGACAGAGAATCAGCACTTTGGAAACAGGGCTGAAACAGAGGGGATTATGGGTAATGCTGCAATGATCTGTTTGGTGTTTCAGCCAATCAGAGACAGGCTCTGTATATATCTGAGACCTGTAATATATTGATGAAGAAGAGGATAACTGGAGACCTTTAAAGTGTCCTCAATCTTCCTAGCTGTCTTTATGAAGAATACAGTAGCTACTACTATCCTCCTAAGGATGAATAAGAATATATATTTGAAAAACAGTCGATATAAGTGATACTAAGACCCACGTGTTTGTATTTTCAGAACTCAACCGAGTCTCATTTTGCAAAGCAGCCGAGGACGACTAACAGCAGTAAACTGACGGTACTTGGCACTCAGTTGCACTCAGGCACAGTCTACGTGTTCACCCTCACTGTACACAAAGCAGGAAGGAGTCCTGTCTCCTTCAACCAGACAGTGAGTATAACCCCACATCTCCCTCTATCTTAACATTGCAAATAAATAGTTGTGGAGACACTGGCAATTCTGGAAGTTACGGTACAAACCAATGCATTTAGCCACTTCTTCCCTCGATGTCGAACCCGCAGGTGACTATGAGTGAAGCTCCCGTGTTTCCTGTGGTTGTGGATTGCGTGTCCTGCTCTCGTCTGTCCTCCCCTCACCAAATAAGCTATACCACCCCCACTGTACTGTCAGGACAATGTGGACAGTGTGGCGATCGAGCTCAGGTAATGAATCGGACAATAACTTCCCACTTTCAACTCAAAGTAACTTTATCTTAAAGTAAAACTGTTTGGAATATTCTGTTGCAAAAGAGTTCATGGAAAGGCAATGGTAGTGAAAACTGTTCTCCCCTTGCTGTAGTCTCTGCTTTATTCATTATCTTTTTAATTATCTTGTGTCTATAGGCGCGTTCACACTGCGGTACTTTTCCCACAAAGGTTCATCAGAACTCTTTAGTTCTCATGAACTAAGTGCAGATCGCGTTCACACCGGAACAAGTCCCTGAGGGAGGATTAGGCAAATGAAGCCGCTGACGTCACTTCTTCTTCTTCTTCATCTTCTTCTTCTGCTTTGGGTTTACTGGCAGGCCGCAACCCACTTCACGGCGTATACTGCCACCCGGAGTCCCCGGCCGGAAGTCCCCGGAGTTGGAGAAGGCTTCAGTAGCAGCTGCTGGGACTCCCAGCAGCTTCTACTGAAGCCTTCCGAGTAAATCGCCAGAACGCCGACACCTCCTCATCTCCACCGCTCCCATGTTTTATTTTGTGTTGCCATAAGTTAGTCTCTCTGCGTTTCTGCGCTGGGCTAATGCTAATGCTAATAATGCTAATGCGAGGATAATAAAATGGCGGCTTCACAACACTTTTTGGGAGTTTTACGGGGCGTGGTTTGCAATCCGCCCAGCAATCAGACATATAGCTCTTTTCTCACAAAGAGCCGCTCGAAAGTCCCTGCTCTCTAGAGGGACTTTCGAGCGGGTAAAAAGGTTCGCATGAACTACTTTTAGTACCGGCTCTTTTTGGTGTGAACGCGATCATGAACTAAGTTCGCATGAACCTTTGTGGGGAAAGTACCGCAGTGTGAACGCGCCTTATGTGTTTAAGGAACTTGTTTGTACTTTGACATCAGAACTATGGTTTATTGATGGCATCCAATAATGATGCTGCCAGTCACCAGACACTCACCCTGAAGCGTTTTCCCACAGTACAAGTGGAGTGCTGAGGACCAGACTGGCGTGACCCTTGACCTAAACCAGGTCTCCACGTCTACCGGCAGACACTCTCCTAGCTTGGTGGTGCGTTCAGGTGTCCTGCAGCCAGGCCAGAGTTACACCTTCACTCTCAATGTGTCCCAGCCTGGCAGAGGGCGTTGGGGTAGCGCCAGCCTGACGATTCACCCTAACAATCCCCCGCACGGAGGCCTCTGTGAACTCAGTCCAGAGTCAGATGTACGTCTGCTGGAGACGGTGGTCACCTACAGCTGCTCAGGTAACACTGAGTGGAAGTCTTTCAACTCTGACTTGAGGACATCCTGCAGTTTAGAGACAGAGTGATTTATCCATCAACCTGAATGGGATCTGCTCTGTTGTCTTTTGGCAGGGTGGCAGGATGATGAAAGCAGGACCTCTCAGCTGATTTACACGTTCCAAGTTGCACCGTGTCATCCCAATGGCCCGGTGTGCCCCTTACTCACTCTGTACAGGTACATACAGGCCTCAACTAACAGCTATTTATAGACCATGACGTGTGATCTTAAAGGTCCCCAATTATACTGTTTCTCATCAATAGGTTACAGGTCTCAGATATATACAGCACACGTCTCGGAAGTGTTTGGCTCCAAACACCAAACAGATCATTGCAGAATTACCCATAATCCCCTCTGTTTCAGCCCTGTTTCCAAAGTGCTGATTCTCTGACTGTTACTTTAGTGTTTCTCAAACTTTTTCATACCAAGGACTTAACCAATAAAAAAACACTCGCGGACCACCTAACTCCACAAATATCCAAAAATACATAGTTTGTTTACAAATCACCTGAAAATGGTACAAACAAGTGGCAACATGTGTGATCAAGGTGTTGCGCTGGCCTATATCATGCAATCAAAAGTGAAACTTAAGCTCGTTCCATTGCGGAGATATTCCCGCGAGAGTGCGAAAAAAACTTAAATAAATGTATTTATTTCAAATGTGACATTTTACCAATATACTCACGGACCACTAGGGGGCGCCCACGGACCACCAGTAGTCCGCGGACCACACTTTGAGAAGCACTGCTTTAGACGAACATAAGGAGGGGGGTTACATTGGTTGCTGATTGGCTGATGGTTACACACGCCAAAAAAACCTTATGACATCACAAAGTGGCCAAAATCTGATCAGCTCGTTTTCAGACAGGTTTTTATAGAAATTGATCAAAAAGAGAGAAAATCTTTGTTCCTGAAACTTTCAGAGTCTCTTTCCACAGAGGGGACACATGTTGATGTAGAAGAGACACGAAGAAGAGGGGACACATGTTGATGTAGAAGAGACACGAAGAAGAGGGGACACATGTTGATGTAGAAGAGACATGAAGAAGAGGGGACACATGCTGATGTAGAAGAGACATGAAGAAGAGGGGACACATGTTGATGTAGAAGAGACATGGAGAAGATGTTGATGTAGAAGAGACATGAAGAAGAGGGGACACATGTTGATGGAGAAGAGACATGGAGAAGAGGGGGCACATGTTGATGTAGAAGAGACATGAAGAAGAGAGGACACATGTTGATGTAGAAGAGACATGAAGAAGAGGGGACACATGTTGATGAGGAAGAGACATGGAGAAGAGGGGACACATGTTGATGTAGAAGAGACATGAAGAAGAGGGGACACATGTTGATGTAGAAGAGACATGAAGAAGTGTATTTTGCATAATAGGTGACCTTTAACCTACACATTAGAAATAGCATTAAGAGGTAAGGTTTGAATTCGCTTCCTGTCCAATGTCACGAGTGTTGCCGTCGGATATCCAGGAAAACTGATAATGGACATCCAACAAAGACGTCCTCCTCCATGCACCAGTCATGGTTGAAAGCTCGATTAACAACAATGAGAATGAGGATCCCATAGAGAGACATAATGTCTACCATTGGTTAGTTTCCCAAGTAGAAAGTAGGCCGAGCTAATAGAGATTTAAATCATCGTCAGACGATATCCGATATCCGATGGACCAAAGCATTCCCAAGCATGACTGATCAAAACTACCTGACTACGAACAGACACAAATCAAGTCCCATTGCCTACAGAGTCTGCAACCAAATGTCTTTGCCCTGAACAACGTAATGTCTTTTGTCTTTTATTTCTTCATTCTCTTTCCTAGAGGTACTCGTTCAACATATGGCAGTCTGGTTCCAATGGGAAGTCCTGGGCATGGAAGAAGCACATCAGTTATCTCAGTCACTTTATTGGTAGAAGACCATCTGGGGGCAAAGGTCATTGCTCTGAACAGGTAACCAGGAAGTAATGCAACCGAAGCATAACATGTATCACAACGTGTCATGTGCCACACCTGTCCCTGTACTCGAATTGTCCATCTGCATTTAGGAACAATATTTAAGTTGTTTACAGATTATGCCGAATGTGGGTTTTTGTGAACTCTCAGAGTCTCTGTTTCCTCTTTTCTACAGAATGCTGACGGTTAAAACTCCTCCAAAGGATGCAGGAGCCGGTCAGTGGCTGAGAAAGAAGAGCCAGACCGAGCTTTGGGCTTTAGTCCAACAAGGAAACCCTCAAGAGATCATCCCTTATTCCATCGCTCTCACCAGCCAGCTCAATCAGGTGACTACGATTAAGCTGAAAACAATTAACATAGTGGAATTTAAAGGTCACCTATTATGCAAAATCCTCTTTTACATCAACATGTGTCCCCTCTTCTTCACGTCTCTTCTACATCAACACGTGTCCCCTCTTCTTCACGTCTCTTCTACATCAACATGTGTCCCCTCTTCTTCACGTCTCTTCTACATCAACATGTGTCCCCTCTTCTTCACGTCTCTTCTACATCAACATGTGTCCCCTCTTCTTCATGTCTCTTCCACATCAACATGTGTCTCCTCTTCTTCATGTCTCTTCTTCATCAACATGTGTCCCCTCTTCTTCATGTCTCTTCTACATCAACATGTGTCCCTCTTCTTCATGTCTCTTCTACATCAACATGTGTCCCCTCTTCTTCATGTCTCTTCTACATCAACATGTGTCTCCTCTTCTTCATGTCTCTTCTACATCAACATGTGTCCCCTCTTCTTCATGTCTCTTCTACATCAACATGTGTCCCCTCTTCTCCATGTCTCTTCTACCTCAACATGTGTCCCCTCTTCTTCATGTCTCTTCTACATCAACATGTGTCCCCTCTTCTTCATGTCTCTTCTACATCAACATGTGTCCCCTCTTCTTCATGTCTCTTCTACATCAACATGTGTCCCCTCTTCTTCATGTCTCTTCTACATCAACATGTGTCCCCTCTGTGGAAAGAGACTCTGAAAGTCTCAGGAACAAAGATTCTCTCTCTTTTTGATCCATTTCTATAAAAACCTGTCTGAAAATGAGCTGATCAGATTTTGGCCACTTTGTGATGTCATAACGATGTGTTGTCTTGTGTAACCATTAGCCAATCAGCAACAAGGTAACCCCCCCCCCTTATCACCTGAATCTCCTCTAGAGCACCATTGTGTTATTTGTAACCAAATCTCTCTCAGAGGGGCGTGCAGTATAATAGGGGACCTTGCTTGAATATGAAATGATGAGTCAAACCCAATCTGTCCACAGATGGACGTTGGACAGACGGCCGTGACGCTGTTGGACAGAAGGGAGATTCGGGAACATGTGACCCGAGTCCTGGCGTCTCTCCCGGTGAACTCCATGCTGAATGTAGATCAGATCAGCTCAGCTCTGTCCCTGTCTACTGTAAGTAACCACTGTTTGTTTCCCTATCATTCACTGTCCCAAATATTTAGAACATATGTGTAGTGCCAACTGTATTCTATGCAAACACAGAAAGGAGAGACCAAAAAGACACAAAGATATTTCACACAACAGCTGAACATCGTACAGATTATTCCATCTCTTTCAACATTTCAAGCATAAAAATAGCAAAAGACACGTCTATTTCTGTTTTCTGAAGACTGTTCCGAGTGAACTTGTGTGTGAAAAGTGCCAAGAGAAGGTTCTGGAAGCTGTTGGGAAGATGATCCATGTCATGGAGGAGCAGATGAGTCCTGGTGTGTTGTCAGCGGTGGATACAGGGAGGAACATCCTCAACATCATAGGTGCTTTTCAAAAAGGGATCTCATGCATGAATCACTCATAATCTCACGGTTAACCCTTATGTTGTGTTCGGGTCTCCCATGACCCGTTTCAAGTTCAAATGATATAATAACTATAGTGTTGTAGTCAAGACCACCTTAACCGAGACCAAGACATTACTGAGACCGGAGAGTAGCAAGACCAAGTCAAGACCAAGACTTTAAGAGGTCGAGATCAAGTCAAGACCAGGACCAAGGGCGAGACCAAGTCAAGACCGGAACCAAGGGCAAGACCAAGTAAAGACCAAGACTTTAAGAGGTCGAGACCAAGTCAAGACCAAGACTTTAAGAGGTCGAGACCAAGTCAAGACCAGGACCAAGGGCGAGACCGAGTCAAGACCGGAACCAAGGGCAAGACCAAGTCAAGACCAAGACTTTAAGAGGTCGAGACCAAGTCAAGACCCAGACTTTAAGAGGTCGAGACCAAGTCAAGACCAGGACCAAGGGCGAGACCGAGTCAAGACCGGAACCAGACTACTGTGAATCCAACACTACATGATACACTTACAATACCATGTGTAAGATACCAGAGTCAATTTGATCTGAAACATCCACATCATCATAAAAAGACACACATATAAATTCAACTTCATCATATTTATTCAAAAAGTTATCCTTTTGATATAAAAACAGTAACTTAAGAACATAATATAAAACATCATCATATACATTTTACGGTATATAGGTCTAAGCGACAAACAAAAAACAAACCAACCAGGAACCACTTCTGTAGACAAACACACACAGGATGAAGGAAAACCCTTTAACACACACACACACACACACACACACACACCACACACACACACACACACACACACACACACACACACACACCACACACACACACACACACACACACACACACACACACGCCCATTTGTGTAGCTTGTGTAGCCAAATGTAATGATTGATGCATTTTGCGACATCTTCACTGCAAGAGGGTTTGAGTGTGTGAAGGGGGTGGCGACAGGTGGGGGGGGGGTAGCATCCGGTATAGACCAGTCCCATGTTTACAAACATGAGGGCAAAGATTCAGAGTCACGTGAAGTCACGTTATTGGTTGAATTGTTTTAAACCGGGCGGTTTACATCCAATCACATCCCCAGCAACAGCCGTGGTCTCGACCATGGATGTATAATAAGAATGTTCTTGACCGGCTTTGACATAAAATCTCGTGACCTATAGGTCCGAGGCCGAGACAAGACCGAGACCAAATGCAGTCGATTCCGAGACAAGACCAAGACCGTTAAAAAGTCCGGCTTCGAGTACTTTTTCTATTGGAACTATAGTTAATAATATAAAGTTGTAAAAACGTTTTGCGGGGGGAAATTGTATTTTAATATTAGTCCATATTATCCACTGCGTTTACTATAGCGAATATAATGAGTTCATTCAATCCCATTTCCTACTTAAAAATATGTGTTTTCGGGGCCATAAATAATACAATGACAACAGGAGTGTGAGGTTGTGAATGCATAATAAGTTAGTGATGATGTAGTTAAAACAATATTGGATGATAGTCATTACATTTGAGTGTTTTGGACTTCATGCGAAACACCATGAACGGAAACAGCTTTCGAACACAACACAAGCGTTAAATGAACAAATCAAATATATTGTTGTGTTCTCTTTGTTTCCAGGTAGCACCTTGGCGGCTGTATCTATCAGAGCTTCCAGTTCTCACCACGACACTCTTCATTTCGCGTCCTCTAATGTCCTCTTAGCGCTAAATCACGCAGGGGCCCTGATGCGCTCCCTGATGCACGCCCAAATTAATGACAAGGCGCCTCTTTTGCTCTCCAACGACTACATCAACACCGTTTCTTTCCATGGACACCCCTCCGAACTCCTCTGCACTCAAAAGTCCAACCAACACCGGATCATACCTTCTCATAAATGTCAGTTTCTCATCCCCTCCTCTCTTACTGATCACCTGCAGAACCAGAAGACTGAGATAGTTCAGGTTTTTTTGACGCAGATATTGGATCAAATCCGTTCCTGACTGCAGCCGATCCTCCGATTTCCACCTCTCTGGTCTCAATGGAGCTCACTACACTTGAAGGTCAACCAATCACCATACAGGATCTGGACCCTGATCAGGCCATACGGGTCACCCTGCCCAACAAGCACCATATTGGGCAGGATGATGGGGGTGGAGCAGGGAATGGGACTTGTCTTACGGTGATGTTGCCATCTGAAGGGATGTTAAACTTTACAGTCAAGGCTGTGGACGGACTGGATGATAACGCAGGGTTATATATCTCCTTCAACTTCAGCCTGAACCCAGGTGCAGTACAATATTTACCTTTCACTGGATCTAACCGTTTTTTCTACGATCTTAAAGGGGCGCTATTATGCTTTTTGGGGTGGTTTTCGCCTTTCCTGTAGTGATTTCTATAGTGCATGTAAATAGTTTGCAAAGGCTCAAATACCAGAGTTTGTGCCAAAATTATCCATAAAAAAACTGGCTTTATTTTGTATTAATTAAGAAAAAATACCCAGCTTCCTGTCATTTCAATAATATAATAAGAATACAGTTTGAAAAGTGTTAGTGAGCTCCCCAAGTCTTAGTAATGTCAGACAACAGTGGATGTGACATATCTAGACATTTCGAAATTTCAGGAAGTCTATAAATCAAGACGCTGAACTTTATTTTAAAGTCGGTCAAGCAGCGCCTACATAAATATGAATTACCCCTACTGTATATCTGTGAGTTTGTGCATGAATTATGAATCACAAAGGCTGTTTTATAACTGCATTATGCATATTTAGGAGCTGCTCCAGTGAGTCTGGGACATGTCCGGATAGAAGTGAGCTCTGCAGTGCCGGAGACTAATGCATCCTGGAATTCCCTGGTGAGGGAGTGGGCTCTAAATCTGTCTGACGCGACCCCTTTCACGGAGGAAACCATCTTCCTGTCTCCGCTGTGAGTCGCTGGTCTTTCCTGTATCGCAGTGTGTCCACATAGCATTTTGTTCTGGCAGAGAGGCTTTAATAATACCCCCTCCAAGTGTTTCATCAAAAACAATTCTCGTAATAATAACTCGGCATCTTAGCAACGCTTTTATAAGACGGACTAGCTTTGCCCCCTTGTCTTTTATTATCTATTTGTGCTACTTTTTTATTTGTGTTTGTCATAGTTTTTTCGCTATAATCAACCGTAAAATGTAAATGTGTTCAACTAAAACCCTTCAGATCAGTTGCAAAAGAATAGTGGTGCTCTCAGAAAACTATTTTTAAATATGCTATCGCTCAAAAAAAGGCGCTATATATGAACTGAGGAAAATACTGTCCATTTTATTCGTTCAATAGGCGACTAATACTTTGCCACGTGCAAGTATGAGCACTGTTTTTGCAATAATGTACCGTAAACTCCTCACCTGTCAGTTGCTCCTCTAGCTAATTACCTAACAAGAATTATCTTCCTTCAACAGTCTGAACCGGACGGACCAGCCTCTCTCCGTCCACCTGTCCTTGTCTCTGGTCTCCGGTGGTCCGGTGTGTGTGTCGATGTGTGTGTTCAGCGCAGTGTGTCAGTACTACAGCTTGCTGCGGAGGCGTTGGAGCAGTGAGGGTCTGCAGCCTCTGGAGGGCAGCACCCTGCAGAGCGCCCACTGCCTCACCCAGCACCTCACCATGTTCGGGGCCAGCATGTTCCTCCATCCCGGGGCCGTGGTGCTGCTGCCGCCGGTACGTGAGACACAAAGCATTACACAAAGCAATTTCTTCCCTTTCCTGTAGTGTTTTATATAGGCTTTTGTGCATTTAAATGGTCTGTGAAGGCTAAGTTCCCTCCAGAAAGAGTTTCTGCAAATGTTATCCATTAAGAAACTGGCTTTATTGTGTATTAATTAGAAAAAACACCCAGCTTCCTGTCATTTTAATAACAAAAATACAGTTTGAAAAGTATCAGTGAGCTGCCCAACTTCAGTCTTGGTAATGCCAGACTTTTCGTGAATGGACGACAGTGGCTGTGACATATCAAGACAGTTGATGTACACATGACATTAAGATGCTGCATTAGAAGCATTACAACAGTGCATTTTCTTTTTAAAACTGTAATATTTGTGCATTTTTTTGTTCGTGGTAAGCATGACAAATGTTGAGTTCCACAAAGAAAGAAAATGACAACAAAAATCAAAGGGAAAGTCAATAAAGGGAAGTCTTCACCAGGCTCCTTCTTCTCTCTCTCGTCTCTCCTCAGCCAGGGGGTCCGGTGCGTAACCTTCTGGTCGGGATGGTGTGTGCGGTTGTGGTTCTGATCCACCTGCTGCTGGGGCTCATCGCTCACAAACTGGACCATCTGGAGAGAACCAGGCTGAGCCGGGTTCCTCTGTGTGGACGACCGGGCCTCCATCAGTACCGAGTGCTGGTGAAGACCGGCCGCAGGAGAGGGGCAGGTCAGAGAGGACTAACATGTTTTTCCATTTGAAATAATTACTCTCTTAAGCCCCACGTACCCGGTTCCGGGTCCGAAATCATGTCATTTGCAGGAAACAACCTCTAAGGAACCTTACTATTTAATAAACTATGAATATTTTATATCCATATAACGGAAAAAAACTAATTTAACTGATCTTTTTAATTTTTTTTTCAAAAAAACACACAATGCTAACATTGACCCTCTGAATTAGCCCGAGCAAGAAATGCTAACCAATTACTGCACCGAAAATCACTCCTAGCTCCCTTATTACTTATGCTAGGTGCACATACAACACATCGTTCATGATCGCAAGGAGACACAGAATCTAACGGTGCCCACCTCAACACTGAAAGATACAAACTTGCGACGTTATCAACAAAAACGTACATAAAAACATGTGGCGCTAGGTAGCCCAAAACGCTAACATGGCTTACCTTCGTCTTTGTCTGGTCTAAACTGGTCTTCAATGGCATTAAAACGATCAAAACGATGCTGTAGTTAATCCATAGGTTAATATCCAATGTGACTGCGTCCCCTTTGAAATCTTCTGATAATCGAGTGTGTGCGGGACGATTTCCCTTGGATTCTATTGGCTCTAACGGTCAGAAATGGGGGCCAGAGATAAGGAAAATCCACCCAAAATGGCCCAGAAGAGTTTTTTTTGCTAAACCTCTCTAAAAAGGTCAAATATCACTTGTTTTGCATCAATCTTGATACAGGGTACTTATTATATGTTGTATGTTGGATTCCTAAAGCTTTTAGTATACTAACCCATCATCCAAGGTTAGTTTTCACTATAAGTACAAAACATCTTTTGGACGGACACTATAATTTACAGTTTTTTTACCATGTTCAATCTGAATTTTCTTTAAAATAAAAAATATTGAATCTGACTCTTCTACATCCAACTCACAGGTTTATCATTGCTTTGAGAAAAAAGATTATTAATTTAAGCCTTTTAGAAGATATGGTCATTAGTTCTGGGAATGTCATTTTCGAGCCTGAAACCTGAAAAACAGGCTTAGGGCCTAAGAGGTTAAAATGTAATGTGAATTTTCAGTATTTGTGTACTTAAACACATAATAAAATAATAATATGAGTAATTACATAACATTTTATAAATTAAGAATAACTACACAAATAACTATATATTGTAAAAATAATTAATACTGTAATTAACCCATCAGGCACCACTGCACACGTTGGCATCAGTCTGTACGGAGTGAGTAAGAGCGGCGCTCGCCACCTGCGGAGCGACGGAGCGTTTCAGAGAGGAGGCCTCGACATGTTTCACCTGGAGACAGACGAGAGCCTGGGGGAAGTCTGGAAGATCCGCATCTGGCACGATAACACAGGTAGGTGGAGTTTGCAAAAATATCCTTTTGATTAAAACATTATAATATTGTTCGGGTTCGGGGATACAACGGAGCTGATCCAGATTTGAGTCCGATATGACATAATATCTGAAATGTGGGCGGGCTTTACACACACGGCCAGAAAGGTCGCTACAGAAACAATGCACGACCGTTTTGGACGTAATATGGTCTTTGTTTACATTAGCAAGCATCGCTAACACTCAGAGCTAACCTGTAGTGGAGAGAGTATGTGTAAAGAAGCAGGAAATACAAAAAGGAACTCAGCTTGTGGTAAACCTGAGAGAGAAAAAGCATTTGAGCTCCATACTGTTTCAGAAATAATCCTTGATGTGGTTTAGAACATGATGGCGTTTAATCACGGCAGCATTTAGCTGAGTTTAAAGCTTTAGACCCAGAATCAGCAATTCTCTAACAGGGCGAAACAGAGGGATATGAGGGATGTCTAAAATGCTTGATCGGTATTTTGAGCAAAACACTTCATAGACATGTTTTTTATATATAGCCTATATATATATATATATATATATATATATATATATATATATATATCTGAGACCTATAATATGCCTAAAAATAGAATAGCATGATAGGAGACCTTAACTGAGTTTCTCTGTGTGTGTGACTTCAGGTCTGGACCCGTCCTGGTTTGTGGAGCAAGTCGTGGTCTGGGACCCTCAGACTGACCACATGTTCTTCTTCCTGCTGGAGGACTGGCTCTCTGTGGAGAACCAGAAGAACGGATCCGTGGAGAAGGAGGTTCTGGCCTCATGTGAGCTTTGAACTGAATGAATATGCTTTTTTTTTAACAGTAATTTCTATAAATCTGCACTCTCCTCGGTAAATAAATAAATGCGTTTCCCTCCTCTCAGGTCCAGAGGAGCTGTCTCAGTTTCGTCGGGTGTTCTCCTCCCAGCTGGTGTTTGGGATGGCGGAGCATCACCTGTGGCTGTCGCTATGGGAAC
Organism: Champsocephalus gunnari; assembly: GCA_036324595.1. Taxonomy (NCBI): domain Eukaryota; kingdom Metazoa; phylum Chordata; class Actinopteri; order Perciformes; family Channichthyidae; genus Champsocephalus; species Champsocephalus gunnari. The sequence continues at coordinate 3,420,465 of CM070437.1, read as the reverse complement.
GCCCCGCTCACAGCAGGTTCTCTCGGGGTCAGAGGGTCACCTGTAGTGCCGTGGTGCTGCACTTGTACCTGGCTCTGGGGGCGCTGTGGTACGGGGCCGTGGGCACACAGGGACTCAGGTAGGACGGCAGGCCTCAATTAACACATTCAATGTATTTATTTTTCTGATTTGACTTCTTTCAGAATTCGAGAATTAACTTTTTTCTCAGAATATAATTTCTTTCAGTATTTGACTTATTTTTCTGAAGAATGTGACTTTTTTCGCCGATTTTTGATTTTTACTCAGAATTTGACTTTTTTTATAAATACATATTTTTTACGAGCCCCAAATGTTCTGCGTGCAGTGGCCCGGTGTCCGCGCGGCTGCTGGTGAACATGGAGGCTGTTTCTGTTGGGATGACGGTCGCTGCTCTGGTGTTCCCTCTGCAGTGGTTCCTCTGTTTCCTCTTCAGAAAGTCTCACAGTCAGGTGAATATAATCCTGGTTTGTTTCTGCGCGCGGCTTCTGATTAGAGGTCATTAGAGGTCAGCACAGAGACGTGTGTGTGATTTGAACAAAGATTTGTTTGACAAACAGTTTAATCTTAGTGAGTGTGTGTGTATGTACTTTTTTTATATGGAGTTACATACTTCTCAGTGCTTTTATAATTTAAATATAATTTTGTTTCTATTTCTCTACATTTTTAAATATTTGTGTTTTTTTTTAATACTATTTTATTTTATTTAAGATATATTACATTTTATTTTTAAATGTAACTATAATGTTGTTATATTTTCATTTATTTCTATATATCATGTTATTACAGTATACAGTATTTCTTAACATTGACCCCTCTTCTGTTCCCTCTCCAGGTAACCGTGGATACGTCCGTCCCTCCCTCCCCCGCCTGTCACTCTGTGGAGATGGACGTCTTCCTCGGCCAATCAGATCTCTCCGGCCCGTCCTTCCTGTCTCTCTCTGACTCCTCCTCCGGCCCGTCATCTGTGAGCACGCACGCACGCACACGCACGCACGCACACACACACCACACACGCACACACACGAAAAAACAATTATTTTATTATTATTTTTATATTATTTTTTATATTCACCCTATAGTTTAAAATAAGGGTTTACATTAAGCCCTCCCTCGACATTTCCAAGTGCATTATATTCAGTATTATATGTTTTTAAATGTATATTCCGGCTGTTTCCATTCAGCTGTTCTGATGACCACTACAGTTGTTCTTTGCCTCCATGATTGTTAATAATTAAGAAACTGGAAGAAAGTATTAAACAGTTCTCCTTTCTCCGCCTATAGACTTCTAGCAGTGGGGATACTTCGTGTACACAACACATGATATGTTCTTCTGCCTCCTCAGTCGTCTTTGTTGATGCGGAGGGGAAGAAACTGTTTGAACTGTTCTGCATGTGTTTATGAATCTGTTATCCATTGGGTTCCTCTCTGTTGTCTCCTTGCTCAGTGCTGATGATGATCAAGAGCACTTTGAAGTGCCTCTGTGTCTGAACATGTGCTTTATAAATACACCCACCTTACCTTAGCTTAACTTACGTTACCTACCTTAACTTACCTTAACTTACCTTACTTACCACAACTTACCTTACTTACCACAACTTACCTTACTTACAGTACCTTACCGTAACTTACCTTACCTACCTTACCTTACCTTACCTTACCTTACTTACTTACCTTACCTTACCTACCTTAACTTACCTTACCTTACTTACCTTACCTTACCTTACTTACTTACCTTACCTTACCTACCTTAACTTACCTTACCTTACTTACCTTACCTTACCCTAGCTTACCTTACCCTACCTTACCTTACCCTACCCTACCTTACCCTACCTTACCTTAACTTACCTTAACTTACCTTACCTACCTTACCTTACCTACCTTAACTTACTTACCTTACCTTACCCTACCTTACCTTAACTTACCTTAACTTACCTTACTTACCACAACTTACCTTACTTACAGTACCTTACCTTAACTTACCTTACTTACCTTACCTTAACTTACGTTGCCTTACTTACCTTACCTTACCTTACTTACTTACCTTACCTTACCTACCTTAACTTACCTTACCTTACTTACCTTACCTTACCCTAGCTTACCTTACCCTACCTTACCTTACCCTACCCTACCTTACCCTACCTTACCTTAACTTACCTTAACTTACCTTACCTACCTTACCTTACCTACCTTAACTTACTTACCTTACCTTACCCTACCTTACCTTAACTTACCTTAACTTACCTTACTTACCACAACTTACCTTACTTACAGTACCTTACCTTAACTTACCTTACTTACCTTACCTTAACTTACGTTGCCTTACTTACCTTACCTTACCTTACTTACTTACCTTACCTTACCTACCTTAACTTACCTTACCTTACTTACCTTACCTTACCCTACCTTACCTTACCCTACCCTACCTTACCCTACCTTACCTTACCTTAACTTACCTTAACTTACCTTACCTACCTTACCTTACCTACCTTAACTTACTTACCTTACCTTACCCTACCTTACCTTAACTTACCTTAACTTACCTTAACTTACCTTACCTTACCTTAACTTACTTACCTTACCTTACCTTACCTTACCTTACCCTATCTTACCTTACCTTACCTTACCCTACCTTACCTTACCTTACCCTACCTTACCTTACCTTACCTTACTTACCTTACCTTACCTTACCGTAACTTACCTTACCTTATCTTACCCTACCTTACCTTACCTTACCCTACCTTACCTTACCTTACCTTACCCTACCTTACCTTACTTACCTTACCTTAACTTACCTTGCCTTACTTACCTTACCTTACCTTACCTTACCTTCACTTACTTTACCTTACCTTAACTTACCTTACCTTACCCTACCCTACCCTACCCTACCTTACCTTACCTTACCGTAACTTACCTTACTTACCTTACCTTACCTCCTGTAGTTACTGGACAGCAAGGCGTTGGACTCCAGTATTCTGGACTTCTGGGCTGCGTCTGGTTTGGCCCCGCAGAAAGATAAGATGTCATGTGACAGCCTCCTCAACCTCCCAGCATGCACCACTGAGCCCCCGATCCTCTGCAAGGCTTCACCTTCATCCCGTCAGCTGAGGCGGAAGAAGCAGATCCGCCTCGCTGCACCCGCCTCCAACAAAACGCCTACAAACCAAAACACGAAGAGCAACTTAGTGCAAGTTCACAGCCAGAATCTGACCACGCGTCTGACGCTGTCGGGTGAGAAGCTGCTCAATTCAACTCTGAACAAGTGTCATTTAATAATCATGGAGGGTGCGTCTCAGTCAAAGAGAGTGCTGTATACTTTCAAATAAGCAACGTGAGAAAATACAGTCAGGTTTATTGAGTATTCTGCTTAAAAATAACATTAAAGGACATTGTAGCCGAAAAACACCGACTCAATTAAACTCGAAAAGGTTCAATTTAATAATCATGTAGGATCTGAAAAGTCTCAAAGCAATTAGTGCCAGAGTGAGGGTTGTATCGTTTAAAATAAGCAACATGAGATCATCAGGTTAATTGAGTATAATAACATTACAGTACAAATTAAATTGTTATTATAAAATCCCACATTGTAGCCAATAACTAGAATACGGCTGATTGGGAGAAAGAACACCTAATTGCAATTCTTTTAATTGATATTGCAATTATAATAATATAGGAAATGACCATTTTGAAAACATTATTCATATTTTGACTGATACATATACGATATACACGATCAGTGTCTGATTACTTTTAGAACATGTATACCAGACAAAGACTTCTCGGCAGCTCCACAATACTTTTAGATATTGTGACATATTTTTCCTCACTGCCAATTTCAACTAGCAGACAATAAATAGAAATATGTATATAATGAAGAAGTGTGTGTGTGTGTGTGTGTGTGTGTGTGTGTGTGTGTGTGTGTGTGTGTGTGGCAGAGGAGGATCTTCTGATGTCTATCGCAGCAGAGGACTCAGCAGATTTAAGCCACAGCACCTCAGACAGCGGGCGCGACTCTCCTCGAACCATCTCCTCGCTCTCCACCACGTGAGCGTCTGTCACTCATGCGACTCCCATGTGATGCATATCAGTGTTGATCGGAATATGCTTAACTGCGACTGTGTGTATGCTTCAGGTCCTGCAGCAGCTGGTCTGAGGCCAGTGAGTCGGTGTTCGGACTCTTCAGGTCTCCCTCTCTGATCTCTGTGGACTCGGTGGCCAGCACCTTCCTCCCCAGCCCGTCTCCAGACTCCAGCAGGTCCCCCTCCATCACTCGCATAGGTACACGCATCTTTGAGCATTGGGGAAAGCACTATTTAAATCCCATCTATTATAAGATAAGATACGATGACTTGTTAGACGCTTTTATCCAAAGCGACTCACATTCTCAATACCATGGACAATCCCCCAGGAGCACGTTGGGGTGAACGACATGCTGACTGCAGTGGGGTTTGAACCTGTGACCACCTGACCCCAACACCAACACACAACACACTGCGCCACACGCCTCCCTCGATAAGAGAAGATGGACCTTTATTATTCCCCGTGGGGAAATTCAGTAATTTAAACAGCAACAGGGTGAGAATGAAAAACAGGACAGCACAGATTAGAGATTAATACAATTAAAGATAAAATAAAAAATACAATTATATACAGATTAAAGGTGGGGTAGGTAAGTTTGAGAAACCGGCTCGAGATGCACTTGTTGTTATATTCCATGGAATGCTCTGAACATCCCGATAGCAATGAATATCTGAAGTGCTTTGACAACAATCCATACAAAAAATGTCATCTGTAGAAGCCGTGGCACTGTGAAAAGTACAACCAATCCGTACAATGTACAATCCGATTGGTTGTACATTGGATGGCCTACCCTGCCTGTCAGCCTTCCATCGGGGCACAAACTTACCTCGTGCCCTCATTGGTCGTGTGTGTTGGGGGAGGGGCTCTGTGAGGAAGTGGCAGATTTTCTCCGGTTGTGTATTTTCAAATTCTCGCGATCTCGAGCCGGTTTCTCAAACTTACCTACCCCACCTTTAAGTGAATATAAAATAGTAAATTAATTCAAATGAATATATATTATAGCACCCTCAACCCTGGGGAATCATCCACCTAACCTGAAACAGCTCTGGACGTTTATTTAGATTCCGACGATCTAAGTTCTTCATTACTGATGATTTGATGAGGTTATCAATCCGACTTCAAACTGGGATCCATTAGGCTACCTTTCAAACTAAATAATCAATGACTTTACAAACTATTTAAACTGTTTATCTTTGCGTTTATCTGACATTTCAAGTATGTATCCGTCACTTTTAGTTAACCATTCAAAGTGCTGATCTATGACTTCCAGCACACTTCCACAGTCTTTTCCACGTGTCTCCTTTTAAGTGCATGACACTTGATAGTTCTGATGATCGATGTCACCTTTGGGATATCTTCTGCCCCAGGTGTATCTCGAGGGGACCCCGGCCTGCTGCTCCCCCCCTGGACTCTCGCAGCGAGCTACCCCCTGCTGGGTTCCCTTCTCGTGGCCTCCCTGGCCGTCATCGGGCTGTACGGCAGCTCCTTCTCCCGAGCGCTCGTCCTCATGTGGCTGCTGTCGTCTCTCTCTGCGTTCCTCACCTCCGCTCTGCTGCTGGAGCCTCTCAAGGTGCGTTACGTCACTCCCACATCTCAGGTGGATCATTCCTTTCATCTGCGTGACTTCTGACTCAGGGACCGTTTCACTCCACAGGCCAACTGTGTGTGACGAGGGTTCTATTCGTCCGTATGAAAACGTAGGCTTAGTCGGTTGCATTAAGCTCCACACTTTTTTTTACAGCACAAAAATATATATATACTGTTTGACAAAAGGGGAACAGTATGACTTAAATACACAAAATAAAAGTCACCAAATCAGGCCGTCCATCACTCAGTAAACATGCTGGCTGTTGCCTTCACTGCAACATTCTCCCGAGTGCCCCCCTCCAGGGCCAACGCCGTCCCCTTTTGACCCCACAGCCCCTCCCCCCTGCTCACCGTCAACAGGTGACGCAATTAGCTCAAAACCACATTTCAACATAAAGATCCGACCCGAACATAAACAGGTTAACGACCTCTGAACACAATCATTCCCCGTAATTAAACTAACGTAAAATAAATAAGAAATTGCATGGTTCATGACATCCTGTTTGAAATCACGGAAGAGATGCGCCTCCGTCTTTTCCACATTCCCTTTGCTGGGGAGACGGCGGCCGCATGACGACCGGAGGGAGCAGGAAATAATAATAATAATATTTCCTTGCATTTATTATAGCGCTTTTCTAGTGCTCAAAGTGCTTTACAGATACACATCACACATATTTTTGATACATGCAATGGTCACTGTGGACAATACCCACAGGAGCAAGTTCAGGTGAAGTGTCTCGCCCAAGGACACACGGCTTTACAGACGCAGCAGCGGCGGGTTTCACCCCTTGATCTGATCATTGCACAGCGCACTGCGCCACACCGTCCATCTTCACGCCTCGAGGTCATCGAGGCGCTTCTACAAGTACACATTGGTATCAGACATGTACTGACACAAATGTTTGGTGTGGGTGTGTGTGTGTGTGTGTGTGTCCTAGCATTACTATACTTGTGGGGACCTACATCTGTTTACACAGTCACGTGTGGGGACTCGCCTCCCTTATGGGGACACATTGGAGGTCCCCATAAGGGGAATCATTAATTTTAGGGTGAAGACTTGATTAGGGTTAGGGTTAGGGTTAGGGTTAGGGTTAGGGTTAGGGTAAGGGTTAGGCATGTGTTGGTTCTGGTTCAGGTTAGGATAAGTCTCCAGGAAATGCATGTAAGTCAATGTAATGTCCCCTGAAGTGATGTATACATGGTGTGTGTGTGTGTGTGTGTGTGTGTGGGCTGTCAGTGGCGGAGTCAGTCACTTTGTTACACACCTGCACTTTTGAAAGAACGTCCATAACATTCATATCCGCTCGTTATTGCAGCAACACACGCGCTCAGTTTCCTGATTGCACATTCAGGCGAGCGTCGTTTCATCTCCAGACGCTTCTCCCGTCTTCACACTAACCTCTCCTCTGCTCAGGTGTGTGCGCAGGCTCTGATTCGTCTTCACACTAACCTCTCCTCTGCTCAGGTGTGTGCGCAGGCTCTGATTCGTCTTCACACTAACCTCTCCTCTGCTCAGGTGTGTGCGCAGGCTCTGATTCGTCTTCACACTAACCTCTCCTCTTCTCAGGTGTGTGCGCAGGCTCTGATTCGTCTTCACACTAACCTCTCCTCTGCTCAGGTGTGTGCGCAGGCTCTGATTCGTCTTCACACTAACCTCTCCTCTGCTCAGGTGTGTGCGCAGGCTCTGATTCGTCTTCACACTAACCTCTCCTCTGCTCAGGTGTGTGCGCAGGCTCTGATCTGCACATTGTTGTGGAGGCCTGTGGATCCGGAGGTGGAGGATCGCCTGGCTCTGCAGAGCTCGGTGGATCTGAGGGGGCTCGGAGACGATGGGGGGAGGGTCCGGCCCCCCTGTGGCTTCAGTCTGCTGCAGGCCAGAGAGGAGGCGCGCAGACTCAGAGACCTGAGGGCCCTCATGAGGGTGAGGGGTCCCAACGTTTAACATTTAAATGGCAACTTTCATTTTCCCCAATTTCCTCATTTGCTTCTTGACGTTAATAAACAGAAAAGTGTTTCGGATCAAACCCAGTGTTATGCATGACCGTGTCTTCAGTCTGTCTCCGGCCATGTACTCGTCCCTCTGTACTGCACGATCAAAAACAAAATAAACCTAAATAGTTCCTACACAAATAAAGTAGTGTAAATGTATATCTATAAATATATTGTATATATAATAATATATTATGTTTCCTGCAGCGCTGTGTGAGCCAGCTGTCCTTCCTGCTGCTGGTTCTGATGCTGAACTATCAGGCCGGGGTGGAGCAGAGAGACGCTCGGCTGCTGAGACCCTCCGTCAGCCGGGAGCTTCGCTCAGAGGGGGGGGGGCCGAGCCTCGCCTCACTCAGGGGGTAAGGGGCACGCTGTAGAAACACGCTTCACTCAGAGGGGGGGGGGCCGAGCCTCGCCTCGCTCAGGGGGTAAGGGGCACGCTGAGAAACACGCTTCACTCAGGCAGAGCCTCGCCTCACTCAGGCGAGCCTCGCTTCACTCAGGGGGGGGGGCAGAGCCTCGCCTCACTCAGGGGGGGGGCACGCTGTAGAAACACTAAACAACCATCAGAATCAGAAGCAGGTTCATCACCAGGTCGGTTGACACGTACGAGGACTTTGACTTGGTGTCGTGGTGCGTACAAGTAAAAAAAACTATTTAAAGAAAACTATAATAACATTTAAAAATATAGCAGTATTTACATAAAACCTTCAGACTCGGCTTGTTCCTCTGGACATATTATAATCTCCACTTCCACAGTTTCAATACGCCACCAGGAAGAACGATATTTAGTGGCAGCCATTGCTGTTGATTCTGAATAGCAGTCGCCGAAGTTGGAATGGTTTAAATCTTACATTGAACAAAACACACACACACACACACACACACACACACACACACACACACACACACACACACACACACACACACACCACACACACACACACACACACACACACACACACACACACACACACACACACACACGCACACACACACACACACATGCACACACACACACACACACACACACACACACACACACACACACACACAATCCAACATTTAAATCCATTCGGGGCGGTGGTGGTGGCGAAGTCCATAGGGACTTGGCTTGGCAACTGGAAGGTCACCAGTTCAAGTCCCGGCAAAGACCAAGTGCTACCGAGGTGTCCCTGAGCAAGGCACCGTTCCCTACACGGCTCCTAACTCAGGATGGGTCAAATTCAGAGAAACAATTTCCCCACGAGGGGATTAATAAAAGTCCATCTTATCTCATTCTCTCTTCACGCAGCTGGTCAGACGCTGAGCAGTGGATGATCCACACGTTGGTGCCTCACCTTCACCGAAACCCAACACTTCAGCTTGTTGGGTTACCCCGTCTGCAGCACACACACACTCTGCCTCCTCACACACACACACCCTGCCTCCTCACACACACACGTCTGCCTCCTCACACACACTCTCTGCCTCCTCACACACACACACCCCGCCTCCTCACACACACACCACCCCGCCTCCTCACACACACACTCTGCCTCCTCACACACACACACCCCGCCTCCTCACACACACACCCCGCCTCCTCACACACACACTCTGCCTCCTCACACACACACTCTGCCTCCTCACACACACACTCTGCCTCCTCCTCACACACACTCTCTGCCTCCTCACACACACACCACACTCTGCCTCCTCACACACACACGGTGTATCTGGGAAACGGCAGCGACGCCACACGGCAGCTCTTCAGTGACCTGCACATGTCCGAGTGGACCGACACACAGTGAGTGGATACGTTACGGACAGAACAAGAAACGATGCAGACGGAGAGAAATAACTTTCTTTGATGATACATATACATTTTATTCATTTAATATAAATATATACAGTTGTGTTGCACGTTGCAATACATGCTTTCAAATGGAACCACTAATGATTGTGTTTCCTGTCGTGTTCCTCCAGGGTTAAAACGCTTTCCCTCGACTTCACACACTTCCACAGAGAGTCCGGTTTGTTTGTGTGTGTGTCCATCAAACTGCAGTGGGTCGCTCACAGAGACTCGCCTCCTTCCTCTCCATCCTTCCTTTCCTCATCCCTTCTCCTCACTCTGGACCCGACCTGCAGGCAGCACTCACGGTAACGGAGCGTCCACACGACAGCTTCAAAAATAGCTTGGAGCTGGGCGTGTCTGGAGCTTGGGGATTTTATTCAAGCAACGCGACCAACAACCAATCACATGAATGTCCCGCCCCCGACATACAAAGCAAAAACCCCAGGGATTTTATGGGAGCAATATATATATATATATATATATAAACTCCCCAAACAGGCGAAAACCTACCAGTTTCCCCCCACTGCCTCTGCCTCCTCCCTCCATGCCGGTTCCTCCGGTTTGTGTCCCGGTAGGTGAAGAGGGGCTGGTCATACAAAACCGGGTGATTGCTACGGCGATAGTTAGTTTCTCCTCCGACTTTTTTTGAAATATAGAAATGAACGGCGGGATATCTCTCCCAGCTTAGACGCGGTTTGATTGGTTACGGCTTCAGCTGTCAGATTTTCAGAAACGGGATTTGATTGGCTGGCGCTGGCCGGAGACGGCGGAGACGGACCGCTCTGCTACCCACAATTCAGTTCGGCGAAAAAGCGAGGCTACGTGACGTCACCCCATTGAAAGTGAATGGGCAGATTGGAGCTGTCGACGCTGTAGTGTGGACGGGCCGTAACACACACAGTTTTCAATTCAAGTGGTGCAGCACTGAGTCTTTAGAACCTGGAAGGAGTCGGCAATCCCTGCAACACATCTGTTTCTATATAATCATGCGTTGAAATAAGTCCACGTCTGCTCATAGAACAAGTGAACATGAGCTTGGTAAGATGTTTTTGAAATAAGAAGGGATATTTAGATACGTCTCATCTTGTAGTTTGCTAGGAGAACTCGTTGTGGACTATCTTTGACCAGAATCAGGACATTTTGTTGCACAATAAGCCACAAATGATGTTAGTTGGTGATTTTCTAATAAATATGTAAATAAATAAGTGTTTCATTTGAGATACAACTCAAAATAAGATCATTTGACTCAACAAGATGATGCGTTGACCCGATATCTCACTGCAGTGTCACTCCTGAAGTTATTGTGTCTTATATCAGGAGTAGAGACATATTCTGACTAGATATTAGACACATATACTCGGTAAGATTATGAGTTTTTGAGGTGTATATACGCCGTAAGATTCTCTTGGTCTGCAGGACACTATTGACTGCTTTGCTGCGAGGTACTGTGTCTCTTGTAGCGCTGCACAGCAAGATCATATGTAACTTCAACCATCTCTGCGTTTTATCGATTCCTCTTTGTCTTATTCTGTAATGTTGTTCGTGTTGCATCGGATCCACGACAAACCATAGGGAATTATAATCGCGTGATACAACTGTATTATCTCTTCAATTTCCACACGGCATCTACTGCACGTCTGTCCGTCCTGGAGAGGGGTCCCTCCTCTGCTGCTCTCCCTGAGGTTTCTCCCATGTTCCCTTTAAACTGGGGGGTTTCTCTGGAAGTGTTTCCTTGTACGATGTGAGGGTCTAAGGACAGAGGGTCTGAGGACAGAGGGTCTGAGGACAGAGGGTCTAAGGACAGAGGGTCTAAGGACAGAGGGTCTAAGGACAGAGGGTCTAAGGACAGAGGGTCTAAGGACAGAGGGTGTCGTATTGTCATACTGATATTCTGTACTAACTGTGAAGTCCACTGAGACGAATGTAACATTTGTGATATTGGGCTATAAATAAACATTGATTGATTGATTGATTGATTGATTGGTTGGTTGATTGATTGATTGGTTGATTGATTGATTGGTTGATACAACTTAGCTAAAGATTCAAACATCATTTCGGTGATAGCATCGATGTCTCTCTTGCTGCAGGTGCTTCTCCTGGTCTCCGCTCTCCTCATGTTGTTCGGGGGGGTTTGGTCGATGTTCACTGAGCGCTCCCAGTACTTCCGACGGTTCAGAAACTGGTTCCAGCTCCTCCTGGCTCTGTTGTCTCTAGCAACCTCAGTCCTGCAGCTCTGCTTCCTGTCTCGGGCATCCAGCTGCGTTTCTGAGGTGAGACATGACAACAGAAAATACTCACCCCGTGTACCTTGACTCTTTGAAAGAAAGCTTTTAATTTCTTGCATGCATCCAGTGTGAAGGAAGGATCAATGAAACGAGACATCTGATGCATTTGAGGAATTATTGGCCAGCAAAACTCTATCAAAACCTCCATTTATAAACTCTCCCACACCCCATACAGTTTAATCGATGTTTCATGTTTCTATTCGTATGTCCCTCTACTTCCCAAAGTCATTGCACTAAAACCTTACAACACTTCTGCATAACAGTCTCACCTTTCCACTACTCCTCTGAGCAAATCCTTTAAGTCGGTGCTTCTCAAAGTGTGGTCCGCGGACCACTGGTGGCCCGTGAGCGCCCCCTAGTGGTCCGCGAGTATATTGGTAACATTTGAAATAAATAAATAAATGTAAGTTTTCCGCACTCTCGCGGGAATATCTCTGCAATGGAGCGCGCTAAAGTTTCACTTTCAATTACATGATATAGCCCAGCGCAACACCGTCATCCCACGTGCTGCCACTTGTTTGTACCTTTTTCAGGCGATTTATAATCTGTTCTAGAAAAACGATGCGATTTGCTTATTTGTGGAGTTAGGTGGTCCGCGAGTGTTTTTTTATTGTTTAAGTCCTTGGTATGAACAAGTTTGAGAAACACTGCTTTAAGTGTATTAAATAGTAAGGTAAGTATGAACACATAAGACTTAATACGGACCTATTCACCTTAATGCATCCAGTATCTTCTGAGTATTTTGATTCTTTGTTTACTGTGGAGCTATGTGAAAGTTTCCTTTCATAGTTTAAGGGTACACAAAGTGAAGAATGTCGATGTCACCTGATCAAGCGGTACGTTAAGCTAATGAGTCCAAATTGAACCAATTCGTGGGGGTTTATGCTCAAAATAGTCTTGCTATTAACCCCTCGTTCTTCTAAGTATATTTAGTAGCCATCTGAGGATTTTTTTTTCATGGTTAAACGGGCTGAACAATATCGATGTCAACTGAACAAGATTGATCTAATTAGTGGTAGTTTAATGTCTAAAAGGTCAGTGTAGCTTAATCTAGCAGCCATAAACACACCAGCCTATACTTTTTTATATAAGTCCATTTCAGTTAAGATATCCTATGTTTTTGCTTTTGTGACTTTTTAATAACCTGTGTTGTTGTTGTTGTTGTTTAGCTCCGATCCGATCCCGACGGCTTCGTGGACTTCCTGCCTGCGGCCCTGCTGTCAGAGCGGAGTTCTCAGAGTGCCGCTGTCCTGCTCACGCTGCTGCTTCTGAAGGTAGAGAAAACACTGCTCCAAAGACAATAATGAATTCAAGCTGTTTTCACTTGAAATAAGTAAACAAACCTTAGTGAACATGTGCTCGGTATGAAGGGGTATTTAGATGAATCAGATCTTGTAATTAGATAGAACTCATTAGGGACTATATTTGACCAGAATCAGTAAATGTTACAATACGAGCAGCAAATGCTCAAAAGTGTTTTGTTATGATAGTTGGTGATTTTCTAACAAATATGTGTTTCATCTGAGATACAACTCAAAATAAGATGATGCGTTGTCTAAAAACAAGTTATCTCACTGCCGTGTAACTTCTGAAGTTATGATGTCTTATATCAGGAGTAGAGACATATCCTGACTAGATATAAGCAGAGGTGGGAAGTGTTACGGTTGAGTGAAGGACCCAAATGCCGATAATAATAATAAATATATTTAATTTATATAGCGCTTCTCATCTGCCAAGACACATCTCGAAGTGCTTCACAACAAGGGATACTGATACACTTTGAGAGATTAAACAGATAATTGTAATAATAATAAGAAATCAAAATATAAAATATAAAATAGAGTACAAAAATAAAAGTCGGAGATAGCGATACAAATGGCAGTACTCCAGGTGTACCGTGCTCAAAGTTTATTGGAAGGCCCGCCGAAAGAAGACGGGTCTTAAGGCCGGTGTTTGAAGACCTCGGTGGAAGGGGCAGATCTCAGCTGATTTGGGAGGGAGTTCCAGAGGCGCGGGGCGAACGAGCAGAAGGCTCGGTCTCCCATTGTTCGGAGACGTGTGCGGGGGATGTAAAGAAGAGGAGCTGGAGCGGAGAGAGCGGGTAGATGTCTGGGTATGAATGAGGTCAGAGAGGTATTTTGGGCTTTGTCCATTCAGATAACTCAGATTAACCTTTATTTCAAGGATATTGAAAAATAACTTGGACGAAACAGAACTCTCACCGGTCACTCAGTCACCAACAAAAGACGAACCAACACTGAACACAGGAAGAGACTAAATACAGGGAGGGGCAATCACAGGACGAGAACCAGCCGGGCAGGGGAGGAGAAACACGAGGGCAACAGGTGGACACAATCAGACAATCAGACACACAGGGAGACTAACGACAGGGAGGAAGACACAGGGAGGACCAAACAGCAAAATAAACCCAAACATACAAAACTACAAACGTGACGTAATGAGAATCGTGACAGGAAGTAGTGGAGTACAAAACTCTAAAGAAGAGGGACCAATGGAATCGTTCTCATGTTGCCGTTGATCAGCATGGAAACATCCATTAGCTAACAATGACATTATTGTTCTATTGATATAAAGGGAGGTCAGGTACTCTTTAAAGCAGCTGCTAGCTATGGGTACTTTTTACTGAAGTACACTTCAAAGCCTCTTTACTTTCACTTGAGTAAAGAAGTTTAGTCAGTACTTCTACTTTCACCAGAGTATTTTTAAACACGAGTATCTGTACTTCTACTTGAGTAAAGGATGTGTGTACTTCTACTTGAGTAAAGGAAGTGTGTACTTTTGCCATCTCTGTATATTAGACAAATATACTTGGCAAGATTTGGAGTTTTTGTATTGCTCGTCTTCGTCCCTATCACTGGTTTCCCCTCGTTACTAAATATCTGATTTCCTCTCTCTCTGTGTTTCAGCTGCTGGGCTCCCTGAGGTTTGTGCGGAGGTGGGGGGTTCTGGTTCAGGTTCTGCAGGGGTCCTGGAGGGAGATTTGGGCTCTGATGGTCCTGATGATGCTGCTGCTGATGATCTGCACTCACCTCGGAAACACGGTACTGAACAGAAGAGTCTAGATTCATTTGATATTGAATAAAGAAGACATTTAGTTGCGATGAATCGATCACATCGTATTTATAAAGCCCATTATCACATGTTTCTCAGGGGGCTTTACAGTGTGTACAGCATATGACACTCTCTGTCCGTTGACCTTCAAAGGGTACAAGGACAAACCCCCCCAAACTAAAAATACAAAATGGAAGAAACCTCGGGGAAAGACAGAGGAGGAATCCCTACAAAAAGATAAAACATTACAACTTAGACAATTCAAGTGATAAAAACGATAATGTGGACAAGTGACTCCAACCGATTGAAAGTCTTCCATGTCCCGAAATATATCAATAACTTTGGTGTCAGTCAGGAAGAAAGCAACAGGTGTCGCTGCTATCCTTATGGCAGCCGCTGAATGTGTGTGAATGCTGACGAGTTTATGTTCAACATTGATGATCCAGCAATCCCTCTCCCTGTCTCAGCTCTTCTCCCGCTCAGTGGAGGGTTTCCTGTCCCTTCATCAGTCCGGGGTCTCCGTGTTGTCCATGCTGCGGGGCCGGGCCTCTCTGAGGACGCTCTGCAGGATTCACCCGGTCCTTGGACCCCTCTATGGGCTGCTGATAGTGGGGGGAGGGGTCTGGATCCTGGCCCGAATCTGTGGAGCTGTTCTTATCCTCGCATACAGGTACCAGCCACACTGTTATCAATCAATCAACTCTGTCCTTAGACCCTCTGTCCTTAGACCCTCTGTCCTCAGACCCTCTGTCCTCAGACCCTCTGTCCTCAGACCCTCTGTCCTTAGACCCTCTGTCCTTAGACCCTCTGTCCTCAGACCCTCTGTCCTTAGACCCTCTGTCCTCAGACCCTCTGTCCTTAGACCCTCTGTCCTTAGACCCTCTGTCCTCAGACCCTCTGTCCTCAGACCCTCTGTCCTTAGACCCTCTGTCCTTAGACCCTCTGTCCTCAGACCCTCTGTCCTCAGACCCTCACATCGTACAAGGAAAAACTTCCAGAGAAAACCCACAGTTTAAGGGGAACATGGGATAAAAAGGAGGGATCCCTCTCCAGGACGGACAGACGTGCAATAGATGCCGTGTGGAAATCGAAGAGATAATATATTTACAACATAGGTAGTCCAAATGCTTGGAAATGAATGTTACTATAATAAGAAGATGAATCCAGGTGGATGGATATCAAAGTCTGGTATACCCCCAAAAAAAGTTATAAACCAGAATGCACTGGGCTAGTTACGCCACTGTACTCAAAAAGTCTGTTTCAGAAGTACACTATTAAACTTTGCAGGCATTCAGAAATGTGGACGTACAATCTGTACCCTTTTTCTGGCAAATAATGTCAGGGTTTTGGCAAGAGTGCAGACCAAAAGCAGTATAAACAAAGGGGGCAGGTATGGGAATGTAACACAAGCAAAACTAGAATGAACCACGAGAACTAGGAGGAAGCAGGAGGGCAGACGAGAGAAACAGGAACATGAAATCCAGAACCAAACCACACGAAAACTACAACAATCAGACAATCAGACAGGAGGGAAAACACAGAGACAGGAAGCAAATACTGACATGAGGCATGGGGTGAACACCTTTCAAAGTAAAACAGGAAACTGACTGACAATTCAAATGAAACGGGGAAAACAAAGACAGGTCTTGACAAATAAGTGCTTTGGGTGCTGTCAACACGAGGGAACAGTTAAACATATTCTACCCACTGTGTAATGATCAACCCGGTATCACGGCACGACGTGAACATGTGGCGATTTACCATGCTGGGAGACGTGAAGATTTCGTCCCTTCGAACGTGACAGTTACACGGTATTGTTAATATGGCCCAAATACCCGGAAATGCCAAGCAAATGCTGTACCAGGAGGGTCAGTTGTTATTGTCAATATTAATATAATAATGATTTATTTTTTAATAGTCACACTCGATTTCGCCGATTTTCTTGTTGCCCCAGCTGGTCGACACGTCTTCTAGCAGAAACAAAGGCTACATTAATGTATTAAATCGATTTTAATCCATGCTTGTGGATGTGGAATTAACGGACGTGACGTTGTGCGATTGCGTTGCCAGGCAACAACTTGGCTTCATGTTAATTTAAAAACT
Source organism: Champsocephalus gunnari (assembly GCA_036324595.1). Taxonomy (NCBI): domain Eukaryota; kingdom Metazoa; phylum Chordata; class Actinopteri; order Perciformes; family Channichthyidae; genus Champsocephalus; species Champsocephalus gunnari. Next base: position 3,403,497 of record CM070437.1, on the reverse strand, counting down.
ATTCAACTAGAACCGTAGTTATATTTAAAAACATTTTAGAAGGCCTCACGAAAATACTTAAATGTAAAATAAAATCGCCCGGGTCTGGTCCGTCGAGACCCTCCGCTTTCACTGCCACCCTTCTGGCAGCGCACCCGACCCCATTGCGGAGGTGTTGCCCACATTGCCTTTTCGGGCTGGGCCCGGCCAGGCTCCGTGGCAAGCCCGGCCACCAGACGCTCACCGACGAGTCCTCCTTCTGGGCCTGGCTCCAGAAGGGGACCCCGGGCTTCCTCCGGGCCGGGTATCCTCATTTCTTGTTTTTTCTTTCATGAGGTCTTTTGAACCAATCTTAGTCTGGCCCCTTGCCTGAGACCAATTTGCCATGGGAGACCCTGCCAGGAACACAAGGTTCCAGACAACACAGCCCCCAGGTTCATCAGGGCACTGGAACTGCTACCCCCGCGACCCGACCACGGATAAGCGGGAGAAGATGGATGGATGGATGGTCAATTTAAATTTAAATGTGAAGGAATGTGTGTATAACAAAATACATCCGTCATAAAAAATACCGGAAACAGACGTAGGCAAGGTCCTCAGCTCGGTGATTCGATGGTTTAGCCGCAATGCATGTTGGGATATGGTGTTTATGCGATGTGAAATCCGAAAAAAATGTTTTAAAATAATACTTAATTCCGAGTGCTCTTGCTTTTCTCTTTGGAAGTCATCACATAACGGCATTGTAATACACGGTTTCGGCTGCATTAAATATTACATATCTGCCGTAGTTCTCTATTTATAGAGCCATGATGAGAAGACTTCTAGACAAACATGAGGAACTGAGAACGTGACGTGGATCATAAATATATCAGCCATTAAACAACATCTTACATTTATTTTCACACATTACGTCTCCTTGCAGTATCAACACTAATTCGGCTGACTTTTATATTTGATCCAATTGGTAGATAGGCTGTATTTACACCATAACGGTGCACAGCTGACAGAAAGGGACACCTAGTGGTTAAAGCACGTTATTGCATTTTATTATTTGTATTATTAGATATGAATAGGATCCCTATAAAGTATATTCATTACTCGTTATTCTCTGCATTGCGGCTAAACCATGCAACCATCGAGCTGAGGATCTTGCCTACGTCTGTTTCCGGTATTGTTTATGACAGATGTATTTTGTTATACACACATTCCTTCACATTTAAAGTATTTCGTGAGGCCTTCTAAAATGTTTTTAAATATAACGGTTCTAGTTGAAGAGTTTGTAAATGAACATGAAGCCAAGTTGTTGCCTGGCAACGCAATCGCACAACGTGACGTCCGTTAATTCCACATCCACACGCATGGATTAACATCGATCTAATACATTACTGTAACCTTTGTTTCTGCTAGAAGAGGAGTCGACCAGCTGGGGCAACAAGAAAATCGGCGTAATCGAGTGTGACTATTAAAAAATAAATCATTATTATATTAATATTGACAATAACAACCGACCGTCGGGGGAGCATTTGCTTGGCATTTCCGGGTATATCTCCACTGGTTGGGCCATGTTAACAATACCGTGTAACTGTCACGTTTGAAGAGACGAAATCGTGACATCTTCACGTCTCCCAGCGTGGAAAATCGTCACATGTTCACGCCTTGCCGTGATACCGGGTTGGTAATGATACAGAGTTGGTTGAAATGTTTTACTTTAAATCGGTTTAACTGCTAACTTTTGTCATCTCTCAAAGGGTGGAGAGAGCTCAGCTGTACCGCCCCACCTTCGAGCCTCAGGACTACGAGATGGTGGAGTTCTTCATCAAGAGATTCAGACTGTGGATGGGCCTCTCCAAAACTAAAGAGGTACACACTACGAGTCAAAGTCAACTTTACTGTCTATCTTTCAGTTTGTGTGTACATCGAAATGCCGTTTCCCACAATCCACAATACAAAATACAAATATATGTATACAAATATGTATATACCTATGTATATACACAACAGACACATGTATACATATGCACACATTGACATATAAATAAAACCACAACAATTAATATATACACAGTCACTTCGATAGATAGATAGAGAGAGATGGATGGATGGGGGGAGAGAGAGAGATGGAGGCGGGGAGAGAGAGGGGTGGGGAGAGAGAGGGGTGGATGAGATGGGTGATGGAGAGAGAGAGAGGAGGGGAGAGATAGAGAGGGAGAGAGGAGAGAGGGAGAGAGAGGGAGAGGGAGAGGAGAGAGGGAGAGAGGGAGAGAGAGGGAGGGAGAGGAGAGAGACTTCATTGTGTCCCTGTGCACCTTTGGTCTTTCTGAATGTTTCTGATTCCACACATTTCCTTTCCTTCATAGTTTCGTCACAGCGTGAAGTTTGAAGGTATGGACGCTCCTCCTTCCCGATCCTCGCAGGAATCCCATCTCTCTTCCCGCTCTCCTTCCCTCTCCTCCTCCTCCTCCTCCTCCTCCTCCTCCTCCTCCTCCTCCTCCTCCTCCTCCCTCGTCCTCCATCTTCTTCTCTTTCTCTGAGGTCTGAGGACTCGTTCGATGTTCAGCCTCACTTGGACCGCCTGCTTCCCTGCGTCACATCGCTTCTCTCTCGCTTCGATCAGATCAACCAGATCACGGACGACGTTCACGACCTGGAGGTCAAACTGGAAGAAGCTCAGGTGAGAAGAAGGAAGATCAGTGAGGAGGGGAAACGTGCAGACAAACCCAAGGAAGTGAAGGAAGTGAGACACAGGAAGATCGGTCTCCTTCACCCCAAAGTCTCGCTTCCTTCCTCGTTCTTCGTCACTTCTTCCTCCTCCTCCTCCTCCAGCAGACTTCCCCGTGCACGAGGCACCTTCTCAGAGTCCGAATCAGCTCCATATCATCCTCGTGAATCCCGTAAAAGCCACGATGCACTCTGTGGTTTGAATCCCGCGGCTTCTCCGGGGGATGGACGGACCCCACGGAGAAGAGCTTGGCATTCTGGGAGTTCTCATTCGGCCGATACAGCGCAGAGGATCCTTCCGACGCAAGGGGGTGTTGCTCTGAGTGGAAATGGAGGGAAATACTTGGGATTCACAGACAGACCGAGGAGTGAAGAAGGGGTGAGACGGAAAATCAGTGAGGGAGTCCCGGTGAAGAGGAAGGCGTGGATTGAACAGGATTAACGCTGAGATTAAGGCGATAAGAGACGAGGTTGATCTGATCTCTCTCTCCTTCCTCTCTCTCCTTCCTCTCCTCTTATCCTCCTCTCCTCTTATCTCCTCTTTATGCAGCCCCAACAACAGCCTCTGCTCATCAACAGACTTCATGCAATGCTTCATCGGATGCATATATTAGATAATAATCTCTATCTCACTCCTAACATCTAAATCTACTTTCAGCATGGATAAATGTTCATAACATGCATCCATTGTTTGTTCTATATGCTTCTTGACATCCTAAAATACACAGTTTTTCTAGAACAGATTACAAATCGCCAGTAAAATGGTACAAACAAGTGGCAACATGTGTGATGAAGGTGTTGCGCTGGGCAATATCATGCAATCAGGGCCGTTTCTAGCTTTTTTGGGGCCCTATGCCAGATGCTGTTTGCGGGGCACTAGTCTTTACAATTGGGGGAATTCTGAAGCCTTGAAGACAGGGGTGCCCAACCTTTTTTGAACCAAGAGCTACTTTTAAAGTTGCCACTCTGCCGAGATCTACCAGTCCAAATAGAGAGGGGGGGGGGAGCTGCTAGCGAAAATTATGCCATTTAAAAACATAAACGGCCGCCAGCGAATCGAGCCGGCCCTTGGCGACCAGCCGTTCTGTGATTCTCCAGATTCTACAGATGGCCAGTCCACGGAGGGTGGAAAATACATACCGGAAGTAAACAAAGACGTGCAACGGGAAGGTGTTCCCACGTGAAACGAAAACTTAAAATATTAAATGAATCAATCTCATCTCATAAAATTCACAACTTATTATGAATTAAACTTTCACAGACTTATAATGATGTATTCACATGTGTAACTCTGTTTCATGTGCACGCATCGAACAGAAGAGCGTAGGGCAGAATTAGGAGGGAATTCCGTCTCGTAGCGTTTGTGCACCGTTTTGAAATGCCGCTCCTAAATTACCCTTCTTCGATAAAGCCACGCTCGCATTGCAGATGAGACAGATGGACTAATTTCACGAAAACCAAGTAATTGAAACTTACAACTAATTATATTAAAAAGGTAAACATTGAGGCTCCGCTATGCAGGGCTGTCGCCCCCTACAGGCCGATCATGCAGACTGTGCGGGGCCTCACCTTGCGGAGGGGGCCTCATCTTGCGGAGAAAATGTGGCGCACCTATGAGCTTATATGCACAATTAGTGTGGCGCGGCATGGTTTTGCCGCTGCGAGGCTCTACTAGCCCCCCCCCGCCCCTGTTGACGCTCGCGAAACAGAGGGCCTCATCATATAACTTTGCGTGGGGCCTCATGTTGGCCAGCGACGGCCCTGCCTCTAAGTCAATAAATGCAAGAGATGCAGTCTTTTCTCAGCAATGTGACAGCCCAATGATGATTTGGACTTTATTGATCCCCAAAAACCCAAGCCACAGCTTTGCTATCATTGCAGTTTAGTTGTGTTTATATCCTACATTTGATTTGTAAGCATATAATGCTTCACCGGACACAGGAGGGGGCTTGGCTGTCTACAAATAAAGACGGCTAATTTAAATTCTCCCCAAATATATTGAGGCTGAACCTGAACTTTCAGCTTGGGGGCCCCCTATGGCCGCAGGGGCCTATGCATCTGCATAGTCCTCCTATAGGAAGAAACGGCCCTGCATGCAATCGAAAGTGAAACTTAAGCTGCTCCATTGCGGAGATATTCCCGCGAGAGTGTGAAAAACTTTGATTAAATAATTAATTCACTGAGCTACTTTCCATCTGCAGTCCCTCACATTAAACATAAAGAAAATGAATGAAAATTACAAACATAGCAGTACAAATACATAAAATGCAAGAAAAGTGCAAGAGTAAGAGCAGAATATACAAGTATTTAGGACATGGTAATACTATAGCAGCATCGATACATAAAGTGCAAGAGAGGATACCTCTGTATTAAAGTGCATTTAGTGCAAATCTGGATCAGCTCCGTTGTTCCCCCATTTTTAGAGATGTGGGCACGGAGGAAAAGAGAGAGGGTTTTATTTTCTGACACTATTGTGAGTTCCCTGACGCACCGGGGACACACATTGATGTATAAAATACATCAAAAAGTGCATTTTGCATGATCAAGTTGGGGTGTTTTAACCACAAATGCTCAGAGTGGTTGCACGGACGTTGGGTTGCATCGCCTTTTCTCCATGCCAATGCAGCGCTATGCACTTCCTCATCATTAAAACTATTGAAAGCAGACGCAGACAAACCTGCTTTGTGGACACACGCCTTTACATGGAATGGAGATTACTGCCTGTAGAAACAGTAGGGTAATAAAGTGTCCGTCTCTTTTTGATTTGTCACTTCCAATGCACGTGGAAAAGGAGATTCCTTCACGCTTGCACGTGAGACAGTTATCAAACACATCCTTCAAACTAACTTGCTTCCCTTCGTTTCTAAGATCTGATGGTTTCCTTTGTATAGAATATGGAGTTTCTATTCAATGTACTCACCTGTATCAGAAGTAAGTCTGAGCCAGTGGTAGCATGTAGATGTTAAAGAGAAGAGGCCCCAAGATGGAGCCTTGAGGAACCCCACATGTCATATTTGTCAACTCAGATGTGTATTTACCTATAGAAACAAAGTTGTTTCTGTCCTTTAGGTAGGATTCAAACCAATTTAGAACTGTTTCCGAAAGTCCCACCCAGTTTTCCAGTCGGTCTAGTAATATGCTGTGGTCAACAGGTCAAGCGCTGAGATCTAATAATACTAACACTGAAGTTCTGCCACTGTCTGTGTTTAAGTGGATGTCATTAAAGACCTTTACAAGAGCAGTCTCAGTGCTGTGGTTTGGACGAAAGCCTGACTGGAACACATCGAAACAACTATTTAAATGCAAGAAATTACTCAACTGAGGGTTTCCTTTTTATAGAATATGGAGTTTCTATTCAATGTACTCACCTGTATAATAAGCAATAGATCTTTAAGGTATTTTTGAAACCACAGTAGTTATTTAAGCCTGTTGATAAAACACACAAGGTGTCAGATCCTTATACTGTGAGTTAAGAAAGAGACAATAGCTGTTTATTTGAGTTACTTTATACGTTTTTACTGTTTTCTTTGTACATATGACTGTCTGTTACTACATGTTATACCTATATACCTTTACTTTTGTAAGAGACATTAAGGATGTTTAATTCTAAAGACAAATAAAGTTTCATTTCCTAGAATATTGTATCTTTTTGAATAGTAATTCACTGTTCTTTAATAACAGCGGAGTATGCAGCAATGTTTTTATTTTCAATGATAACAGCTCTTCAGGCATTCATTGTGGTGTGTGTGTGTGTGTGTGTGTGTGTGTGTGGGGCCTAGCATTAATATACTTGTGGGGACCTACATCTGTTTACATAGTCACGTGTGGGGACTCGCCTCCCTTATGAGGAAATAATGGAGGTCCCCATAAGGGGAATCATTCATTGTAGTGTGAAGACTTGATTAGGGTTAGGGTTAAGGGTTAGGGTTAGGGTTAGGCATGTCTTGGTTATGGTTAAGGTTAGGATAAGTCTCCAGGAAATGCATGTAAGTCAATGTAATGTACCCTGAAGTGATGTATACATGGTGTGTGTGTGTGTGTGTGTGTGTGTGTGTGTGTGTGTGTGTGTGTGTGTGTGTGTGTGTGTGTGTGTCTAGTGGAAAAGACCTTGATATTAGAGTAAACACGGCAGCAAATACTCTTACTGAATATCACGTGCAGAGGTGGTCATTCTAACAATAAAATAAATTAAATATGTAATAAGTTTAACTTCATGCATTGAAATATGAATGATGGGCAGTTTTTGTTTCATACCTTTATGATTATAACATTATATGCACTTTGCAGAAAATATAGCAAACAAAAAACATATTTCTCATTTCATTTAATTTCAAACCTTTATTTAACCAGATTGGTCCCATTGAGATCAAGGAATAGGGTTAGGGATAGGCATGTGTTGGTTATGGTTAAGGTTAGGGTAAGTCTCCAGGAAATGCTTGCAAGTCAATGTAATGTCCCCTGAAGTGATGTATACATGGTATGTGTGTGTGTGCGTGTGTGTGTGTCTAGCGGAAAATACCTTGATATTAGAGTAAACACATTAATTGTGGTGTGTGTGTTTATTTTAAATGATAACACAGCTCTTCAGGCATTCATTGTGGTGTGTGTGTGTGTGTGTGTGTGTGTGTGTGTGTGTGTGTATGTGGCTAGAGGAAAATATTCTTGATATTAGAGTAATAACATGATAACACGGCAGCAAACACTCTTACTGAATATCACGTGCATTGGTGGTCATTCTAACAATAAACCAAATTAATTATGTAATAAGTTGAACTTCATGCATTGAAACATGAATGATGGGCAGTTTTTGTTCCATACCTTTATAATTATAACATTATCAATCAATCAATGTTTATTTATATAGCCCAATATCACAAATGTTACATTTGTCTCAGTGGTCTTCACAGTGTGTACAGAATATCAGTATGACAATACGACACCCTCTGTCCTCAGACCCTCACATCGTACAAGGAAAGACTTCCAAAGAAAACCCAGTTTAAAGGGAAAAATGGGAGAAACCTCAGGGAGAGCAACAGAGGAGGGATCCCTCTCCCAGGACGGACAGACGTGCAATCGATGTCGTGTGTAAATTGAAAAGATAATACATTATATGCACTTTGCAGAAAATATAGCAAAGAACAAACATATTTCTAACATATTTCAGACTCCCTTTTGTCTTCTGGTCAAATCTGACTCATTCCTACGTGTTTTTATGTCGGAGAAATGGCTGTTTTATTGAACAGTATAGAAACATTTGGGTTCTTCCGATGTCAATTTCGTAAAAATCAATCAAGAATATTCGCGTTTTATTAAATGAAAAATGTGGTTTGGTTTTGTGAAAATGATGTTGATTTAAAATGTTCTTAAAACAAAGATTTTGGAGGTGATTTTTTACTTTATGCTTCATGAAAAGTCACATTGGGAGGACAAGACAACGGTTCACCGTATGGAAGAAGAATAATAACAAATGGGGTATAAATAGGTATATATTTTATATTTAAAATATAAAAACAAAGTGTGAAACAGTTTAATACTGTATGTAGTAAAACTGCATCTTAGTTTTATTCAATCACCTTTTGACATTGCGAGAGGAAAAAGTCGTTCATGCTTTTTTCAAGTTTGTTTTCCTAACTTTACTTTTCTTGAGGTCAACGATTACCTGTTCCATTTCTTATCTTCACTTATCACTTATGTGCGTGCTGCCTTATCAAAGTGTAATGCTAAAATGTTAGTGCATTTGTATAAAAGAGGATGCGAAGCTGTGTGTAGGCACTAAAGTCTTTGGAGTCATACGGTGAGTTTACTGCACTTTATGGCTGCTGCAGTATTTCAGTTTCAGTGTTTCTGTGAAGTGATTTTTTGGTGAAATAACGTCCTTTTCTTGCAGTTGATAGCCAAGCCGTGAAAATGCAGCGTGCCTTTGTTCTGTGTGCCGTGGTGGCGCTGTCCGAGTGCTTCTTCCAGTAAGTCCTTCCTTTCTAAAATATATACCTGTATCTTGAAAGAAAATATTATTTTAAGTAAAGGCAGATTGGTCCATGTTTTTTTGTAAAATACTGACATGGGTAGTGTCCAGAGGTGGGAAGTAACTAAGTACATTTACTCAAGTACTGCACTTAAGTACAATGTTAATGCTACTCGTGCTTCTACTCCACTACAGTTCAGAGGTACATGGTGTACTTTTCCTCCACTACATGTAATTAATACCTTTAGTTACTTCACAGATCTGGATTCATGATATGATATCTAATCAAGTGTTAAATCAGACTTTAGTTCCACCTGGAGTAAATCCACCAGCTACCCTGCAGTCTACAAAGTACTTCAGACTAGCTGCACCTCCACCAGCTTTGAGAACACTTTCACAATCAATCATTATAAAACATATCATATATATTATTCTGAAATGGACCAATCTGCACAACGACTACTTTTACTGTCGCTACTTTCACTATACTTTTATTGAGTTCTTCTACTATTACTCAAGTACAATATCTGAGTACTTCTACTATTACTCAAGTACAATACCTGAGTACTTCTTCATTTACTCAAGTACAATATCTGAGAACTTCTTCTTTTACTCAAGTACCAGATCTGAGTACTTCTACTTTTACTCAAGTACAAGATCTGAGTACTTCTTCTTTTACTCAAGTACACGATCTGAGTACTTCTACTTTTACTCAAGTACAAGATCTGAGTACTTTAAAACTTTTAATCGATATCTGAGTACTTCTACTTTTACTCAAGTACAATATCTGAGTACTTCTAATTTTACTCAAGTACAAGACCTGAGTACTTCTACTTTTACTCAAGTACTAGATCTGAGTACTTTTACTTTTACTCAAGTACAAGATCTGAGTACTTTTACTTTGACTCAAGTACAATATCTGAGTACTTCTACTTTTACTCAAGTACAAGACCTGAGTACTTCTACTTTTACTCAAGTACAAGATCTGAGTACTTCTTCTTTTACTCAAGTACACGATCTGAGTACTTCTACTTTTACTCAAGAACAAGATCTGAGTACTTTTACTTTTACTCAAGTACAAGATCTGAGTATTTCTCCCACCTCTGGTAGTGGTGTAGTTTGGACCCAAACGCAGGACAAAGGAACGTATGACAGAACATACTTTTATTTGTTTCTTGGTCTAGACAAGGCAAAGCAAACCAGAACATAACTTCCTCAAAACGACAAACAACAATAAGAACAACATTAAACAGAAAAGCAGGACTTAATACAAGCAAAACTAAAGGTGCCAGTGTTTGCAGAGCTAATGGGGAACAACTTGGACTAATAACGGTGGGACATTCTAACAAAATAGGCGGGAAAACCCACATATCTAGATTACAAGATAAACAATTGGGAGTCAATTAAATTCAATTGAAAACAAGATTGTTAACGTTGACGATGAAGGAAACAGGCAAAAACCTCGTAGAAAACAAAATGAAAGTGTCCCCCCTTGGCTTTTCGCAGGGTTCCTCTGGAGAAGGGTAAGACAGCGAGGGAGAACCTGGAAGAGCAAGGTCTTTGGGAGGAATACCGTCTCAAATACCCGTACAACCCCATGGTCAAGTTTGACGATAGCTTTGCTGTCGGTGACGAGTCCATGACCAACGACGCTGATGTGAGTAACAGCTGCTGAAGATTTAAAGGTCACCTATTATGTAGACAAAATCCACTTCTATCATCAATCAATCAATCAATCAATCAATCAATCAATCAATCAATCAATCAATCAATCAATGTTTATTTATATAGCCCAATATCACAAATGTTACATCTGTCTCAGTGGACTTCACAGTTTGTACAGAATATCAGTATGACAATACGACACCCTCTGTCCTTAGACCCTCTGTCCTTAGACCCTCTGTCCTTAGACCCTCTGTCCTTAGACCCTCACATCGTACAAGGAAAAACTTCCGGAGAAAACCCACAGTTTAAAGGGAAACATGGGAGAAACCTCAGGGAGAGCAGCAGAGGAGGGATCCCTCTCCCAGGACGGACAGACGTGCAATAGATGCCGTGTGTAAATTGAAAAGATAATACATTTGCAATATAGGTAGTCCTTGATTGATGTTGATTGATTTATTGATTGATTGATCCGATTTTGGCCACTTTGTGATGTCATAACGATATTTTGTCTTGTGTAACCATTAGCCAATCAGCAACCAAGGTAACCCCCCCCCCTTATCACCTGAACCTCCTCTAGAGCACCATTGAGTTCTTTGTAACCAAATGTCTCTCAGAGGGCGCGTGGGGAGGGGTTCCTTATTTTCATCTGAAGTAACAGACAGAGAATCAGCACTTTGGAAACAGGGCTGAGCCAGAGGGGATTATGGGTAATGGTGCAATGATCTGTTTGGTGTTCCAGCCAATCAGAGACAGGTTCTGTATATATCTGAGACCTGTGATATATTGATGAGAAACAGGATAATAGGGGACCTTTAACAGATGAACTTTGATAAAGAAAGCTAAGGTTCCCATTGTGTCCTCTTCCTCTCCAGCTGGCTTACTATGGCATCATCTCCATCGGGACCCCTCCTCAATCCTTCAAGGTCATCTTCGACACCGGATCCTCCAACCTGTGGATTCCCTCGATCTACTGCAACAGCCGCGCCTGCAGTACGTAAAACTCTTCATCTATTACTAGCGTCTATTTAATGGTAATAACAGGATCACACAAAAGGCTGATGCATCTCAGATGCGCACAACAATCCATGTGGAAACATTATGGCCTTTTAAGCTGATAAATATTGAAAAAAGGAAGGACTAGATGAAACCTAAATCCATTGAGTAGTGGAAAACGTGATCTGACAGTCCTTAAAGAAGTATAGAGAGAGTATGGGTGTGATTAGGCATCCAGAGTGAGTAGTTAGGGTTAGACCTAACTCTGTAGGAAAGCCGAACCTCAAAGCATTTGGTTGAAATATTAGGCTTGTATTTGGGCAATGGGTCAGTGCTTCTCAAAGTGTGGTCCGTGAGTATATTGGTCAAATTTCACATTTGAAATAAATAAATGAATTTAAGTTTTCCGCACTCTCACGGGAATATCTCCGCAATGGAGCAAGCTTAAGTTTCATTTTCAATTGCATGATATAGCCTAGCGCAACACCTTCATCACACATATTGCAAGTTGTTTGTACCACTTTCAGGCAATTTGTAATCTGTTCTTGAAAAACGATGTGATTTTGGATATTTGTGGAGTTAGGTGGTCCGCGAGTGTTTTTTTATTGGTTAAGTGGTCCTTGGTATGAAAAAGTTTGAGAACACTGGGTTAGGAGGTAAGCTATGCATAGTTAAAACTAGGAACAGAAATGAATCCAATTACCAGTGAACTTCCCCTAAAAAGAGTCAATACAATGATGAGAATATCTCATCGTCAATTTTATCTCGTAAATTGACGGCTCATATCTCTTATAACTGTTTCAGGTTACAGCTTTAAGAAACAGCACTAATCAGAAAAGCAGGACTTAATACAAGCAGAAGTGCTGTTGTTTGCAGGGCGAATGGGGAAAAATGTTAAACTAATAACTGCAGGAAAGTCAAACAAAACAGGCGGGAAAACCCACAAAGACAGGAAGTCAAAACAGACATGGGGAATTAAGTCTCAAAATAAAACACGAAAACCAAGATCTTGACAAACATGAGATGTAATCTCATCAGTGGAAATCTCCGTTTACTTATTCCAGTATCTAGATTACAAGATTAATATTCCATTAATAAATTAAATGGAAACAAATAAATCAAGATTACTAACTGTTTCTTTTTCAATTGCTTTACTTTGCACTCACTGCAAAATATGTTATTGTCAATAAACACCTAATCAGCAAATATTTAACAATTATTTTTAGTCTTTACATCTGTTCTTTCTAGATAACCACGACAAGTTTACCCCGGTAGTCTTTAGAGATGTTTTAGTAGAGAGTATGATTGTGATTAGGCATCCAGAGCGAGTTGTTTAGTCCAAGATCTGCAAAGGAAAGATTGTAAATTCCCGTTATTTTACCACTTTAATGTCCACATTTGTTCTTGTTATGATACAGCCCTTAACTCTGATGTTCTGAGGAAGTTGTTGTTAGTGTGGTTTGAAAGTCTAGATTGCAGATCATAGGTTAATAGTGGCAGTCCATTTAAACTAGATTGAAAACAAGAGGTCATGACTTTTCAATTATGTCATTTGCTTTAAAAAAAAATCACAAATATACACTTTATCAGACAAGCATTGTTAATATGTTTGTCCTACATCTGTTATTTCTAGACAACCACGATAAGTTTAACCCCAGCACCAGCAGCACCTACAGAAATAACGGCCATGCTCTCAGGATCCAGTACGGCACCGGCAGCATGACCGGATTCCTGGGATACGACACTGTGACCGTAAGAAAATAAAGAAATTAATAACACTATATATTCGAAAATGGGTTCACAGTTCACATGTTTAACGATGAAGGTACACTGAATATCTGTTGGGCTGAAGTGTCCTATTTATGTGTTGCACAACCTTTTTTACTTGATTAGCAGAGGTGGGAAGTAGTGGAGTACAAATACGTTGTTACTGTACTCAAAGGTGGGGTAGGTAAGTTTGAGAAACCGGCTCGAGATATACTTTTTGTTATATTCCATGGAATGCTTGACCAATCATCTGAGCCGGCTAAAGTAACTGGATGGCCTGCCTGCCTGTCAGCCTTCCATCTGTGCACAAACTTATCTCATGCCCTCATTGGTCATGTGCGCGTTCGTGTGTGTTGGAGGAGGGGCTCTGTGAGGAAGTGGCAGATTTTCTCTGGTCGTGTATTTTCAAATTCTAGCGCACTCGAGCTGGTTTCTCCAAAATTACCTACCCCACCTTTAAGTACATTTTTCTGGTATCAATACTTTACTCCACTACTTATTTTTCTGATGATTTTTTATTGCGTGCTTATTGATTTGAACACGATCCGTGTATCCATCACTTCCTGGTCTTCTCTAAAGAAGAGGGACCAATGGAAACGTTGTCAGGTTGCCGTTGTTCAGCTTGGAAACATTCATTAGCTAACAATGACATTATTGTTCTATTAATATAAAGGGAGGTCAGGTACTCTTTAAAGCAGCTGCTAGTTATGGGTACTTTCTACTGAAGTACACTTCAAAGCCTCTTTACTTTGACTTGAGTAAAGAAGTTTAGTCAGTACTTCTACTTTCACCAGAGTATTTATAAACACGAGTATCTGTACCTCTACTTGAGTAAAGGATGTCTGTACTTTTGCCATCTCTGTTGATTAGCTAAATCAAATGATCCTGTTGTAATTTAAGAGTGTTTTTAATCCCTGTGTTCTGTGTTTCTCAGGTGGGTGGACTCGCTGTGAAGAACCAGATCATCGGCCTGAGTGAGACTGAAGCTCCCTTCATGCAGTACATGCGCGCTGACGGTATCCTCGGCCTGGCGTACCCTCGCCTGTCTGCATCCGGCGCTACACCCGTCTTCGACAACATGATGAGTGAGAATCTGGTCAACAAGGACATGTTCTCCGTGTACCTGAGCTCGTAAGCACATCAATAACTTTGTATCATTTCGATCAAGAGGACTAATGCAGGAATGAATCTTAAAACCATTTAATAAGTCAGCTTTAACCACTTCTTGTTCCCTCGTCTTGAAGTTTTTTTTAATGTTGTTTTGGTTGGAAAGGATTTTCACATTTTGTTCTACGACATAAAAGACATCAGTAAATACCCCAGTGGTGGATTTAAAAATGGCGTTTGCTAACAAGTGTCTAAATAAGACGACTAAACTTCATCACACCCAACATTAGCTAACGTTAGCTTATCGATATAGCCTTACATTAGCTTTTGTCTTCATAAAGTGTTGTTAATATGTGGAGATTATCTCTCAAAACATGTCATTATCACAAACATGTTATCCTATTTTCTGCAATATTCAAAAAATTCCCATTAGCTTTTTGTTGAGGGATGCTAACTTGTGATGCTAACTTCCAAGTCTACAAAAAGACATCATCCCTGCACCGCTCTATACTGAGATAGCAACTGATTTCTACACAATGTTTTCATTTTTTAAATTAATTTGTTATCATTTATTCTACTATTTCAACAATTATACAGTTTATACATCCGAAAAACAAACAAAATGAGTAATACAGAGGTAGCCCTCCTGTTAGTTAAAAAAAGATAATTCCGTATTAAATACGCACGCAGATAAACAAAGTTCTACCCATGCATATGTACACATATACATACATATAGATCTGTAAAGTAACTAAAGGTATTACATACATGTAGTGGAGTAAAAGTACACAATTTACCTCTGAATTGTAGTGGAGTAGAAGTAGAAAGTAGCATTAAATTGAAATACTCAAGTAAAGTAAAGTACCTCCAAGTTGTATTTAAGTATAGTACTTGAGTTAATCTACTTAGTTACTTCCCACTTCTGCATCTATGAAAGGTAATAAAAGGATCACAAAATATAAATAAAATGAAAATAAAATAATAAAGTAAACAAAATAAAACAATTAATTAATAATGTTCTCTCCTGTCTTTGCAGTGACTCTCAGCAAGGCAGTGTGGTGACCTTTGGTGGCGTCGACCCAACCATTATTCTGGTTCCATCACCTGGATCCCCCTCTCCCGCGAGCTGTACTGGCAGATCACAGTGGACAGGTAAAGAAACAAAAACACAGCATTACAAATCCTCCAGAAGTCTCTAAACGTGTTCTGATGCCTGCTGTTCTGTTTCTCTTTCAGTGTTACTGTCAATGGTGAGGTTGTGGCCTGTAATGGCGGCTGCCAGGCTATCGTTGACACCGGTACTTCTCTGATTGTCGGACCTCAGAGCAGCATCAGCAACATCAACAGCAAAGTGGGAGCTACCAACAACAACGGAGACGTAAGTGCCCAAATGTTAAAGGATATTCCCGCAGCTTCTTGTTGTTGAAAGAACGGTACAAAAAACGTAACTCTTTCCTCCATTTTTCTTTTGCTTCAGTACATGGTCAACTGCAACAGCATTGCCCAATTGCCTGATGTGATCTTCCACATCCACGGAGAGACCTTCACAATCCCAGGCACTGGCTACGTCCGCGGGGTAAGATGTTCTGCTTGCCTGCCAGACACTTTACCTTAGTGATGCATGAATGAGTCCTAAAACCCAGTAATGCTGACTAATTTCTGGATTTTAGAACTAATTCCTGCAACACTATCCTCCCCGTCTCAGAGTAAATGGTGTTTTGAACGTGTTTATGGTTGTTAGCCTGAAATAAGAAGGTCTGTGGTTAACACAAGATGAAGAGATTTTTATTTTACGACATAAAATACGTCAGTAAATACCCCACTGGTGAATTAAAAAAATAGTGGATGCTAACAAGTGTCTAAATGAGACGACTAAACGTCATCACGTCCACCCACCTTTAGCTTAGCGGTGGAGACTTGAAGTCATGTGACCGTGCTGTAGTTCCTTTATAGCCCAACATTAGCCACCTTTAGCTTAGCGGTGGTGACATGAAGTCATGTGACCGTGCAGTAGTTCCTTTATAGCCCAACATTAGACGCTTTTAGTTTAGCGGTGGTGACGTGAAGTCATGTGACCGTGCTTTAGTTCCGTTATAGCCCAATATTAGCCACCTTTAGCTTAGCGGTGGTGACGTGAAGTCATGTGACCGTGCTGTAGTTCCTTTATAGCCCAACATTAGCCTCCTTTAGCTTAGCGGTGGTGACGTGAAGTCATGTGACCGTGCTGAAGTTCCTTTATAGGCCAACATTAGCCGCCTTTAGCTTAGCGGTGGTGACGTGAAGTCATGTGACCGTGCTGAAGTTCCTTTATAGCCCAACATTAGCCGCCTTTAGCTTAGCGGTGTTGACGTGAAGTCATATGACCGTGCTGTAGTTCCTTTATAGCCCAACATTAGCCTCCTTTAGCTTAGCGGTGGTGACGTGCAGTCATGTGACCGTGCTGTAGTTTATCTAATGGAAAGAAACCAATGGCTTTTTGTTGAGGGAGCCAGGTAGATGCTAGTTTCTAGGTTGGCGTACATAAATACATCCTCCCTGCACTATGTCTTCCCCCTCCATCTGAAACTCTTCTCTTTCCACAGTCTCAGTCCTATGGCTGCCATACTGGCTTCGGTAACGGAGGAGACAACCTGTGGATCCTGGGAGACGTCTTCATCAGACAGTACTACGCCATCTTCAGCAGAGCCCAGAACATGGTGGGTCTGGCCAAGGCTAGATGAGAAACCTGGAGTCACTCCTACCAACATCTTTAAATCAATCACATGTGTTTCATAGTAGGATTTACAAAATGCCTGAGACGCAAATAATTTCCCTGTCCGAAATATGATTATATTTCCTCATATCCAATAAAGTGAGTGCAATCTAATTGACTGGTGTTTTTCTAACATGTACAATAAATAAACGTGACACACACTTTTAAGTGAAGACATAGACACATGAATATTTGATGATATGCATTTGATTTTAAGATTATTTAAAGGTATGTTTGCCTTTATTTGACCGATGACAGGGTATAAATGAGGGATGGAAAGAGGTATGACATGCAAATCATTTACTGGAATCAAACTTGGGACAAGAAGCTTAATGTTTGATTAAACAATCACCAATCAGTCAATGAGTCACAAAGATTTAGGTTGACAGTAAAGTTTGACGCTTACAAAAACCTGTATTTATTAAGAGACCAAATCTTGGTTTTGGTCAATAACTTTGTCTGACCAGTGGCGAGCCGTGACTTTTATACCTGCGGCTGTCTTTTTGGTGTCCACTAAATAAAGGATTGCTATACTTTCAGACCCCTCGTCTCGCCTCCCAACTTTTTGTTGCAGCCCAAGAGCCGGGTTGTAACATATGGGGCAGGGCCGGCCCTAGACTTTTAGGGGCCCTAAGCGAGCTTTGGCTTGGGGGCCCCCCTCACTCTAGCGCGTTCTCACTACACACAACACGGAACCAACTTTTGTCTTAAGATGTTAGCATAAAGACACATGTTGTTTAAATAAGCATGTGAATATCGTGGACCTAACCTCCTCTAGGGGGGTCCAGGGGCATGCTCCCCCGGGAAGATTGTTTTTTAAATATTGAAGTTAAAAGCATCAATCTGGTGCATTAAGAGATCTATGGATACATCTCTCAACACCCATATGAAACAGAACTGTAAACAGATTTCCTTTATGGATATTTTACAAATCCCTCCCCTTTTAAACTGTATTCTTGTTTTACTGCCATATAGTATTTCATAACTGTTATTCGTGTATTCTCTCTGGCTGTCCATCTCATAATGTTCACATAGAAACTAGCTGCCAATAGGAATATCATTCAGAAGAATTATAATTTCATAAAAAAGAGGTTGAACATTTAAATGCAGGCGTTGTTATGGCAACGTCAGTGGCCAAACAGCCACATTTACCGCTGCAAATATGTTCAAACATGCTGTCGACACGTAAAGCAGTGGCATGCCACCATTTCAGCTGACTTTTCCTCAGAAATACCGTCACATAACATCCATATATTTCAGTGCTAAGTTGATGCTTAGCTAAGCTAACTATGAAACACTTTAACTGACAGGACTCCGGATCAACTGTGTACTGTAAGGTAGCTTCTAGCTTCATGTCGAACAGTAAGTCAACATTTCCCAGAGAGCTTTCTTTGAAATCATCAGGTAGCGCTAAAAAACATTACATTTAGATTGTATGACAAAGAGTTTATTTAATATATCTGGCTAGCTATAGCTACTTGCTAACGGTTTAGCTTACCCCCGCGATTGAAAGTAACGTCAATGTAGCTGTAATTTATGCGTTGCTTACATGTTCGCATAGCTTGGAAGTTTCCTGACATTTACATGCCTTGTTTATCTGGCTCAAGTGGGGCTCTGGGGTTGTTGTGTGAGAAAACATTTCTTATGTCCATCTTCAAACACTCTGAGTCCGACTGACAGTTTATTTGAAACATTGTCACAGCTCACAGGATAGGTACCTTTCAGCCAATAAGACAGATGTTTATTTCCATTCAACTCTCTGGTTGGTCTGGTATCTTGCCTTTGTTGCATTCACTGAACACGGGAAATTACATTAGCCACTTTCAAACAAAGTACTTTGCCGTACTTAGTTCTCAGCACTTAGTACCGCCATGGAAGTAAGTACAGATCGCGTTCACAACGGAATAAGTCCCCTCAGGGAAGATTACGCAAATGAAGCCGCTGACGTCACTTCTTCTTCTTCTGCTTTGGATTTACTGGCAGGCCACAAACAACTTCACGGCGTATACTGCCACCCGAAGTCCCCGGCCGGAAGTCCCCGGAGTTGGGGTAGGCTTCAGTAGAAGCTGCTGGGACTCCCAGCAGCTTCTACTGAAGCCTTCCGAGTAAATCGCCAGAACGCCGACACCTCCTCATCTCCACCGCTCCCATGCTTTCTTTTGTGTTGCCATAAGTTATTCTCTCTGCGTTGGTGCGCGGGGCTAATGCTAATGCTAATAATGCTAATGCCAGTAAATACAATGGCGGCTTCACAAAACTTTTCAGAGTTTTACAGGGCGTGGTTTGCAATTCGCCCAGCCAATCGAAATTGGTACTTTTTTCTCCCCAGGAAAGTCCCACCTCTCTATCAGGCACTACACATGGGGGTAAAAGTTCTCGGACCTAAGTACTCTTTTTGGTGTGAGCGCAAAATTCCAGGCACTATCGGAACAAAACGGGAAAAGTACGGGGAAAAGTACTCCGGTGTGAACGCTCCTAACCCTGCCGTCCTCTCTAGTGTCATGATAGAGGTTCAGGTAAAGCACGGTTAATGTATTATATTATTGAGTCAATAATATAATACATGACTTTGAGAGTAGGCAATCTAGGCATATTAACAAAATTAATTAAACATACTTATCACGGCGACGGTGAACTGAGATAATTATTTTCTTTTCATTTTATTTTTGTTGCTAGGGGGCCCTTAGTGGCTGCGGGGCCCTAAGTGGCCGCTTATGTTGCTTATTGAGTCGGGCCGGCTCTGAGAATAATAACAAAGTGTGAAACAGTTTAATACTGTATGTAGTAAAACTGCATCTTAGTTTTATTTGCATCACCTTTTGACATTGCGAGAGGAAAAAGTCGTTCAAGCTTTAATCAAGTTTGTTTTCCTAACTTTACTTTTCTTGAGGTCAACGATTACCTGTTCCATTTCTTATCTTCACTTATCACTTATGTGTGTGCTGCCTTATCAAAGTGTAATGCTAAAATGTTAGTGCATTTGTATAAAAGAGGATGCGAAGCTGTGTGTAGGCACTCAAGTCTTTGGAGTCATACGGTGAGTTTACTGCACTTTATGGCTGCTGCAGTATTTCAGTTTCAGTGTTTCTGTGAAGTGATTTTTTGGTGAAATAACCTCATTTTCTTGCAGTTGATAGCCAAGCCGTGAAAATGCAGCGTGCCTTTGTTCTGTGTGCCGTGGTGGCGCTGTCCGAGTGCCTCTTCCAGTAAGTCCTTCCTTTCTAAGATATATACCTGTATCTCGAAAGAAAATATTATTTTAAGTAAAGGCAGATTGGTCCATGTTTTTTTGTAAAATACTGACATGGGTAGTGTCCAGAGGTGGGAACTAACTAAGTACATTTACTCAAGTACTGCCCTTAAGTACAATGTTGATGCTACTTGTGCTTCTACTCCACTACAGTTCAGAGGTAAATGGTGTACTTGTACTCCACTACATGTAGTTAATACCTTTAGTTACTTCACACATCTGGATGAATGATGTGATATATAATCAAGTGTTAAATCAGACTTTAGTTCCACCTGGAGTAAATCCACCAGCTACCCTGCAGTCTACAAAGTCATTCAGACTAGCTGCATCTTCACCAGCTTTGAGAACACTTTCATGATCAATCATTATAAAACATATCATATATATTATTCTGAAATGGACCAATCTGCACAACGACTACTTTTACTGTCGCTACTTTCACTATATTTTGATGAGAATACTTTCTACTTTCACTTGAGGAACATTTTGAAATAGAACTTTTACTGTAACAGAGTATTCCTACACTCTGGTACTTCTACTTTAACTCAAGTACAAGATCTGAGTACTTCTACTATTACTCAAGTACAAGATCTGAGTACTTCTCCCACCTCTGGTAGTGACGTACTAAAGGTGCCAGTGTTTGCAGAGCTAATAGAGAGGTGAAGTCCTGCCTATCTACTTCCAACCCATGGGACCTTATTTCGGAACAATAATGTATTGAAGTCAATGGGGAGAGAAAGATTATCTTTCACTCCCGTTTGAATTGTGCCACGAATTACACATATGATGTTTGTCAATCTTAAAAAATAATTTCCAAAAAAAGTCAAAGTCAAAGTTTGTTGTAAAACTGTTGAAATATAAGACTATGATTAATACGCAACTAGAAAGACTACAAATCCCAGAGTCGCGTAAGTGATGTCATAATTGTTTTCCTCCACTAAATATAAGAGATAGCTAAGATAACTTTAACAAGATGCCTGTGTGCTTAGTACCAGGCTGTAATCATGCCAGCAATGGGTTTTACTTGTTCTTTCACTTCCCGTCTGATGAAAGGACTAGGAGTGGCTGGATCAAGTTAGCTACCTAGCTAGTAGCAAGCATGTTAGTTAGCATTACAGCCGGCTTAGCCTTGTCATTTTTATTAGCCTTAACATGAAGTAACATTAAGTTAACCATAGTGTTAAACATTAGAGTAGTAGTCATATTTCGTGAACCCTTTGAAGACTACTGTCACACCGGTGTGATCATTCTATAATACACCTTTAAGCCCAGATGCCCCCGAGGGAGACATGCTAATGCTACATTAGCATCGGCAATCTTTTATTACTTCATGCACAAATGGTTAACATTGAACATTAAAAAGATCAGGCAGTTCAGGGAGAATCGAAGGAAGGCAGGCAGGCAGCTTTGCATTAGAGATGTCCCGATCCGATCACGTGACCGGGGATCGGAGCCGATCACGTGATTTTCAAAAGATCGGAATCGGGAGAAAAAAAGATCAGAGGCCATGCCCAGTTTCCACAAATATGGGTATGGAGGAGGTGTCTTAGGTTTTTCTATCCTGTTTTTCGAGCATATAGACACTGGCGGATGGGGAGGAACTTTATTTTTGGAGAGAGCGAGAGAGAGGGGGAGGGGTTCCCCTGGTATACTCTCTCCCGGTAAAAGCTCTCGATTTTCTTTGTTGAAAGCTGAGTGAATTTTCTTTGTGAAATGAGTGGAATGAATTGATGTTTGTTGAATGTCAGTACCCTGCGACCTGTGAGGAAAGGCCCTCTGAATTCATGCGGGACTAGTTGAAATATACGAATGTGAATTGTGGAATGAATTGATGTTTGTTGAATGTCAGTACCCTGCGACCTGTGAAGAAAGGCCCTCCGAATTCATGCGGGACTAGTTGAAGTATACGAATGTGAATTGTGGAATGAATTGATGTTTGTTGAATGTTAGTACCCTGCGACCCGTGAGGAAAGGCCCTCCGAATTCATGCGGGACTAGTTGAAATATACGAATGTGAATTGTGGAATGAATTGATGTTTGTTGAATGTTAGTACCCTGCGACCCGTGAGGAAAGGCCCTCCGAATTCATGCGGGACTAGTTGAAATATACGAATGTGAATTGTGGAATGAATTGATGTTTGTTGAATGTTAGCACCCTGTGACCTGTGAGGAAAGGCCCTCCGAATGCATGCAGGACTAGTTGAAATATACGAATGTGAATTGTGGAATGAATTGATGTTTGTTGAATGTCAGTACCCTGCCACCTGTGAGGAAAGGCCCTCCGAATTCATGCGGGACTAGTTGAAATATACGAATGTGAATTGTGGAATGAATTAAATTGTGGAATGAATTGATGTTTGTTGAATGTTAGTACCCTGTGACCTGTGAAGAAAGGCCCTCCGAATTCATGCGGGACTAGTTGAAGTATACGAATGTGAATTGTGGAATGAATTGATGTTTGTTGAATGTTAGTACCCTGCGACCCGTGAGGAAAGGCCCTCCGAATTCATGCGGGACTAGTTGAAATATACGAATGTGAATTGTGGAATGAATTGATGTTTGTTGAATGTTAGTACCCTGCGACCCGTGAGGAAAGGCCCTCCGAATTCATGCGGGACTAGTTGAAATATACGAATGTGAATTGTGGAATGAATTGAATTGTGGAATGAATTGATGTTTGTTGAATGTTAGCACCCTGTGACCTGTGAGGAAAGGCCCTCCGAATGCATGCAGGACTAGTTGAAATATACGAATGTGAATTGTGGAATGAATTGATGTTTGTTGAATGTTAGTACCCTGCGACCCGTGAGGAAAGGCCCTCCGAATTCATGCGGGACTAGTTGAAATATACGAATGTGAATTGTGGAATGAATTGAATTGTGGAATGAATTGATGTTTGTTGAATGTTAGCACCCTGTGACCTGTGAGGAAAGGCCCTCCGAATGCATGCAGGACTAGTTGAAATATACGAATGTGAATTGTGGAATGAATTGATGTTTGTTCAATGTTAGTACCCTGCGACCCGTGAGGAAAAGCCCTCTGAATTCATGCGAGACTAGTTGAAATATACGAATGTGAATTGTGGAATGAATTAAATTGTGGAATGAATTGATGTTTGTTGAATGTCAGTTCCCTGCGACCCGTGAGGAAAGGCCCTCCGAATGCATGCGGGACTAGTTGAAGTATACAAATGTGAATTGTGGAATGAATTGATGTTTGTTGAATGTTAGTACCCTGCGACCCGTGAGGAAAGGCCCTCCGAATGTATGCGGGACTAGTTGAAATATACGAATGTGAATTGTGGAATGAATTGATGTTTGTTGAATGTTAGCACCCTGCGACCCGTGAGGAAAGGCCCTCCGAATTCATGCGGGACTAGTTGAAATATACGAATGTGAATTGTGGAATGAATTGAATTGTGGAATGAATTGATGTTTGTTGAATGTTAGCACCCTGCGACCTGTGAGGAAAGGCCCTCCGAATGCATGCGGGACTAGTTGAAGTATACAAATGTGAATTGTGGAATGAATTGATGTTTGTTGAATGTTAGTACCCTGCGACCCGTGAGGAAAGGCCCTCCGAATTCATGCGAGACTAGTTGAAATATACGAATGTGAATTGTGGAATGAATTGATGTTTGTTGAATGTTAGTACCCTACGACCCGTGAGGAAAGGCCCTCCGAATTCATGCGGGACTAGTTGAAGTATACGAATGTGAATTGTGGAATGAATTGATGTTTGTTGAATGTTAGTACCCTGCGACCCGTGAGGAAAGGCCCTCCGAATTTATGCGGGACTAGTTGAAATATCGAATGTGAATTGTGGATGATTGATGTTTGTTGATGTTAGCACCCTGTGACCTGTGAGGAAAGGCCCTCGAATGCATGCGGACTAGTTGAAATATACGAATGTGAATTGTGGAATGAATTGATGTTTGTTCAATGTTAGTACCCTGCGACCCGTGAGGAAAAGCCCTCCGAATTCATGCGAGACTAGTTGAAATATACGAATGTGAATTGTGGAATGAATTAAATTGTGGAATGAATTGATGTTTGTTGAATGTCAGTTCCCTGCGACCCGTGAGGAAAGGCCCTCCGAATGCATGCGGGACTAGTTGAAGTATACGAATGTCGAAATGAGAAAATGAACTGTTTTGGCGAATGAAAGTTTTTATTATCACCAATCTTCTATGAGGAAATTCCTCTAAATTCTATCGGGAGATTTTAAATGTCACAACTGAATTGGGCAGTTGACGCTACAAATGATGGTAATAAATGTAAAACTGTGAATTAAAGTTTCATATTAGAACATGATCACAGCATGATAGGTTTAGTATGATTAAAATGTTGTAAAGAGAGAAGGTAAAAACCATGTATTAGTTTGGACCTATTTTTCTTCAAATAAACTGATCCCACCTTTTGGATTGGGACAACTTAAAAGACATCTGTGCTCTCCTCTCCTGCTTCAAAGGTAAGATTGCACCCTGCCACACTCACACTCAGGTAGGGCCACACCTCATTTACTGATATCAAAATCCTTCAGGGATCGCTTAAACAGATTTAAGAGAGTTTTCTGAATTGAAACAGCAGTTAATTGAATCTGGTTCTTCAGGGGAGTTGATAGAGGTGAGATCTTGCTGATGTTGGTGGATCTGAGCCAAGCAGTAAACTTACATAGACCCAATAACTTTGGTTAGGTCAATTAGAAGGTCTGAGTAATTTCCCGGAATAAATTATCAGCCCTCACCGACTCTTACACTTCACAGTTCTACGGCAAAACATTTTTTTTTACTTGCAAAATTATCTTTTAAATTGACAAACATCATATGTGTAATTTGCGGCACAATTGAAACGGGATCGAAAGATAACGTTTCTCTCGCCATTGACTTCAATACATAATTTTTTCGAAATAAGGTCCCACGGAGGTCCACCGGAAAGGGAGGGACTTTGCCTCTCTATGGGGAACAAGTTGAACTAATAACAGCGGGAGAGTCTAACAAAACAGGCGGGAAAACCAGGAGAGAGAAGAGAGTCGGAGGCGGTGCAATGGAGGTACAAAGCTAGCTTTATTGAGCAGCAGAAATGCACATGTTGTTGGGTCGGAGCCCGGGAAGAGAAGAGAAAGAAGAAAGGAGGGCACACAGTAAGTACACAGGAGGTACAGTCAACAAATGTGTCCGTGCGGAACAATACCCCCAATCTGTAGTTCCATGAGTGAATTATGTGTCAATCAGTGATCACTACACAAGCCCCCCCAGAATTCAACCATGGACACAATCCACGCGTCCGGGAGGAAGCACCACAGGGGCCGAGGAGGGTGGGGCGCAGCGAGGGCCGCAGGCGAGGGCCGGGGCATGGAATGTGCCGTCGGAAGAGGGTAGGAGCCCCTACGAGGGCGAGGGCATCCCCATCGGTGGATGGGGGCCGGGCCATGGAACGGGCCATCGTAAGGGGGCCACAGGGGGCCGTGGTAGGCTTCGTGGCGAATGAAGACAACATCCGCCAGCCGTAGAAAGCTGGGTCGCTGTGCTGCAACGTGGGGAGGGAGGAGCGCTGCCCGGCCGCAGGTGAAGGCACAGCGGCGGCGGGCATGAAGTCCCCGGAACGATGGAGCGGTATCCCTGGGGGGCAGGAGCAGTATCCCCGGGAGGAAGGAGCCGTGGACAGGGGAGAGGCCAGACGGGGTCCAGAAGTGCGCCACCCAGGCGCTGTCGAAAGCGTGGGCGACGTCCGAAGCTGCCGTTGAGGTCGAACCGTGAGCCGCGGTTAGAGGAGAGGTCAGGCAGGGTCCAGAAGTGTGCCACCCAGGCGCTGTCAAAAGCGTGGGCGACGTCCGAAGCCGCTGCCAAGGCGAGGGGTCGACGGGGTCCAGAAGTGCGCCACCCAGGCGCTGTCGAAAGCGTGGGCGACGTCCGAAACCGCCGTCGAGGTGGTGAAACAGTGAGAGGGTCCACACGAGGTCGACCAGACTTGGTCGAACCTCCTCTCAGGCACCAGACAAAAAGGGTTAACAATTGGATGTTGACAGATGGATGAAGTCAGTCGTTAGCTGCTAGCAGTTAGCTGTCGTTGTTAGCCTTTAGCCGTTAGCTGTTAGCCGTTAGCCGTTGTTGACGGCCGTTAGCTGTAAGCCACTAGCCGTTAGACGATGTCGTCGGCCCCGGAGCCTCTGCCAGGCGGCGTGCCTCTACCAGGGAACACATGTTGTTGGGTCGGAGCCCGGGAAGAGAAGAGAAAGAAGAAAGGAGGGCACACAGTAAGTACACAGGAGGGTACAGTCAACAAATGTGTCCGTGCGGAGCAATACCCCCGACCTGTAGTTCCATGAGTGAATTATGTTTCAATCAGTGATTACTACAACGTTGACGATGAAGGAAACATGCAAAAACCTCGTAGAAAACAAAGATGAAAGTGTCCCCAGTTCGTGCATTGCAGGGTTCATGTATATCGACATCTTGCACAATTTGTATTTTTGTATTTTATCATATATGTTGCATGGTTGGAGGAGCTCAGGTCAGAAGAATTTCATTGCCATTTCTACACTGCTATAGCTTTGTGCATATGATAATAAAACCTGTCATGGGAAACCAAATGAAAGTGTCTCCCATTGGTTTTTCACAGCCTTCCTCTGGAGAAGGGTATGACAGCGAGGGAGAACCTGGAAGAGCAAGGTCTTTGGGAGGAATACCGTCCCAAATACCCGTACAACCCCATGGCCAAGTTTGACGATAGATTAGCTGTCGGCATCGAGTCCATGACCAACGACGCTGATGTGAGTAACAGCTGCTGAAGATTTAAAGGTCACCTATTCTGCAAAATCCACATGTTTCCTGTCTTTTATACATCAACATGTGTCCCCTCTTCTTCATGTCTCTTCTACATCAACATGTGTCCCCTCTTCTCCATGTCTCTTCTACATCAACATGTGTTCCCCTCTTCTTCATGTCTCTTCTTCATCAACATGTGTCCCCTCTTCTCCATGTCTCTTCCACATCAACATGTGTCCCCTCTTCTTCATGTCTCCTCTACATCAACATGTGTCCCCTCTTCTTCATGTCTCTTCTTCATCAACATGTGTCCCCTCTTCTCCATGTCTCTTCTACATCAACATGTGTCCCCTCTTCTTCATGTCTCTTCTACATCAACATGTGTCCCCTCTTCTTCATGTCTCTTCTACATCAACATGTGTCCCCTCTTCTTCATGTATCTTCCACATCAACATGTGTCCCCTCTTCTTCATGTCTCTTCCACATCAACATGTGTCCCCTCTTCTTCATGTCTCCTCTACATCAACATGTGTCCCCTCTTCTTCATGTCTCCTCTTCATCAACATGTGTCCCCTCTTCTCCATGTCTCTTCTACATCAACATGTGTCCCCTCTTCTTCATGTCTCTTCTACATCAACATGTGTCCCCTCTTCTTCATGTCTCCTCTACATCAACATGTGTCCCCTCTTCTTCATGTCTCTTCTACATCAACATGTGTCCCCTCTTCTTCATGTCTCTTCTACATCAACATGTGTCCCCTCTTCTTCATGTCTCTTCTACATCAACATGTGTCCCCTCTTCTTCATGTCTCCTCTTCATCAACATGTGTCCCCTCTTCTCCATGTCTCTTCTACATCAACATGTGTCCCCTCTTCTTCATGTCTCTTCTACATCAACATGTGTCCCCTCTTCTTCATGTCTCTTCTACATCAACATGTGTCCCCTCTTCTTCATGTCTCTTCTACATCAACATGTGTCCCCTCTTCTTCATGTCTCTTCTACATCAACATGTGTCCCCTCTTCTTCATGTCTCTTCTACATCAACATGTGTCCCCTCTTCTTCATGTCTCTTCTACATCAACATGTGTCCCCTCTTCTTCATGTCTCTTCTACATCAACATGTGTCCCCTCTTCTTCATGTCTCTTCTACATCAACATGTGTCCCCTCTTCTCCATGTCTCTTCTACATCAACATGTGTCCCCTCTTCTTCATGTCTCTTCTACATCAACATGTGTCCCCGTCTTCTCCATGTCTCTTCTACATCAACATGTGTCCCCTCTTCTTCATGTCTCTTCTACATCAACATGTGTCCCCTCTTCTTCATGTCTCTTCTACATCAACATGTGTCCCCTCTTCTCCATGTCTCTTCTACATCAGCATGTGTCCCCTCTTCTTCATGTCTCTTCTACATCAACATGTGTCCCCTCTTCTTCATGTCTCTTCTACATCAACATGTGTCCCCTCTTCTACATGTCTCTTCTACATCAACATGTGTCCCCTCTTCTTCATGTCTCTTCTACATCAACATGTGTCCCCTCTGTGGAAAGAGACTCTGAAAGTTTCAGGAACAAAGATTCTCTCTCTTTTTGATCCATTTCTATAAAAACCTGTCTGAAAATGAGCTGATCAGATTTTGGCCACTTTGTGATGTCATAACGATGTGTTGTCTTGTGTAGCCATTAGCCAATCAGCACAAGGTAACCTTATCACCTGAATCTCCTCTAGAGCTCCATTGAGTTCTTTGTAACCAAATGTCTCTCAGAGGGGCGTGGGGAGGGGCTCCTTGTTTTCATCTGAAAGTAACAGACAGAGAATCAGCACTTTGGAAACAGGGCTGAAACAGAGGGGATTATGGGTAATGCTGCAATGATCTGTTTGGTGTTCCAGCCAATCAGAGACAGGCTCTGTATATATCTGAGACCTGTGATATGTTGATGAGAAACAGGATAATAGGGGACCTTTAACAGATGAACTTTGATAAAGAAAGCTAAGGTTCCCATTGTGTCCTCTTCCTCTCCAGCTGGCTTACTCTGGCATCATCTCCATCGGGACCCCTCCTCAAACCTTCAGGGTCATCTTCGACACCGGATCCTCCAACCTGTGGATTCCCTCGATCTACTGCAGCAGCATCGCCTGCAGTACGTAAAACTGTTCATGCATTTACTAGCGTCTATGAAAGGTAATGAGCAACACGGTCCCTGAGGAAACAAGGGGTTGATGACATGATACATATTGAAATGAGGAAGGACCAGATCACACCTAAATCCGATAAGTAAGGAAGGATGGATCTGATAGTCTTTAAAGATGTGGTAGGAAAGATTATGATTGTGATTAGACATCCAGAGCGAGTTGTTAGGGTTAGGGGTTAGTCAGATGCCGTAATTGTACAACTTTAATGTCAGAGAAAATCCACGTTTGTTCTTGTTATGATACAGCCCTTGTCTCTGATGTTCTGAGGAGGTTGTTGTTAGGGTGGTTTGAAAGTCTAGATTGCAGATCATAGGTTAACATGTGACAGGCCATTAAACTATATTGAAAACAAGAGGTCAATGCCCTTTTTTATAAATATACACTTTATCAGACAAGCATTGTAACATGTGTGTCCAACATCTTTTCTTTCTAGTCAACCACAACAAGTTTAACCCCGGCAACAGCAGCACTTTCAGAAACAACGGCCATGCTCTCAGCATCCAGTACGGCACCGGCAGCATGACCGGATTCCTGGGATACGACACTGTGACCGTAAGAAATTTAAAGAAATCACTCACACTACGTATTTGAAAATGTAAAATGAGTTCACATGTTTAACGATGAAGGTACACTGAATTTCTGTTGGGCTGAAGTGTCCTATTTATGTGTTGCTTAACCTTTGTTACTTTATTAGCAGAGGTGGGAAGTAGTGGAGTACAAATACTACTTTACTTAAAGTACATATTTCTGCTATCAGTCCACTACTTATTTTTCTGACGACTTTTTACTTTGACTTCTCTCATTTCCCAAACAGCTGGTTCCTTCAGTCTGAATGTGTGTTTGGGGCGTGATCATTATTCTTTAGAGTCACTGCGTGCCTATTGGTTGGAGCACGATCCGTGTATCCATCACTTCCTGGTCTTCCCTAAAGAAAGAGGGACCAATGGAAACGTTGTCATGTTGCCGTTGGTCACCATGGAAACATTCATTAGCTAACAATGACATTATTGTTCTATTGATATAAAGGGAGGTCAGGTACTCTTTAAAGCAGCTGCTAGCTATGGGTACTTTTTACTGAAGTACACTTCAAAGCTTTACTTTGACTTGAGTAAAGAAGTTTAGTCAGTACTTCTACCTTCACCAGAGTATTTTTAAACACGAGTATCTGTACTTCTACTTGAGTAAAGGATGTCTATACTTTTGCCATCTCTGTTGATTAGCTAAATCAAATGATCCCGTCGTAGTTTGAGAGTGTTTTTAATCCCTGTGTTCTGTGTTTCTCAGGTGGGTGGACTCGCTGTGAAGAACCAGATCATCGGCCTGAGTCAGACTGAAGCTGACTTCTTGCAGTACATGCACGCTGACGGAATCCTCGGCCTGGCGTACCCTCGCCTGGCTGAATCCAACGCTACACCCATCTTCGACAACATGATTAGTGAGAATCTGGTCAACCAGGACATGTTCTCCTTCTATCTGAGCTCGTAAGCACAGAAATAACTTTGCAGTATTCAAATCAAGAGAACTAATGCTGGAATGAATCCTAATACCATTGAATAAATCAGCTTTTTACCTCTTCTTGTTCCCTCGTCTTGAAGTAAATCGTTTTTTTAAGGTTTTTTGGTGGTTGGCTTGGTTGAAAGAAGGTCCGCTCAAGCTGAACAGATTCTCACGATTTGTTCCACGACATAAAATACATCATTTAATACCCACTGGTGGATTTAAAAATGGCGTTTGCTAACAAGTGTCTAAATGAGACGACTAAACGTTATCACGCCCAACGTTAGCCAACGTTAGCTTATCGATATAGCCTTACATTAGCTTTTGTCTTCATAAAGTGTTGGAAGTAAATGTTTTTTTTATTTTTTTTGGTTGTTTGCTTGAAAATAAGGTCTGCACAAGCTGAAGAGATTTTCACGATTTGTTCTACGACATAAAATATAACCCACTGGTGGAATTAAAAATGGCACTAACAAGTGTCGACGACTAAACGACTAAACTTCATCACACCCGACATTAGCCAACGTTAGCTTATCGATATTGCCTTACATTAGCTGTTGTCTTCATACAGTGTTGTATGTTGTAATTAATATGTGGAGATTATCTATCGAAATAAGTCATCATCGTGAACATCTATTTGTCTCAGATCCTATTTTCTGCAATATTCCAAAATCCCATTAGCTTTTTATTGCTAACTTGCGATGCTAAGTCGGCTTACAAAAAGGCTGAAACTGCAGGTGATTTATCGACAGTTTTTCAGTAAGTTCTCCCTTGTCTTTGCAGTGACTCTCAGCAAGGCAGTGTGTTGACATTTGGTGGCGTCGACCCTAACCATTATTCTGGTTCCATCTCCTGGATCCCCCTCTCCCACGAGCTGTACTGGCAGATCACAGTGGACAGGTAAAGAAACAAAAACACAGCATTACAAATCCTCCAGAAGTCTCTAAACGTGTTCTGATGCCTGCTGTTCTGTTTCTCTGTCAGTGTTACTGTCAATGGTGAGGTTGTGGCCTGTAATGGCGGCTGCCAGGCTATCGTTGACACCGGTACTTCTCTGATTATTGGACCTCAGTGCAACAACATCAACAACAAAGTGGGAGCTACCAACAACAGCGGAGACGTAAGTGCCCAAATGTTAAAGGATATTCCCGCAGCTTGTTGTTGTTGAAAGAACGGAACAAAAAAACATGTAACTCTTTCCTCCATTTTTCTTTTGCTTCAGTACATGGTCAACTGCAACAGCATTGCCCAATTGCCTGATGTGACCTTCCACATCAACGGAGAGACCTTCACCATCCCAGGCTCTGGCTACGTCCGCGGGGTAAGATGTTCTGCTTGCCTGCCAGACACTTTACCTTAGTGATGCATGAATGAGTCCTAAAACCCAGTAATGCTGACTCATTTCTGGATTTTAGGACTAATTTCTGCAACACTATCCTCCCCGTCTCAGAGTAAATGGTGTTTTGAACGTGTTTATGGTTGTCAGCCTGAAATAACGTCTGTGGTTACAACCCAGTCTCACGGCATTTCGTGTTATAGTCATGAAATTAATTTAATGTATTGATTCGTCTTCACCAACACGATTTTTGAATTTTTTTCGTGTCACACAGAACGATTTTAAAAGCAATGTATTTCTATTGGTAGTATGTTTCGTGCCTGCACCACGACTTTTTGTCCAGTCGGGTCTTGGAAGACCAGAAGCTGTGGGGTTCATAAACACATTTTCTTACTCAATATCTTACCCTAAGCCTAACCCTTTTATTTTAAATTGGCCGTCTGCGAGTAAAAGAAATGGAGCAAAGAGCCTCAGAATACTGAAATCTGTATTTTTTTTTATTTCTTTTTCTAATTTGTTATTATTTGGTGCAGGCACGAAACATACTACCAATATAAATAAATTGCTTCTAAAATCATTCTGTGTCAGAATACTGACTAACAAATTTGTTATTATTTACATTGCTTTTAATATCGTTCTGTGTGACTCGAAAATCATGTTGGTGAACACGAATCAATAGATTAATTTTGTGACTATACACGAAATGCATCAAACTGTGTGGTACACAAAATGAAGAGATTTTTATTTTATGACATAAAATACGTCAGTAAATACCCCACTGGTGAATTAAAAAAATTGTGGATGCTAACAATTGTGTAAATGAGACGACTAAACGTCATCGCGTCCACCATTAACCGCCTTTAGCTTATCGTTGGTGATGTGAAGTCATGTGACCGTGCTATAGTTCCTTTATAGCCCAACATTAGCCGCCTTTAGCTTAGCGGTGGTCACGTGAAATCATGTGACCGTGCTATAGTTCCTTTATAGCCCAACATTAGCCACCTTTAGCTTAGCGGTGGTGACGTGAAGTCATGTGACCGTGCTATAGTTCCTTTATAGCCCAACATTAGCCGCCTTTAGCTTAGCGGTGGTGACGTGAAGTCATGTGACCGTGCTGTAGTTCCTTTATAGCCCAACATTAGCCACCTTTAGCTTATCGGTTGTGATGTGAAGTCATGTGACTGTGCTGTAGTTACTTTATAGCCCAACATTAGCCACCTTTAGCTTAGCGGTGGTGATGTGAAATCATGTGACCGTGCTCTAGTTCCTTTATAGCCCAACATTAGCTTAGCGGTGGTGACGTGAAGTCATGTGACCGTGCTATAGTTCCTTTATAGCCCAACATTAGCCGCCTTTAGCTTAGCGGTGGTGACGTGAAGTCATGTGACCGTGCTGTAGTTCCTTTATAGCCCAACATTAGCCACCTTTAGCTTATCGGTGGTGATGTGAAATCATGTGACTGTGCTGTAGTTCCTTATAGCCCAACATTAGCCAACTTTAGCTTATCGGTGGTGACGTGAAGTCATGTTACCGTGCTGTAGTTTATCTAATGGAAATAAACCATTGGCTTTTTGTTGAGGGAACCAGGGAGATGCTAGTTTCTAGGTTGGCGTACAGAAATACATCCTCCCTGCACTATTTTGTACTTCCCCCTCCATCTGAAACTCTTCTCTTTCCACAGTCTGAGGCCAATGGCTGCCATACTGGCTTCGTTAATGGAGGAGGCAACCTCTGGATCCTGGGAGACGTCTTCATCAGACAGTACTACGCCATCTTCAGCAGAGCCCAGAACATGGTGGGTCTGGCCAAGGCTAGATGAGAAACCTGGAGTCACTCCTACCAATATCTTTAAATCAATCACATGTACATCTCAGTTAGTGTTAATTTCGTTGACTAAAACTATGACGAAATATCTTCGTCAACGACCTTTTTTTCCATGACTAAAACGAGACGATGATGAGATGGCAGTAAACAATAACTGTAACGAAATCATCATGCAATATCGTTGACGAAAAGTGACGAGACGAAAATGTAGTTTACTAAATAAAAACGTTGCCAAAATCTGTCTTTACTTTCGTTGATGAAAAATGAGGAGACGAAATATTATCAAAGATAACGTTACATCTCTGATAGTCAGTTTTTCTCCCAGCAGTTCCATTTCCGGTGCTGCGGCTGGGCAGCAGCTGTGTGTCTGTGCTGCGTGCGGCGGCACATTTGCATACCTGCCAACCCTACCGATTTGGGCGGTAGTCTACCGCTTTTGACATGTTTCTACCGCCTACCGACTTAGCTGGCTTTCCCTACCGATTTTCAATCTTCCCAAACTATAACAAATACAAATGACACTACATAGACACTGGACTCGACTTTTGGCGAACACGCATTTGAGTCCTGCAGGGTTTCCCCGTTAATATCAGTGTCTCGAAAAACACATATTGGCGACAGAAAGACATCGAGTGTTTGGTCTTTTCCCGAAGCATCCTACAGTGTCTCAACTGAAAGAGGACCACACACACACACACACACACTATAATACAATTTTGAGATTTGGGGATATTTATCTCCCATTCTTTCAGTTTTTCTGACATTTTCAACACCGAACATGTCGTTAAAGTCTCTGTTTAGTGAACTACAGCAATCTGAAAGCCTGTACATTATTTATATCACACGTTATCAATAGAAAAATGCAGGAAATGACTTTTTGAATGCAGTGTTTTCTGATGTGTGGCGCAACACAAAGATATTTCGCTCTGTGCAAACCTTTGACTCTACTGTCAACAACATGAAACAAGAATATGAACCTGGCTTCATCCAAAGTTCACATAAGAGTTCTACATCCTGACACATCCTTCATCTGTCTCAACTGAAAGAGGACCAGAAACACATTAAAAATATAATA
Organism: Champsocephalus gunnari; assembly: GCA_036324595.1. NCBI lineage: Eukaryota > Metazoa > Chordata > Actinopteri > Perciformes > Channichthyidae > Champsocephalus > Champsocephalus gunnari. Next base: position 3,368,612 of record CM070437.1, on the reverse strand, counting down.
AGTGACATTTTCGGGCATTTTACAGACAAACATGTCGTTGATGTCACTGTTTACCAAACTACCACTTTTTCTGAAAAATGCATAAAATAATGCAATATATGTTAAATACATGGTTTATACATGTAATTACTGGGGTTCCATTTCTTCATTTGGGCGTGCACATTTGCCGCGCACAAACCTACCTCTTTTGGATTTGGAAAGGTTGGCATGTATGCTTTTGAATTACACCGGGCAGCATTGTTCATAGCGCACTATGAACAGTCAGGAAGACTCGGATCTAACTACCCTTATTTAACAGAAAAATAAAATGGCAACAACTGGGCTTGGGAGCAGTGGTCGCGTTAACCGAATATCCCCCCCGCCCCCCCCGTCAGCGCGAGTGAGGGATGAGTTGTGTCCAGACTCGACGGGTAATAATGGATTATGACGGAGGAAATGTTACGATCCTGTCCGTCAAAATGACTGACAACAAAAAAGTCTAACGCCACCACTGCCTGGGAGAAAGAAACGAGGCGATATTTGGGCCCATTTTCGCTAAAATGAGGCAGAGAAAAAAAGTGAATGCATTGTTTTATCAGAAGGGAAGCAATGTGGCCATAAAACTTAATCATTCAACCTGTGTTGTTTATCCAATAAAGATAACACATAATGTTATTGTGAAATAAGTTTGACTAAAATGACAAATTATTGATTTTGGCTAGCCTAGACTAGTTTGACTGAAATGTTCTATTTAATCTGATGACTTAAAAAGACTCAAATGTCAACAGTTTTCATTGACAAAAAGTAGAGTAAAATAGTTAGTTTATACTTTGACTAAAACAAGACTAAAATGCTCAGACTCTTAGTCGACTGAATCTTGACCAAAATAGTTAGTTTTAGTCGACTAAAACTTGACTGAATTCAAACAGGATGAAGGTGACTAATTATGACTAAAACTAATAAGGACATTTGACACAGGACTAAGACTACGACTAAATAAAAAAAAATAGCTGACAAAATTAACACTAATCTCAGTGTTATATAGTAGGAATTACAAAATGCCTGAGACGCAAATCTTTTCCCTGTCCGAAATATGATTATATTTCCTCATATCCAATAAAGAGAATTCAATCTAATTGACTGGTGTTTTTCTGAAATGTACAATAAATAAACATGACACACACTTTTAAGTGAAGACATAGACACGTGAATATTTGATGATATGCATTTGATTTTAAGATTATTTAAAGGTATGTTTGCCTTTATTTGACCGATGACATAAATGAGGGATGGAAAAAGGTATGACATGCAAATCATTTACTAAGCCTGGAATCAAACTTTGGGACAAGAAGCTTAATGTTTGATTAAACAATCACCAATCAGTCAATGAATCACAAAGATTTAGGTTGACAGTAAAGTTTGAAGCTAACAAAAACCTGTACTTATTAAGAGACTACATCTTGGTTTTGGTCAATAACTTTGTCTGACCAGTGACTTTTGTACCTAGGCTAGGGATGGGCAAATGGTGGCCCTCTTTTTGCGGCCCTCAGATTAATTTCTAAACAATGTAATTAATAAAAAAAATTAAATAATTGAATTTTGTTTTACTTGTAGTACTGATACCGTCCACTAGACTCCTAGTTACATCACGAGCTCTGTACATGATTTCAAATATCGCGAAATAATCTGACGCATTTGTGTGTATTGTGTTTGTTTCCCGGTGAAACCCTCACAAGAAACACCGGCTGTTGTTATGCCTGCTGTGACGTTAAGTTGCCTCTTGTAGTTATGCCTTTACAAGCTTAAAAGTTGTATTCATCATCTGAATTTGGCGAAACAAGTTTAATATTCTAAAAACCAAGACGTTGTTTATTTGAAATCAGATTAAAACAAACTGTCAGGGACCCTAACAACAATAGCTGGGGATTGTGGGTAGTGTAGTCTCTTTGGCGCTCCACATTTCAAAGAAAACAAGTTGTTTCTCAGAATTGAAGGGGAAAAATACAAAAGCATTGAACATAATTTAAACCTATGTCGTTTAATTAACAAAGATAATATGCTGTTTTTTAGTCGATGAGTAGTGCAGATATCACGGTCAAATCAATCGACAGTAAGATAATACTTACTTCCGGGTGTACAATTCTCCGGTATCCAATGGGAATGGACGCTCACATTGCCTTTAAGAGCTGATGGGAATACATTGCAATCAGTTGAAAGCTCTTTGCGTCCGTTTATCAAGCTGAAGGAGCCTCGGCGCGTCACAACTGGACGCCACGGGACCCTGACCGAGCGTCGCTCCTGGACGCTTAGGGAGTGAGAGTGTGTTGGTGTAGTTAATAAAACATAATAATATCAAACATAATGTGACTAATAACGTTATTGTGAAATTAAAACAGAACGGTAAAGGAAAATACAGTTTCAGTCTCTCGATGTGAAGCGTATGCATTGCACCATGAACCTGTATAGACCTGTAACAGTCAACTGCATGAGGAGCTGGAAAGGTAGTAAATAATATCTTTAAAAACGACAACACCTTTCTATCAGCTGTGCACCGTTATGGTGTGAATACAGCCTATCTACCAATTGGATCAAATATAAAAGTCAGCCGAATTAGTGTTGATACTGCAAGGAGACGTATTGTGTGAAAAGAAATGGAAGATGTTGTTTAATTGCTGATATATTTATGATCCACGTCACGTATTCAGTTTTGGCGGCAATTGTTCCTGTTTGTCAAAAGGTCTTCTGATCAGGGCTCTATAAATAGAGAACTACGGCAGATATGTAATATTGAATGCAGCCAAACCGTGTATTAATGCCGTTATGTGATGACTTCCAAAGAGAAAAGCAAGAACACTCGGAATAAAGTATTATTTTATTTAAAAAACATGTTTTTCCGATTTCATATCGGATAAACACCAAATCCCGACGTGCATTGCGGCGATGTTTTAGCCTATCAAAATCTCTGAAAAAAGAAAGGTGTCTCTCAGAATCGAAAGAGAAAAACCTATGGGAAAAACCCAAAAGCATTGTACACAATTTAAACCAATACATGTCGTATAATTAACTAGGATAAACTGATGTTTTTTAGTGGATGAGTTCTGCAGATATCACGGTTACATCATTTGATCATTGGTTTTATTATGAAAACGTCGAGACCGGAAATACTGTTTTCAACCCGTAGCTTTACACGGAGGCTGCCGCATACCTCAAATCATCTTCGTAATATCTATCAAACTGTAGATCCTACATATCGACTGGACGTGGATTCTAAAAGTACAATATACACTTCTCGCTAGAAATCTAATCAAAAAGCGTTTTAAACACACTATCCTACAATTTAGGATTTCACAGAGAGGGTTATTTGTGAATAAACGACCATCTGTAACGTTTGCATTCAACGGGAGCACGAGAGGGCGAACACTTTAAAACGTAATTATATGTCGTATTAAGCGCTTGAAAAAACTACATATTTGGTCGTAATAAGGGCCTGAACAATCGGCCCATTTGGTCGTATGAGTTGGAGGACTTGTTGAAATAAAGCCCACCCATTTAGAGTGAAGATATGATTGGTCAATTGTACTGTCACTTGACATTACTCTCTCGTTGAGTTACTGGAGCGGGCCCACCAATCAGCTCCTCTCTTCACGTAACTCGCAGAGACGGCTAAAGGAGCTTCTTTTATTTAACCCTTCACATTCAAACAGAAACTGAACAGACAGATTCGAAGGATTTATTTCTTTGGAAATGTTATTTTAAATACAATTAAGTCAAGTTATTTTGGTAAAACTAATGAAAAATATAAATTAAAAAAGATTGAAAAAAGGAAATATTATAACGTTTTCAAATATAATTGTTTTGAATATCTTAGGCCCTCAGAGAGGTGTCTGACTGACTCACAATCGTGTAGAGTTTATCTCATTGCCATTCGTAACTGTATTCAGAGTTATACCAAGTCTGTAGCGACATAAAATACAGGCATTAAGTGAGATCCAAAGACACACCTAAAACTACCTCTCAGTGCCAAATGTGTCGCCAAAACAAAACAAACAAAAGTGAGTGCATGCTAATGGTATGAGGAAGGACTTCATATTAGCTTCATCAAACATTCCTCATCTCATCATGCCTACAAAAACCTGTTGGACTACTGACAAAATTCAGAAAATCAGACAAGCAGTCAGTGCCTCTGCATCAGGAACAGCAAATGTGTTGTCTCTGTGTCCACTTAACATCAATTCAAACATCATGACTCAATTCCATCAGATTAATGATAAAAACCTAGAGGACATTATTCAACTTCTGAAATCCTCCTCCTGCTGCCTTGATATTATTCCAACAGGATTTTTCAAAGATGTTTTGCCTTGCATGGCCTCAGAACTACTTCATATAGTAAACACATCTCTTCACTCTGGTATTTTTCCACAGGCCCTGAAAACTGCAGTCATTACACCGCTCTTAAAAAATAATAATCTAGATGCTTCAGGAATGAACAATTACAGGCCCATATCAAACCTGCCCATTTCTAGGTAAAATCATTGAAAAAGTTGTTTTTCAACAGTTGAGTAATTTCTTGCATTTAAATAGTTGTTTCCATGTGTTCCAGTCGGGCTTTCGTCCAAACCACAGCACTGAGACTGCTCTTGTAAAGGTCTTTAATGACATCCACTTAAACACAGACAGTGGCAGAACTTCAGTGTTAGTATTATTAGATCTCAGTGCTGCGTTTGACACTGTTGACCACAGCATATTACTAGACCGACTGGAAAACTGGGTGGGACTTTCGGAAACAGTTCTAAATTGGTTTGAATCCTACTTAAAGGACATAAACAACTTTGTTTCTATAGGTAAATACACATCTGAGTTGACAAATATGACATGTGGGGTACCTCAAGGCTCCATCTTGGGGCCTCTTCTCTTTAACGTCTACATGCTACCACTGGCTCAGATAATGAAGAACAACAAAATAAGTTACCATAGCTATGCAGATGACACAAATTTACGTAACAATTTCACCAGGAGACTATGCTCCAATTGAAACACTGAGTAAGTGCATTGAACAAATCAATGACTGGATGTGTCAGAACTTTCTCCAATTAAACAAAGATAAAACTGAGGTAATGGTTTTTGAAGCCAAGGCAGAACGTATAAAAGTTAGCGCTGAGCTTCAGTCTGCAATGTTCAAAACAACAGATAAAGCCAGAAATCTAGGTGTAGTCATGGACTCTGACCTGAGTTTCAATAGTCACATTAAAACAGTTACTAAATCAGCCTACTATCACCTAAAGACATATCTAGGATTAAAAGACTAATGTCACAGCAGGATCTGGAGACACGTGTCCATGCCTTTATCTTCAGTAGACTGGACTACTGCAATGGTGTCTTCACAGGTCTCACTAAAACATCTATTAGGAAGCTGCAGCTGATTCAGAACGCCGCTGCTCGAGTCCTCACTGACACTAAGAAAGTGGATCACATCACTCCTGCTCTGAAGTCTTCACACTGGCTTCCTGTGTGTCAAAGAATAGATTTCTAAATACTGCTGCTGGTTTATAAAGCACTGAATGGTTTAGGCCCAAAATACATGTCTGACCTCCTGCTAAACGATGAACCATCCAGATCTCTCAGGTCTTCAGGGACTGGTCAGCTTCCTGTCCCCAGAGTCAGAACTGAACATGGAGAAGCAGCGTTCAGTTATTATGCTCCAAACATCTGGAACAAACTCCCAGAAACCTGCAGGTCCGCTGCAACTCTGACTACTTTCAAATCCAGCAAGAAGACTTTTCTTTTTGTCGCTACTTTTAATTGAACTATTCACATCTTAGACTGCACTGTAACTTTTATCCATGTACTTTTTCTTTTAATGTTTATTTTTGTAGCTTTTCTTTTTAATGACTGATTTTAAATGCCATTTTCTTAATGTCTTTCGTTTTTGTAAAGCACTTTGAATTGCCTTGTGTTGAAAGGTGCTATAAATAAACTTGCCTTGCCTTGCCTTGCCTTACAAAAACCTGTTTGACAACTACAGATGACCTCTTTTATCACACTGCCATTGTGAGACATGGCAGATTGAGCTAATGATAATACAAGTACTTGGTATACTTCTGCACTTTCACATGTAATGAACTGAAGGAAAGCTGGGAGTCATCTTGGCAGAGTAAGTTGCATTTCTTCTTCGTTATACGTGTTTTATTTTTTATTTTATGGCAAACAAATGAATGTAAGCTACAAAATAAGAGAGGGGGAAGACGTACTCAGATTTATGACTTAAGTAAAAGTAGAAAGTCCTGAATTCAACATGTTACTAAAGTAGAAGTACATACGTATTATCAGATACATGTACTCAGTGTACACAACAGCTCTCTTCACAGTATTTTATTATTATCGAATATCCTATTATCCTGCTATCCATGTGTTTTCAGATGTAAAAAGGGTTACATACATGTAGAAGTATCCAGTGCAGTGTATACGTAGAGCACTTGGATAAACGTACTTAGTTACAATTGCAAACGGATGCATGGTTCAGAGGTTAAGGGTTGACTTTCAGGTTTCTGTTGTCGACATAGAGAGGACAATGTCTGCACAAAAAGGCCGAAGTGAAGACAGGAGCTACACGGACTGGATGTCACAACTTCCTCCAGAGCTCCACGATAATCCTCTCCATAATCTGACCATACCAGGTATGAAGCTGCTTACATTGTTAATGCAACATGACAGTGTACAGAAGAAGAGCATTGTTTAAGATGCCACCGAGTGAAGTGCATGGTGATTTCTCCTCGCAGAAGCAGACATAACAACAGATGTCTTTTGTTATACTCTTTCATCTCTTGAAGGGGCCCTACTCTGCTCATTCTCAGGTTCATAATTGTGTGCTTGTTATTTCCTAGGAAGCCACGACTCGATGAGTTATGACTTGGACCTCAGCTCTGCTATAATAGAACCAGATGGCCTGAAAAAACTGAGCAAAATGTACTGCGTGCGGAAAATACTGTACAAATGGGCGAGGACTCAGGTACACGTGGTTAAAACCTGTCTTTGTGTGTTAACAAAATAAAGAAATGAGTGTTTGTTTGACTTTGTCATGGCTCG